>OU342741.1:249206741-249786177 GCA_910589775.1 Avena eriantha | reverse complement strand
AAGAACACACATGCAATGACTCTGGTGATATGTAGTTTGTGAAAAGAACAGACATGCAATGACTCTAGCTGTGGTTCATGAAAAGAGCATGCATGCGATGACTCTAGCTATGGTTCATGGGAAGAGCAGACATACAATGACACTGGTGGATCCATGTGTGGTTCATGGGAAGAACACACATGCAATGACACTTGTGGATCCATGTGTGGTTTGTCGAAAGAGCAGACATGCAATGACACTGGTGGATCCATGTGGGGTTAATGAGAAGAACACACATGAAATGACTCTGGTGATATGTAGTTTGTGAAAAGAACAGACATGCAATGACTCTAGCTGTGGTTAATGAGAAGAGCAGGCATGAAGTGACACCGATGGATCCATGTGTGGTTTGTGAGAAGAACACACATGCAATGACTCTAGGTGTGGTTCATGATATGGTTTGTAAGAAGAACACACATGTAATGACTCTAGCTGTGGTTCATGAAAAGAGCACGCATGCGATGACTCTAGGTGTGGTTCATGGGAAGAGTAGACATACAATGACACTGGTGGATCCATGTGTGTTTCATGGGAAGAACACACATGCAATGACACTGGTGGATCCATGTGTGGTTTGTCGGAAGAGCAGACATGCAATGACACTGGTGGATCCATGTGGGGTGAATTTGAAGAACACACATGCAATGACACTAGGTGTGGTTCATGATATGGTTTGTTAGAAGAACACACTTGCACTGACACTGGTGGATCAATGTGTGGTCTGTGAGAAGAACACACATGCAATGACACTTGGTGTGGTTCATGATATGGTTTGTGAGGAGAACACACATGCAATGACACTGGTGGATCCATGTGTGGTCTTCGGAAAGAACACACATGCAATGACATTGGTTATATGTGGTATGTGATAAGAACACACATGCAATGACTTTAGTTGTGGTTCATGAAAAGAGCAGACATGCAATGACACTGATGGATCCATGTGTGGTTCATGGGAAGAACACACATCCAATGACACCGGTGATATGTGGTTTGGGAGAAGAACACACATGCAATGACTCTATCTGTGGTTCATGAAAAGAGCAAACATGCAATGACACCGGTGGATCCGTGTGGGGTTAATGAGAAGAACACACATGCAATGACACTGGTGGATCCATGTGTGGTTCATGGGAAGAACACACATGCCATGACACGAGTGATATTTAGTCTGTGAGAATAACACACATGCAATGACTCTGGTGATATGTGGTTTGTGAAAAGAACAGACATGCAATGACTCTAGATATGGTTAATAAGAAGAGCAGACATGCAATGACACCAGTGGATCCATGTATGGTTTGTGAGAAGAACACACATGCAATGACTCTAGGTGTGGTTCATGGTATGGTTTGTAAGAAGAACACACATGCAATGACTCTAGCTGTGGTTCATGAAAAGAGCACGCATGCGATGACTCTAGCTATGGTTCATGGGAAGAGCAGACATACAATGACACTGGTGGATCCATGTGTGGTTCATGGGAAGAACACACATGCAATGACACTGGTGGATCCATGTGTGGTTTGTCGGAAGAGCAGACATGCAATGACACTGGTGGATCCATGTGGGGTTAATGAGAAGAACACACATGCAATGACACTAGGTGTGGTTCATGATATGGTTTGTGAGAAGAACACACATGCACTGACACTGGTGGATCCCTGTGTGGTCTGTGAGAAGAACACACATGCAATGACACTAGCTGTGGTTCATGAAAAGAGCACACATGCAATGACACTGATGGATCCATGTGTGGTTCATGCGAAGAACACACATGCAATGACACCGGTGATATGTGGTTTGGGAGAAGAACACACATGCAATGACTCTATCTGTGGTTCATGAAAAGAGCAAACATGCAATGACACCGGTGGATCCATGTGGGGTTAATGAGAAGAACACACATGCAATGACACTGGTGGATCCATGTGTGGTTCATGGGAAGAACACACATGCCATGACACGGGTGATATTTAGTCTGTGAGAATAACACACATGCAATGACTCTGGTGATATGTGGTTTGTGAAAAGAACAGACATGCAATGACTCTAGATATGGTTAATAAGAAGAGCAGACATGCAATGACACCAGTGGATCCATGTATGGTTTGTGAGAAGAACACACATGCAATGACTCTAGGTGTGGTTCATGGTATGGTTTGTAAGAAGAACACACATGCAATGACTCTAGCTGTGGTTCATGAAAAGAGCACGCATGCGATGACTCTAGCTATGGTTCATGGGAAGAGCAGACATACAATGACACTGGTGGATCCATGTGTGGTTCATGGGAAGAACACACATGCAATGACACTGGTGGATCCATGTGTGGTTTGTCGAAAGAGCAGACATGCAATGACACTGGTGGATCCATGTGGGGTTAATGAGAAGAACACACATGCAATGACACTAGGTGTGGTTCATGATATGGTTTGTGAGAAGAACACACATGCACTGACACTGGTGGATCCCTGTGTGGTCTGTGAGAAGAACACACATGCAATGACACTAGCTGTGGTTCATGAAAAGAGCACACATGCAATGACACTGATGGATCCATGTGTGGTTCATGCGAAGAACACACATGCAATGACACCGGTGATATGTGGTTTGGGAGAAGAACACACATGCAATGACTCTATCTGTGGTTCATGAAAAGAGCAAACATGCAATGACACCGGTGGATCCATGTGGGGTTAATGAGAAGAACACACATGCAATGACACTGGTGGATCCATGTGTGGTTCATGGGAAGAACACACATGCCATGACACGGGTGATATTTAGTCTGTGAGAATAACACACATGCAATGACTCTGGTGATATGTGGTTTGTGAAAAGAACACACATGCAATGACTCTAGTTGTGGTTAATGAAAAGAGCAGACATGCAATAACACCGGTTGATCCATGTGGGGTTAATGAGAAGAACACACATGCAATGACAGTCGAGTGGTTCATGATATGGTTTGTGAGAAGAACACACATGCAATGACACTAGTGGATCCATGTGTGGTCTGTGAGAAGAACACAAATGCAATGGGCCTCTCCATGCAATGACAATGGGTGTGGTTCATGATATGGTTTGTGAGAAGAACACACATGCAATGACACTGGTGGATCCATGTGAGGTCTTTGGGAAGAACACACATGCAATGACACTGGTGATATGTGGTATGTGAGAAGAACACACATCAAATGACTCTAGCTGTGGTTCATGAAAAGAGGAGACATGCAATGACACTGGTGGATCCATGTGTGGTTCATGGGAAGAGCAGACATGCGATGACACTGGGGGGATCCATGTGTGGTTTGTGAGAAGAACACACATGCAATCACACTGGTGGATCCATGTGTGGTTCATGGGAAGAACACACATGCAATGACTCTGGTAATATGTAGTTTGTGAAAAGAACAGACATGCAATGACTCTAGCTGTGCTTAATGAGAAGAGCAGACATGCAATGACACCGGTGGATCCATGTGTGGTTTGTGAGAAGAACACACATGCAATGACTCTGGGTGTGGTTCATGATATGGTTTGTAAGAAGAACACACATGCAATGACTCTAGCTGTGGTTCATGAAAAGAGCACGCATGTGATGACTCTAGCTATAGTTCATGGGAAGAGCAGACATACAATGACACTAGTGGATCCATGTGTGGTTCATGGGAAGAACACACATGCAATGACACTGGTGGATCCATGTGTGGTTTGTCGGAAGAGCAGACATGCAATGACACTGGTGGATCCATGTGGGGTTAATGAGAAGAACACACATGCAATGACACTAGGTGTGGTTCATGATATGGTTTGTGAGAAGAACACACATGCACTGACACTGGTGGATCCATGTGTGGTCTGTGAGAAGAACACACATGCAATGACACTAGGTGTGGTTCATGATATGGTTTGTGAGGAGAACACACATGCAATGACACTGGTGGATCCATGTGTGGTCTTTGGAAAGAACACACATGCAATGACACTGGTCATATGTGGTCTGTGAGAAGAACACATATCCAATGACTCTAGCTGTGGTTCATGAAAAGAGCAGACATGCAATGACACTGATGGATCCATGTGTGGTTCATGGGAAGAACAGACATGCGATGACACTAGGTGGATCCATGTGTGGTTTGTGAGAAGAACACACATGCAATGACACTGGTGGATCCATGTGTGGTTCATGGGAAGAACACACATGCAATGACTCTGGTGATATGTGGTTTGTGAAAAGAACATACATGCAATGACTCTAGCTGTGGTTAATGATAAGAGCTGACATGCAATGACACCGGTGGATCCATGTGTGGTTTGTGAAAAGAATACACATGCAATGATACTAGGTGTCGTTCATGATATGGTTTGTAAGAAGAACACACATGCAATGACTCTAGCTGTGGTTCATGAAAAGAGCACGCATGCGATGACTCTAGCTGTGGTTCATGGGAAGAGCAGACATACAATGACACTACTGGATCGATGTTTGGTTCATGGGAAGAACACAGATGCAATGACACTGGTGGATCCATGGGTGGTCTATGGGAAGAACACACATGCAATGACACCGGTGGATCCATGTGTGGTTCATGGGAAGAACACACATGCAATGACACCGCTGATATGTGGTTTGGGAGAAGAACACACATGCAATGACTCTATGTGTGGTTCATGAAAAGAGTAAACATGCAATTACACCGGTGGATCCATGTGGGGTTAATGAGAAGAACACACATGCAATGACACTAGTGGATCCATGTGTGGTTCATGGGAAAAACACACATGCCATGACACAGGTGATATGTGGTATGTGAGAATAACACACATGCAATGACTCTGGTGATATGTGGTTTGTGGAAAGAACACACATGCAATGACTCTATGGGTGTGGTTCATGATATGGTTTGTAAGAAGAACACATATGCAATGACTCTAGCTGTGGTTCATGAAAAGAGCAGACATGCGATGAATCTAACTGTGGTTCATGAAAAGAGTAGACCTGCGATTCCACCGGTGGATCCATGTGTGGTCTATGAGAGGAACACACATGCAATTACACCGGTGGATCCTTGTGTGGTATGCGGGAAGAACACACAAGCAGTGACACTAGTGGATCCATGTGTGGTTCATTGGAATAACACACATGCAATGACACCAGTGATATGTGGTTTGTGAGAAGAACACACATGCAATGACTCTAGCTGTGGTTCCTGAAAAGGGCAGACATGCAATGACACTTGTGGATCCATGTGTGGTTCATGGGAAGAACACACATGCAATGACACTAGATATGGTTCATGATATGGTTTGTGGGAAGAACACACATGCAATGACTCTAGCTGTGGTTCATGAAAAGAGCAGACATGCGATGACTCTAATTGTGGTTCATGAAAAGAGCAGACCTGCGATGCCACCGGTCGATCCATGTGTGGTCTATGAGCGGAACACACATCCAATTCCACCGGTGGATCCTTACGCGGTTTGTGAGAATAACACACATGCAATGACACTGGTGGATCCATGTGTGGTTCATGGGAAGAACACACATGCAATGACACATGTGATATGTGGTCTGTGAGAATAACACACATGCAATGACTCTGGTGATATGTGGTTTGTGAAAACAACACACATGCAATGACTCTAGCTGTGGTTAATGAAAAGAGCATACATGCAATGACACCGGTGGATCCATGTGGGTTTAATGAGAAGAACATACATGCAATGACACTGGGTGTGGTTTCCGATATGGTTTATGAGAAGAACACACATGCAATGACACTGGTGGATCCATGTGTGGTCTGTGAGAAGAAAACACATGCAATGGGGCTCTCCATGCAATGACACTGGGTGTGGTTCATGATATGGTTTGTGAGAAGAACACACATGCAATGACACTGGTGGATCCATATGTGGTGTTTGGGAAGAACACACATGCGATGACACTGGTGATATGTGGTATGTGAGAAGAACACACATCCAATGACTCTAGCTGTGGTTCATGAAAAGAGAAGACATGCAATGACACTGGTGGATCCATGTGTGATTCATGGGAGGAACACACATGCAATTACACCGGTGGATCCATGTGTGGTCTGTGGAAGAACACACAAGCAGTGACACAAGTGGATCCATGTGTTGTTCATTGGAATAACACACATGCAATGACACCAGTGATATGTGGTTTGTGAGAAGAACACACATCTAATGACTCTAGTTGTGGTTCATGAAAAGAGCAGACATGCAATGACACTGTTGGATCCATGTGTGGTTCATGGGAAGAACACACATGAAATGACTCTGGTGGATCCATGTGTGGTTTGTGGGAAAAACACACATGCAATGACACTGGCAGGATCCATGTGTGGTCTATGGGAAGAACACAAATGCAATGACACTAGTGGATCCATGTGTGGTCTGTGGGAAGAACACACATGCAATGACACAGGTGATATGTGGTCTGTGAGAAGAACACACATGCAATGACTCTGGTGATATGTGGTTTGTGAAAAGAACAGACATGCAATGACTCTAGTTGTGGTTAATGAGAAGAGCCGACATGCAATGACACCGGTGGATCCATGTGGGGTTAATGAGAAGCACGCACATGCAATGACACTGGTGTGGTTCATGATATGGTTTGTGAGAAGAACACGCATGCAATGACTCTAGCTATGGTTGATGGGAAGAACACACATGCAATGACACTGGGTGGAGCCATGTGTGGTTCATGGGAAGAACACACATGCAATGACACTGGTGGATCCATGTGTGGTCTGTGGGAAGAACACACATGCAATTACACTGGTGGATCCATGTGTGGTTCATGGGAAGAACACACATGCAATGACACCGGTGATATGTGGTTTGTGAGAAGAACACACATGCAATGACTCTAGCCGTGGTTCAATAAAAGAGCAGACTTGCAATGACACTGGTGGATACATGTGTGGTTCATGGGAAGAACGCACGTGCAATGACTCTGGTGGATCCATGTGTGGTCTGTGGGAAGAACACACATGCAATGACACTGGGTGGATCCATGTGTGGTCTGTGGGAAGAACACACATGCAATGACACTGGTGGATCCATGTGTGGTCTGTGGGAAGAACACACATGCAATGACACAGGTGATATGTGGTCTGTGAGAAGAACACACATGCAATGACTCTAGTCGTGGTTCATGAAAAGAGCAGACGTGCGATGGCACTGGTGGATCCATGTGTGGTTTGTGAGAAGAACACACATGCAATGACACCGGTGGATCCATGTGTGGTATGTGGGAAGAACACACATGCAATGACACTGGTGATATGTGTTTTGGGAGAAGAACACACATCCAATGACTCTAGAAGATCCTTACGTGGTTTATGAGTGGTTTATGAGAAGAACACACATCCAATGAACTCTAGTGGATCTATCTTGGCAGAATTTGATGTATGCCACGATGTATTTCATTGTACAAGACACTCACTTTCCATTTTTATACTACTCAGTATGGCCATTGGTTTTATGTGGTACTACTCAGTTTTGCCCCCCTCTGTATCTTTCGTAGAAGCACAAATCTGTGCTCACACTATCTTCTACTCCTTGATTGGTTATCACAGTTGTCACGCGGATCATGCGCACCAACCGTTGATTCTGTGCGATCCAACGATGATCGTTTCACACGTCGTGCCCTTCACAGTACAACATGAGACAACACGGACGTGTCCCTCAGCGAGACTTCTACAAGAAGGAACACGATGCCATCCATGGAAAAAGTCGTCGAGCGGCCATGTCATGTTTAATCAAGTCTAAAAAGCCTACTACTGCTACTACTACGCCACAACGCATGTGTCATCGAGTGCACGGTCGTCGATGGAGAACTGCAATTTATTGCCACTTGATTTTAATAAGACATATCCCATTATTTACGTAGCGGCTCTCAATCGCCAATTTTAGGGCCGTGTCAAACTTCGTACATAGAAATTGTGTGTGCGCCCTTTGCATGCGGCTCAATACCGAACTGCCATGCATGGCCTGGGAAAAAATGTGACGTACCGTGCGCGTGTCGTGGTGCCCGGTGCAGTCGACTGCGCGGCACGTTGCACAGTGGTGCAACGAAACGTGCCTTTCTTCTATCCACCTTAACTATAGAGCCCCTCTCCGCACACCCACTCCCACTCTCGCTCACTATCCCCACGCAGCCCTCTCCACTGTCGCACCAGCATCCGCAAACTCCCGAGAATACCCCGTCCGCGTCGGTGATGGCCGAGGAGGATAAGGTGGCCATCGTCGCCTCCGTGGCCGCCGGCGAGGAGGCCCCCGTCTCCTCGCCGGTCCCCCTCGACACGTTGAAAGCAGCCGCTGTCCCTGTCCAGGCCCCAGTGGAGGCATCGATGGCAGCCGCCGTTCCCGTCTAGGCCCCCGTCTCAGGTACCGACGGAGCCGCCGAAAAGGAGCCCTCCGCTGGCGAGGAGGCCCCCACCGGTCACAAGCAGATCACGCACTTCTTGGGCACCTACGATCCAGATAAGTACATCGCTCCGCTGAACCCCTACAACACCGGCATCGACGACCTATGGTCGGAGGTAACTTGGGTTTGCTCCCCTCCCCTGGTTCTTGTACCGTTTGTTAGAAATAATGGGCTAATCTATTTAAAATTTAGCTGGTATTGTCATGTTTAATATTCTGGAATTTATCATGGAAATTGTGCCTAATTATCCAACACCGTTCCCATCGTTGGATGCTAGATCTTGGTTTATTAGGATTCGCTTTTTCGCATCTCCCCCATTTTCCCTTTCTTCCAATAGGTTTCCGGCAGCGACGTCTGCAGCGATGACAAGTCCATTCACACCAAGGCTCGTCAGGTGCTGAGGAGGCTGCGGGTCGGCAAGTACGACGGCTTCCTCACGGGCCCCTACTATAGCTACCCCTTCCGCAAGGGGGGCGTCTACTGTTTGACGAGTTGCGCCGCTAGTGGCACCGTCTTGAACACCTTACTGAAGCATGTAGAGGCCACGGGCTCCAGCATCCACAAAAGCGGCAAGCCCGAGCCCACGAACATCAACGCCTACATCGCTGAACACCGTGCTCTCGGCATTCACCTCCGAAACCTCCAGCGGGTGGCCCTCAAAGAGGGTAGCATGCCTCCAATCAGGCCGAAGGCCCCCAAGTCCAAGAAACAAGGCAGCAAGAAGTGGCGGAGGCGCCAGAGGGAGATGGCGGAGGCGCGGGCTCTTGCAGGATGTGCCTGCAGCTGCGACGGCTACCCCTACTGCTAAGCATCTTCTTTCTAGCTATATCCTATTTCTGGCTGAATGCATGGAACCTCGTTAAGAACCTACTTTCTATCACTATATCCTATTTAGCTGCGCACAACTATATCTACATTTGTTTTGTTTTCTGAATGAATGTATTCTGCCTGGTGTGATTTGCTACCTAATCGTAGGCAAAAAGAGGTCCAAAAGGGAACGAAATATCAAAGTGAGAATCTTCTTTAGATTTGCTACCAATTTGGGCCAAATGAAACATATATGTTTAGCGAGAGAGGAAAAGGGCACTCTTTCAAACTGCCAGTTAAGAAGCTACCATCTTGACAAGCTACAAGACGCATACATAAACATAACACAACGAGGGTTAAATTTATTTTACTAGTATCACTTGATGCGCTAGACATCTTGGCAAGCTAACTGAGTTCCACAAAACAGAAACATAACACTGACAAGTAAAATTTAATTCACTCCTCATCAGACCACTTAACGCGCTTGCCATCATTCCAGGTACTCCACATCCGACGAATTGCTTTGTCCCAAATGGCATCTGACTTGACTTTCCTATCTTCAGCGTCCTGCGGCACAATTAGCGGTGCATCACAGGCCTGATTGTTGCCGCTAGAAGATGTCGCCTCTCTGTTTGCCGCTTCAGCTGCAGCCTCTCTGTCAGCTGCTTCAGATGCAGCCAATTTCTTTGCATATTCAACTTCAAACTCAGCTATTCGGCATTTTCTACAAAGGGCTCCCCTAAGATCGTCTTCCCTCTTGCAAATAGGGAAAAATACGAGGTAACATTGAAAAAAATGGATCTTCTTGTACAGCTGGTAGGTCACGTAAGCATCTATGTCTGCATACTTCAAGTTTATATAAGACAACGGCCACTTGTCCCAGAAAACGTGCCTATCCATAGGGAAATCTTCCTTCATTGTGTCGTATGACTCAACGAGGATTCTAGTTGCGAGTGATGTCATTCTATCCTTCTTCCTGCCCCCTAGGATCTTGACAAGACACAGAATATCGATCCAGTTGTGCGCATGAATTATAATTTCCTCTTGATAAAATTTTGAAAAATCCGTTGTTGTGTCGACAATGCAGAAAACAATTCCATTTTTTTCAAGGAACTGGCGCAGTGCTGGACATTCCCTGTCAGTCCTGAAAGTATGTAGTTTTTCATCACCAAAATTTGTAACTACAAATATTTTGTCAATGCAAGATCATCATCTCAATATAATTTTGAAAAGTTTAGTAAATGCAAGATCAATACTCTCAACATTGTATTGTCATAATTTATTCGGTTTTGCTATTTCTCAATCGACTGAACGAGTTGCACATTTCTTTTAACTACGGCTGCACTTTTCTTAGGTGATTGATACTAAAGAAAATCTCAGTCGATTGAGACATAGGCAAACACTAATTTATTTGGTCCTAAGTAAAATCCAGTAGTTGCAAGATGAGCAAGTGGATAAAGAACAAGAGGTGAAAACCCTAAAAGCGGTTAGAATAGAGAGCAGATCTACAAACCGGGAGAGGTGGTAGACGAGGACGTGTTTCCACATGGCAAGTTGAACGACGCATTCACTTCATATGGGTGCTCCGGGGTGTACTCGAGGTCCAATCCCACAAACTTGTCCTTGTATATCCTAAGCCAACCATCGTACATCCTCAGGACACGGACCACTGTCTCCTCCTTGTTGGTGTAGACAACGTCTATCTTCTTGTTGTCATGGGTAGTGAAGCTTTTCTCTAGAGTGTGTAGATCTTCCATGGCAGCAAGGAGAAGACGGGAAGAAGATAGTAGATGACAGGAAGAAGAAGAAGAGTGGTTTCTGCGAGGTAGGGGAACGGTGGAACCGTCAATGCGCTTTTATGGTAGGGGTTAACGATTGGGACGGACGTCCAAGGAGAGACGCGTGGCGGTGGCCGTTCTAGCTTCTGAGTAAAAATAATAATTATAATGCCGATACATGGGCCCGGTTTTGTCACGTCAATACACTAGGTAGGGGGTGTTGTCCTATCCACTGTGCCAACGCTGCAAGCCTACGTGACAGCCACCCCGCCTAAGCGACGAGAGCGACATAACAGCGAACTGACAGGGGGGCCCAACTTGACGCCCGTTAGCCTAATTTTTTGTATTGAAACGTAAAGTTGAATTCGTGCCGAAAAAGACCCTCTGAGTATTTGGCACACCAACTGTAGTCATCCCGGCTGATTTCAAGGAACTTGAGTACCGTGTTGCCTGTACATCCCAACTTTCGGGCCGCAAAGTGATAATCTCCTATTTGACAGGTTTAGCATTTGGGTGTACATTTAGAGAGTGCTCGGCAAGTTCCCTAGGTACTCCAGTCATGTTAGATGGCTTTCATGCGAAGATATCTTGATTTGCTTGGAGGAACTTGACGAGCGCTCTTTCCTATGCGCTATCTAGGCCTACACCTATCTGGGTGACCTTGGAGGGATCATCATCCTTCAATGGTGTCTTCTTCATCTCTTCTGATTCCTTGAACTTTTGATTCGGCTTTGTCACCTCCTTCTTTGTCGTGGGAATCTCGGACGGATCAATGGTCTTCTTGATCTCTTGGTACTCCTGGGCGTGCAGCACGGCTTTAGCAAAGGCGACATTTACGTCCTCGCACTCTCGCGCCTTCTTTGGGTCTCCCCTGATGGTGATCACGCCTTTGGGACCTGGAATTTTCATAATATTGTAAATGTAACATGGATGAGCCATAAAAGCCTAGTAAGACGGACATCCGAATATAGCGTGATACACGCTCTTGAACCAGACCACTTCGAAGGAAAGTGCCTCCGTCCGATAGTTCTTTGGAGTTCCAAAGGTAGCATCCAAAGTGATCTCTCCCAGGGAATTTGCTTGTCTTCCTGGGACAACTCCGTGAAAGATCACAGAGCTATGATTCAGCTAGGTCTCCGAGATCCGCATCCGGTGTAGCGTTTCGACATACAGAATATTAATACTGCTGCTGCCGTCCATGAGAGTCTTGGAGAAACCATAGCCATCAATAAGTGGGTTGACGACTAAGGCGTATTTTCCTCGCCTGTCCAACTTAGGCGGATGATCATCGCGGTCAAAGGTGATTGCCATTTCCGACCAGTCAGGAATTGTGGGACAGCCGGAACAGTTGTGTTGAGCTCATGCAGAACTGCTTTCTTGACCTTAGCTAGTTGAGATACGAGGAAGGTGACATAAGTTTCTTTTTTCATTGGGAAGTTTTTCTTTCCCTCCGGCTTGGGATTTGAAGGGCCAGCTTCCTCCATGTCGGAATCTTCCTTGGTCTCCTTCTCTTTTTTGGGATTCTTCCTTCCCTTCTTCCACTTAGCCCTGTAGCCAGCGGTATCGTCTTTCTTGATGTCGTCATTAAAATGATAGTCGGTGTTTGTGTGAGACGAGCCCCCACTTGCATCTAGGTGATGCACACATGGGTTTTTGGCAATTTCAATCCAGGAATAGGTTTTGCCAGGTTGCTGGTCTCCTCTACCCTGGACTCTTGATGTCCCACGACTGCGTCCGCGGCCACCGCCGTGCCCTCCTCATCCTCAAGACTCGAAAGTAGCAGTGACCACTGCCGTTTCCATGTTGGGTTTTTATTCCAAGGTGCTCTTGCGCTTCTGAGCTTGCTGATTTGGTTGTTTTGTCGACTGTGGCACAACTAGGGCGTTTAGTAATCCCTGTGCGTCGTTGTCAGCATCTGCATACTTGCTCGCTATTTCTATCATCTCTCCTAGGTCAGTGACCTTGTCACACTTCAAGCGATGACGATGTAACCAATTGGGAGTCCTGCAATGAAATCTTCAATCGCAGTTTGGTCATTTACTCCATCACATGAGTTCTTATTGTCGATCCATCATCCGAGGTAATCTCGGCAAGTTTCTCTGGCTTTCTGGGTGCAGCGCTGTAGGTGTCCTACCGTATAGGGCCTCCGATATGTGCATTCATACTAGTTGTGGATGGTGTTCTCCGGAAGTCCATTGAGCCATGATCGTGCCTTCTTCCGCAACATAAGTGGGAGATATCGGGTTGCGACCAAGTTGTTTCCGCTTTTGGCGATGCAGCAAGCCTGGAAAAAATCCTGGAGCCAAGTATCTGGCCGGGCCACACCATCGTAGGCTTGGATGTGTCTTGAGATAGCAAATCCTTCCGGGAAGTGTGTTTGTCGAATTCGTGGTACGAAGCATTTTGGGCCCTTGTATATATCATCGTTTTCATAAAGCCGCGCCTCTATGTTGGAGTTAATCCGGTGTCTCGTGTCACTTGGTGACAGGGAACGCTGTCTTGGTTGTTCGCTATAGCTACGGTGCCTTGGAGCCGGACTTTGGCTTCCACCACCACCTCCTTCTCCATGACATCCTCCTTGGCCTCCTTGAGAGCCGTTGTGATGGCTGCTTGGTGGGGAGGGCGGAGTAGGTGGATTGTTTCCGGCTGATCGCCGGCCTCAGTCCAGAGCATCATTATTCCGGTTCCGAGGAGGGTCTTCATTGCGAAGAGCCCCCTACCGGCTTGACTCGGCATGGTGTCCGTCGTTCCTTCGTCCGTCACTCCCACCGCGATGGGGTTCAGCCGGCTGGCTTGTATGTCTACGAGGTGGCATTCTTTGATGGTCCTCCTCGCATCGTTTCTCTTTGTCTTCTTCCCTACGATCGTTCGACTCTCGTCGGGGAGGATTTTTCGGATAGAGTGCAGCAATTGCTTCTTGCTCTACGGCTAGAGCAACGTTGCGCCAGTAACGTGCAGTTCTGTGGCGCTGCCCTGAAGATCTGGTTCTTGAGTTGTTGTCTTCCCGATGGTCGGAATGGTGATGCTGTTCCAGAACCCATTGGGGTCTTACGTCATTCTAGGCAGGATCCGGGCGACATTGGTCAGATTGAGAGACCATTTTTCCGCTTCCGGACTTCACAACCTTCTGCTTCTCCAGACCCTTGGTGAGTAGCTTAATGCCCAATCGGACTTGTTATGGGCCTGGATTACTTGCCAGGATATCTCGAGTTGCGGCAGTGTTTTGCACTGGTGTTGGGTACACCAGATCTCCCTTGTTATCAAGTCGAGGCATCCCTGGGTCTCCCTCAACGAGAACCTTGTGGATTTCCGGAAATTTATCATCACGCATGTGTTGTTTCTGGGTTTTCTGATGCTGTAGAGAGATGTACTTCTCCGCAGTAGCTATGCGCGTCTTCTCTTCCTCAATGTTGTTGGCTTCATCAAGGAGTACTTTGCGACGCGCTTCTAGGGCATGAGCCCTTTCCTCCAGCTCTTCAGCACTAAGTCCTACAGCTGTAGGGATAGGTGTAGTTAGAGCAGCGTCGATGAGTTTATGGGCACCTGTCGTGACCACGTGTTCATCCATTGAAGCTTCTTTGGGCTCGTCTGGGATAAGTGCTCCATCTGAGTCTTCCTCATATTCCTCGGCAATCACTTCCTCTGCTAGAAGTTCTTTTGCCGGGGTCTTGTTCTTCTTATTTGCCTTCTTGGCAGCACCGGTAGCAAATACGGCTTTGGGTCCATTTCCCGGAGTCAAGCTCTGAGCGGTACTTTTAGGCATCTGGACATCGGGATTATCTCTGAGATCCGCGTCATCCTACGCTTTGGGAGAGTTTTCTTCGGATCCTTCGTCCATGGCTTCTCCTTCTTCTGCAGCTTTGGAGTTGAACTCCTCTTCATATTCCGCAGAGAACTTTCGGAAATCCGTCGACGTCATCGAGTCACCCGAGGATGCGGGTAAGTCAGTGTTTGTTCTGATTGCCTCCAGCACCGAGTCTTTGTTGTCTCCAGCATCGGTAGAGCCGGATCCATATCCAACATATCCAACAAAGTGCGACGTGTGAGTCCTGAGGTAGTTGCGGCTCTCCTCGTGGGCTTCCTCGAAAATCCTGATGGTCTCAAGAACTTCATCCACGTTTGCACCTTGCAGCATCATGCGCCTCAACGTATGCCTTAGGAAAGGCTGGCCTGCCCGGTGTTAGCAGACCCAGAACCGAGCTTGTTCATTGCTCCTCCTAGATTTCGACCTTAGCGGGTAGATCAATCTGGGATTCAGCATCGATAGGGCGATCCAATCCAGATTCGACTTGCACTGCAAGGTCACATTCAGGTTCAGCTTTCTCCACTATCTCCGCAGCTAGTGCAGGCTAGGTGGGATTAGGGTTTTCTGAGATCCGGAACTATCGGGGGGATGATCCCTAGATACCCCAACCAGACAAGAAACAAGACAGTCGGATGGTGTCCGGCTGGCCAGAGGCAGCCGGACAAAGCAAGCCAGGCCGGCTATAGCGCGGTAGCCGGATCGACAAGAAGCATCCAGCTACGGTGATGTAGTCGGAACCAATCAAGGAGACAGGGCGACGTGCGTATCAGTGTACGGTACGCCCTGTACGATGACAAGACCGGCCACTACTCGGCCATATCGAAGACTTTGCGGGGATGACACGGGAACAATGGCCCGGTGCTGACGACATGCTCGCACGGCGTCCATTGTGCCTACGACAGCCATACCGCTCGTACTCCGATGCGACATACCATACCGGATACTGTAGATGACCAGCCGGCTGGCACCCGCATGTGGGGCCCGCTAGTCGGACTGGCCAGTGAGACCGTTGCCTCTCTACCTATATAAGGAGAGGCAAGGCCTTAGTAGAAAGGGTTGGTCTGATAGCATTTAAGGCAGTAGCTAGAGAATACAGCTCCAGGAGCACTTGTAGTTCGTATATCCCCCATAGTCAGATCCGGCAGGAGCAGGAGTTTTACCTCATCACGAGGGCTCCGAACCTGGGTACTTCCTGCGTCTCGTTACGCTTGCTTGTATCCAATACTGCCTGCGGACACCGTCGATAGCTTTCCTTCTAGTCTCCACACCTCTATCTAACCTTCTTAGGTACTGCCGTTCCCAATACAACGATAGTTGGCGCCCACCATGGGGCAAGATGGCTTCGGCCGGAGTCACGTTCCGCATGGGACCCCGCACTTCAGCAGGTGAGCGTGTGGCCTCCGGCCTGGTACTCACACTTGGCAAATTCGACTGCGTCATCAACAACGCTTCCTGCTTCGCCGGAACCTCCTTCTCGGCGAACGACACCGTCCTGCTATTCAGCACCTCCCTGTCTACGTCGCCACCGTTCTGGAGCGTTTCCCTAAGGAAATCGTCTCTGTCATGGAGCTTCCGCATCTGGGCGGTAGCGCCTCCGTCGCGTCCTGTGGCATGGAGGTCATAATGGACGGCTCCAGCTCTCACCCCCGCCAGCCGCGGGAGCGAGGCGCGGACGAGGTCGGAACTTCTGCCCCTCCGCAGCCTCGGAACCCGGTGGAGGATGCCATTGATCGGCTCCTGACTTCGGTTAACCTCGGGGATAACCCGGAGGAGGCGGAGGCCAACTTCACCATGGAGAGGCAGATCCTCCTCCAGGAGGCCATGGAGCTGGCGGCTACCCGCAAGCAGCTCGAGATCACCTGGCACGAGTACGACCGCGTGCACGGCTTCACTCCGGCTACCACGGAGCCGAGCCGGCGTGGCCAGGTACGGCGCCGGGGAAACAAGCTAGGCGGTAGGATGGAAAAGCATGGGGAGCCGGTTCCCGCGCCCACCCTCATCTGGCCCACCTACAGCACGCCCATCAAGAACCTGCGCGCGGCATGAGCCGTGGCAGAGGAACTGCCCAATCTGGAGGGTGAGGAGCGAGCCCACCAGCATGCTCGCGTGCAGGAGCTCCTCCGCATCATGGACGAGCAGGTTGATGCCAACCGGCAGATGCAGGAGGACCCCAGCTACTCCAGGGGAAGCAAGCTGCCTGCCAACAGCAGGGGCGCGCCGCGCGACACCCAGCAGGCGTCCTCCCCTCAGCCGGCTAAGGCCTGCAGCAGGCGTCACAGCTCTGACAACAAGGGCCAGCCACGCTAGGAGCAGACGGTGAACAACAACCCGTCGCCTCCCCCTCCACCAACCGGAGCGCCCAGACCCGCCGGTTCCCGTCTCTCGGGCCAGGTGGGAGCGCCCAACCTGGATTGTCCGGATGCCCGTGACCGCATCAAGCTCCTCGCTCAAGCGCGCGTCACGGAGGAGGAAGATTCTACCGGCCCGGTTTGTTTCGGACCCCGCATCCGGAACGAGCCGTTTCCGGATAAGTTTTCCCTGCCCAGGGACACCCCCAAGTACGACAGCAGCATGAAGCCGAAAGATTGGCTGACCGACTATGCTGCGGCAGTCGGCATCGTCCATGGGAACAAGCGCAGAGTACTGCTGTCATGCACCAGTAAAGTTTGGGAAAGGGAAATTTATTTTTTGCTCACTAGTAAAGTTTTTTTTTTGCGAAATTCTCACTAATAAAGTTGGAAAGTCATTGGTCAGTACTAATGACATGGTGGCTTGCCCGTTGCCGTATTATTTGTAGTGTCACTTGAATTATGGATGTTCTCCTCACCTATAGAGTCTGGTCGCCCTTATCCCTATTCATCTTCTAAATCAAGACCCCAACCTCCCGTCCACATCTGTCGCCCTACTGCTGTCATGCACCCCCTTGTCGATCTCTAGCAGGGCTCAAACCCAACCTTGTTGCCAAGCCGTCCTGTGACCACCTCCTGGAAGCTGGTCACGAACACAATGTGTTCGACCATATGCCCTACCAGACATAGACTCTTTGTAGTGCATCAGAGTGAGTATTTTGCCTGCCTAGCGCTCACATGCCTCCTTTGGGTGTCAGCTCCGTGCTGGCCAGTGTCTTGCTCTCGTGCATGTCGCCAGAAGCCATAGCACTAGTCTTCTGCTAGTCATGCCCATGAAGCGCAACTTCAATCTCATGGAGACGTGTACCTGTAACTGTGTCATTAATAAGTTTGAAGCATTGCCAAGATCTTTGTTTGTCGCCTACAAAAATACCACTAACCGGTATCCGAGAACCGCCATGACTTCTCGTGAAGCCTTCAATGATCACCGACAAGGCCAACAAGAGCTGCAGAAGACCGATCTTGCCGAACCTGAACCCAAGTTTTCCATCATGGATACCGAAGATGGCTACTTCCTGGGACTTGAAGACCGATCCCGTCGAACCCCTCCAAACCCCCCGAACCCAAGATCTCCGAGCCAAACATGTGAACACTATCCCGACCTATTTTGTATAAATGCATATAACTTGTTGCATACTAAATTGATCAATATTGCTGATGGCCTGCCAGTGCACAGGTTCATCAGAGAATGTTTTCACGGAAGTATTAATTCTTGTTTTTATATAGATCCCAACGAGGAGCCTAGGAAAGTGTTTTATGCGGCGTTTCTGTCGCACCCAAGGTGTCACAAGTCTTGAGTGAATTGACTGCAAATGTTGACGGTGGAAGTGGTTAATAAAAGATAGAGGAACTAGCTTAGAAAATAAGTAAATTGCATGAAAGTAAAGATGCGAAGGTGTGTCAAGGTCCTGCAGATGAGAAGTTAGGCGTGGAGAGAGTCAGTTCATGGTGATAGTAAAAGTGCCAAATGGAATAAGCGGAATAAATGATTATGATAATTCTTATTTATAAGTGAGTAGGAAAGCAACCCATATACCGTCTAGGAGTCCTCATGGCCAATTCTTCCCAATCCCAATGATCCATCTGCCAGTTACCATGATCATGGTCAACACATTAATTAAGGTCTTTCAACCGTATCAAGGCTTTAATCTTGGTGGTTCCTTGTTGTCCTCGAGTAGTGCTAGCTCTTCTCTTATATCGGTTGTGTCACTCAGGGATTGCCGAATTACTAGCATACAAGTTCATACCTATGAGATCTTTGGATCATGTTGCCTGGGCCCTTAAATTAGATAACATGCATTAGGTAAACATATATATATTCATTATCACTGTTTAAATAAACATTACAACAGTCACAAATGGATGGAAATAAAGTAGGCACATCACATCTCACCAATCCCCTACATCTCCCACGCCTATGGGGATTTACTCAGACATGAGAGGTAGACAAATCAAAGGCATAATTGTATTGCAATATAAATCATCTCAAAGTTATTGTAGCAAACCACAATAGTGATTAAAGATCCAATCAAATACAAACCGAAGGTAGATCAAAATATCAAACCCTAATCTTACAAGTGCCAATATCTCTCTCTAAGTAATGATGGGATGATGGTAGAGTGTGTGGTTTTGAGGTTGAAGATCGTCGGAGAACGAGGTGAAGTTCTTCTCCTCTTTCAGATCTGATCTCTCCCTCCATATGACTTGCGGTGGCTGTAACTTCTGTTATGTGGTTTTTATCGAATCTCCCCCTTTACGAAAGTTGCTTGTATTTATATAAGGAAGGCGCTGGTGGGTAGTACGGGCGGACGGTACGGGCGTGCCCCGACCCTACCAGTGGTCGTTATGCATGCTGACGCCTCCAATGAAAGTGGCTTCAATTGGGGATTTCCTTATACTAGTGTAATTAGTCCATAAATGCTATTAGATCTTCAATAAATGTTCATTGCCTAAAAACCATCACAAGAAAACAATGATTTGCTAATTGTGACATTAACGTTAGTGAAAAGGGAAATCTTCAGGGAATTCCGGCAATAAACAAGAGGAAAACCAATGGTGAAAAGTGATGAAATTTGGAGCTATCAACATGCCCAAGCTTAACGGTTACTCGCCCACGAGTGACAAAGCTATAATGAATAATAGTGAAGAACTGAATCAAGATAAAGACTTACAAGTTCAAGGTTGTATCATATTCCATCGTCTAAAATCCTACAACCTTGAACACGAGCACAATATATCTGAACAGTTGCACTTAAACTTGATCCCTAAATGCAAGTAACTCGCTAGTTAATAGTTCTTGTGACTCAAATGAGATTATTAAAAGTTTGGTGAAGCTTTACAAATCAATTTCTTTTAGCGCCTCTCTTGTTATGAGAGTAAACATGTTTTTAAGCCATGCTGCTCAAATCAAAATTAAGGGTGCACATATAAATGTCAAAAGAAGGATAAACTTAGAGCTTTTTCATTAATCACCCACCTAAATAATCGCGGCTATCAAATACCTCATCGTTTCCTTGGTTATCAAGAACTCTAATTGCACATTTTAGGTAGTGAGGTGATGCCAATAATCAAAAGGTATCGAAAGTATTTTAGCTCATATTATGATAATGGATATTTTCTTTTTCCTTCTCAAGGATCAACAAATATTTATTTTTTGTAAACTCCTACCCAACCTATTAGAAATACTAATAATTTTGCCCATATAGCGACACGTATGCCACTCATGCCATTAGCTCGTAGCCGAAACCCGGGGTTATACCATAGACCGTTCAAAAGCTAGCGGAGTTGTTGGCATCCCAAAGGTGTGTATTTGAAACAAAGTACTTTTGCTTTCTTCTTTTCTTTTTCTTTTCTCTCCTATTTTCTACATATCAAGTCAATACAATTTTTGGCATCTCCCTCTCCTACTCTAAAAAGTTCGTGCCATCAAGCAATTCTTTTTCAGAATGTATCATCAAGTCAACGATCAGTATGTCGGGTTGAGCACTACTAAGGATAAGCGCTTAAGACAAAAATATGGCACAAAAATTGTGAATGGACACTTATCTTGTTCTAAAAAGTTTGGAATAATATCCCAAGAGTTGTTTTTCAAACTGATTTAATTGTCTAAAGTCTTAACCAAAGAGGTGACAAAAGCCTTTGAGCTCAAATTCTAAAAGATAACAAACTAAGCGGGGAATCGAAATCAAGTGCAACCGAACGAACATAAACTGTTCATGAATAAGCTTACAGTAAGAGGGAAAATAGGAATTTGATACCTCCTCTTGCTCGTTCGTCTTCTACTTGAGTCACCTCTTTTGTATTCGTCCCATACCTCGATCACTAGAAGTGAGTAACCTATAGAAACAATCAACAAGATATGCGAGAAATTTTGCACAAGTAACTCTAGAGAATAGTCTATTTTTTGGGGGTTTTCTTTTATCGAATGCAAAACTAAAAGTAAAGATGCACTAGAACAAAAACAAAAAAATAAAAAGAAGAAGAAAATATGAATGCAAAAAGGTGGGAGGAGTTTAACCTCCCCAAGCTTAGGATCTTGCCTAACTAGGATCAGTTGTCGCAACCGTTAGGTGGAAGATGCTGATACGGGAAGTTCGGGTAGCGGTTTGGAAAGTCAGTCATGAAAGATGTGAAGTCTTGAGTGAGGTTGACTATGTTGTCGTTCGCATCATACAATGTGTTCTCTATGTTGTCAATGCGATGGACCACCTAGTCAAAATCGCTTCTCGGGACTTAGTTGAATCCCAGCTATGGTCGAGGCATACCTTGGTGTTGATGCTGGTGGAAAGGCTGTTGGTGGTGGTGTTGCTGGCCGAAATTGTCCCATCCTATGCCATGCCAGCCTCCTCCTTCTTCATCTTGCTGTTGTTGGCCAACTGCTGCTTTTTCCTAGTTGGGATTACCACCTGGTGGTGCAGTCCTTCCTGAAAGGATCAGTGCATGCTGGAACACCTCCTCAGTGAGGACCCAACTATGTTTACCTCACAAACCAAAAGCTTGGATAAAAGGAAGCAAGATTTGGTGGAGATCACTATTAGGAGCAAAATAAAACTTGTAAGAACAGAGGGAATGCTCTATCCTATATACACCCATGAACTTGGTGCTATCCATATGAATGTCATCCATGTACTTACTGCTATCCATAGCTCTTTTCGGTGATAGGACAAATTCATTTGCGTAGGTGATCTATGTGATCAACCCGCCACAACGAATGTCCCTCGCAGAAGCTGACCTTTAGCGGCGAATGTGCTGGATGAGCAAGGCCCCCAAGTTTACCTTGTGCTCCATCTCTGGATGCAATGCCATATGAATTACAGTCATCTCGGGGCCTGCCATTGCCCCAACATTGCCTTTTCCAAATAAAGAATTAACAAGGATTGTATGAAAATAACGTATAGTAGGATTCTAGATAGTGGCGCTCTTCCTACACAAATAATCGTTGTCTCTATGGACAACAATTTTCCTCCAAGATTGCATTTTCCTCCACATGCACATTTTCATTGATATCGAGTTCTCCCTCATAGGAGAATCCAAACACTATCACAAAATTCATAGAAGGTCAAGTTGTGGAGTTCCCCATTGAGCACAAAACTTATAGTGCAATTTCGCTCCTGGGTCTCAAGATCATCGTGGAACGATGAAAGAACCTCGAACGTGGCGATCTTGTAGGTTGATGGCCCAAGATATCTCGACCTCGTTGGGGAACCCTAAGAGGAAGGTATGATGAGCACAGCAGCAAGTTTCCCTCAGTTATGAAACCAAGGTTATCCAACCAGTAGGAGCAAGGAAACACCTCCAAGGTGTTGTTGCCAACTTGGAATCCTGCACAACACAACCACAGAACTTGCCCCCAACTTATAGTGAGGTGTCAATCTAACCGGTTTTGCTGAAAACAAAGGTTTAAATGTATTGTGTGGAAGAAAGTAAAAGCTTGCAGAAAGTAAACAGAAAATAGTAAACACTTGTAGATTGATGATAAAAGAAAGGACTAGGGTGCATAGTTCACTAGTGGTGGTCCTCCTTAAGATAGATGTCATGTTGGGTGAACAAATTACAGCGGGGCTATTGACAAACATCGAGAAAGCATAGAAGCATATACTAATCATCTTAACTCCATTGAGATTCGATTGGGCATTACAACATTATACAAAGACCGTAATCCAACTACATATATGACTAATAATCCACCTTCAGGTTATCATCCGAACCCCCTCCAGTATTAAGTTGCAAGCAACAGATAATTGCATTACACATTGCGTGTAAAGTAAACAATATGATTGTTCTATGAACAAAGGATTGCTGTTTTCTCCCTAGTAGCAACAACACATCTAGTACCTTAGAGATTTCTGTCACTTCCCCAGATTACTAGAGACATGAACCCACTATTGAGCATAAATACTAACTCTATTTGGCCAAGATAGCATCTACAACGGAAAGCATGCAAGATCACAAATAACAAAGACATGATAGAATCAATAATCAATCTGAAATAGAATCTCAATATCTATTGGAACCCCGCAAACACAACATGTAGGATTACAAATAGATGATCTTGATCATGAATGGAGCTCACAAGATCTAAACATGGTAACAGAAAGGAGAAGAACCAACCATCTAGATTCTACATGGACCCGTAGTCCAAGGATGAACTACTCACACATCACACCGGAGGCTTGCATGGTGATGAAGAAGGCCTCCAGGGTGAATTCTCCTCTCCTGTAGGGTGACGGGAAGAGCTTCAGATCCCTCCCGATCTAGGGATGGAGATGACGGCGGCTACAGACTCTTTCGTGGAATTTTGATCGGGTACTTAGGGTTTTTGTATCGGAGGCATCTTATAGTCGGAAGGGGAGGCCGAGGGGGTTCCCTAGGCGGCCACACCACCCCCTGGCGTGGGCCAGGCCTGGCCGCGCGGCCAGGTGGTGTGGCGGCCCTCTGGCCCCTCTCCGTCTCGTATTCTGGTTCCATGTCCCCCTCGGTGAAAAACTGACTTTGGCTTTTGTCCTGTCCAATTCCGAGAATATTCATTTTATGACTTTCCTGGAACCAAAAAACAGCAGAAAACAGGCAGCTGGCACTGTGGCATCTTGTTAATAGGTTCCCAAGAAAATGTATAAAAATACTCCAAAGTTGGAACAAAACATAAGAAAGTAGATAAAAATCAAGCATGGAACATCAAAAATTATAGATACGTTTGCAACGTATCAACATCCCCAAGCTTAACTCCTGCTCGTCCTCGAGTAGGTAAGTGATAAATAGAAAGAATAATTTTTGAGGTGACATGCACCATCATAAACTTGATCAAAGTATTTGTAAAACATTGATAGCTGGGATCATAGTACTTCAACATAGCATGAAAGATAGAGTTCTAGCAATAAGACATAGCAACTATGTTGCAACATGAAAAGGCACAAACAAAAGATTCATCAATAACAATCCTTTGCAAGATATTTGTTTGTTTCACATAAAGAAAACACGGCATAGTGGCATTCATCTTGTCCCTCATAGAGTAGCAAACATAAATGCATAGGACACCTTCAAAGTTTATAAGGGTGACTAGATACAGATAGTTTAAGAACAAGCAATATCAAAGTTATGCATCAATCAACAAGTCTTGGGACAATGCACATAGAACAAATAATGGCTACTATGCTCTCTCAATAGGTGCATAAAGATAGAAGATGGAGACTCAACATAAAAGTAAAAGAAAGGCCTTCATAGAAGGAAGCAGAGATTCAAGTTTCATAAAGAGCTTCCAAAAATTATGGTACTTATTAGCTTTCATCTCTCATTACCCCTATCATAAGCATCTTGAAGTGATTAAGGTTAAAGTAAACAAACTATGGAGTATATTCTTGACAAAGTATAAGTTGGAAATCTCATGTCCCTTGAATACGAGGGCCGCTCCTCATGCTACTCAAGTTTAGTCACCGATAAGTTCTTTTTATAGTAAGTACATGTGTATCATAGAGAACCGCCAACGGGGTACCCCTTGCCCGATGATACGGAAGAATCCCCATATCAAAATGACAAGGCAAGCAGACAACGAGCATCTCAGCAATCTTCTTATTTACCATGGGAAAATGGTGCTTTTTTCTCTTTCCTCTTTTCTCATATCTATTTTTTGTCTTTTCTCTTTTTCTCAATCTCTATCTCTTTATTATAAGAAGAATGCTTCATAGACACCTCATTATGGTTACGCTGCATGTTTCCACCATGAAAGCATGGATTAGACCAGCGGCCCAGGCATTTCTCTAACACACATACATAACTCCATGGACTTACAAGCTCCCCTTTCATTTCACACCGACGACATCCATAGACAAAAGAGCATGATATCATCTAGGTACAAAGTACAAGTGCAATGTTGAAAGCGTTCCCCATGATAGCATGGTTCTGCTAATCCCCAACATATAAGTGCAAGCATATACAACACAGATGACACAATGGTTCAAGTTAATTAAGGGAAAGAAAAGTAAAGTGTGCCATCAAGTTTGTGAGAGCTTTAATCACTAGTTTTCTCATAACAAGTTTAATTCGGAAGGTAGATAAAAACATGAATATACTTGGAATACCAAATGCTAATAGGTAGGTATGGTGGACTCTTTGGAATAACTTGGTTTTTGGAATTGGATGCATGATTCGAACTCATACTTGGTTATGGAGGCTAGCAAAAGACTGGGAGCGGCCAACTAAGAGAGCAATAATGGCCATAATCATGCAAAGCGACAAAACATTATTAATTAAAACATAAAGTGATATTACAAGTCAAAAACTAAAGGATCATCAAGGCTATGGTGACTTTGGATAGTCATAACATGGTGTGAGCATGCGCCAAGTCAACCCAAATAAAGAATCAAAGGAGAATACCACGATACTATGCTTTAATATGTTAAAACAACGCATGATTCTTCCAAGGCACATTAAGCAATCTGAATTGTTTATAACAAGTCATGCTATAGAAATAATCACTAAGCATAAAGCCAAAACAATACCAAGCATGACATGACAAAGCATAGGCCACAGTCAAAAACAAGCTCCTTTTACCACTTAAGCATGAACTTTCATACTCTTTTCCAATCCAAACCAAACTATTTGAAAACTAATGTATGAAAGAGGGGATCCAACCAATTTATGCAAGCAAACTAAGGAAACCAAGAAAACCAAAAACCAAAAACAAAAACGAAGACGCTCCAAGGACAACACAGCTGTGCATGAAACAATAAAAATGAAGTGTTTGGAAGAAACCTGGGATTTTTATTGATGAAGAAGGGGATGCCTTGGGCATCCCCAAGCTTTGACACTTGTACTTATTGGATATTTCTTGGGGTGACACGTGTGGCATCCCCAAGCTTGAGCTTTAGTTCATTCTTCATCTCATTTCTTGCTAGCATCTACTTGGCCAAGATAGCTACTAACGATGGAAAACATGCAAGATCACAAATAACAAAGACATGATAGAATCAATAATCAATCTAAAATAGCATCTCAATATCCATCGGATCCCCGCAAACACAACATGTAGGATTACAAATAGATGATCTTGATCATGAATGGAGCTCACCAGATCTAAACATGGTACACAAAGGAGAAGAACCAACCATATAGCTACTACATGGACCCGTAGTCCAAGGATGAACTACTCACGCATCACACCAGAGGCTTGCATGGTGATGAAGAAGGCCTCCAGGGTGAATTCTCCCCTCCTGGTCTAGGGATGGAGATGACGGCGGCTATAGTCTCTTTCATGGAATTTTGATCAGGTACTTAGGGTTTCTGTATCGGAGGCATCTTCTAGTCAGAAGGGGAGGCCGAGGGGTTCCCTAGGCGGCCACACCACCCGCTGGAGCCGGCCAGGCCTAGCCGCGGGGCCAGGCGCTCTGGCCCCTCTCCGTCTCGTATTCTGGCTCCATGTCCTCCTCGGTGAAAAACTGACTTTGGCTTTTGTCCCGTTCAATTCCGAGAATATTCATTTTCTAACTTTCCTGGAACCAAAAACAGTAGAAAACAGGCAGCTAGCACTATGGCATATTTTTAATAGGTTAGTCCAAGAAAGTGTATAAAAATGCTCCAAAGTTGGAACAAGACAGAAGAAAGTAGATAAAAACAAGCATGGAACATCAAAAATTATAGATATGTTAGCAACGTATCATAGGTGTTGATGGAGAGCTAGGAGAAGTCGACCATGCCAGCTTGCATAGTTATCTGCTCTAAGTCCTCTAGAAGCCCTGGTAGGAGAGGAACTGACGGTCTACCCACTTGGTGGGCAAAGCCTTGCGGTTGCTCACCCTCTTGTAGTCTCGGCTCATGGCAGCCCTCAAGCTTTCCTCCTCCAAGCGTCTGTTCTTCGAACTCAGCGTCATGGCAGAGCCCGAAGGTCCTGTCGTACCCGAGCCCTTGCCCGAGCGGAACATCCTTCCAATGTTATGCATTGTGCTGCGAAATTTTTGAAGAAAACTATAGGCATCAAGTTTCTATCATATAAACAAAGGATTACAGGAAGAAATTACAAATCCTAACGTGAGGAATCAATAATAATCTCAAAATATGCTAAACTCATCTAAATAGCCAATGTGATGAATTCAACTATGGATTTCAGAAAATAGAGTATGTATCGGGCGAGAAACTTACAGATGTGAAGATTCCCCAACTCAGAAACATGAAAGCAATGAAGAATCAAAGGTTTTAGAAGGCTAGGGTTTGAGGTGGAAAGAGAAAGAACAAGGAAGAAAGAGGAACAAGAAGAAGGGGGATGGTTGTGAGCCAGCCGTCGTCGGCCTTTACCTGGCGATGCACGCGGTACGGGCGCGACCCGCCCGTACCGGTGGTCGTCATCATTGGATCATCATTAGGGTTCAAGATCAAACCTGGTCGACCTCGTATGGGCGCGTGGTATGGGCGTACCCCGACCGTACCATTGCTTGTTATCTATTTGGAGGCCGACATCCATTTTCGTCGATGTTCGGTAGGGGCGCGCGGTATGGGCGTACCGCGGCCGTACCGTTTGTCGTTGCCGAAACTATTCCTGCCCTAGGTTTTGTCAATAAATGGTATGGGCGCACAGTACGGGCATACCGCGGCTATACCGATGCTCGTTATCTATACTGAACCTATTTTCTTTTCTTCGTTTTTCCCTTCCTTCTCAACTTCATTAAGGTAAATTCTCTGAACGAATTAAAAACTCAAAACAAACTTATTAAATAATACAAATCAATTAGTAAATGCAAAAATAAAAATTTAAACTAAATTTATCAAGAATGGGTTAACTCCCATTAAGTGTTTAATTCTAGAGATTTGACTAATCAGACTCCATATCATCAACGTTCATCTCAAGCGGCGCTTTTTCTTTAGTTTTTGATGCTTGATCACGCTTAGGCGTTGGAACTTATTTTTCATTGTGTTCTTGTTTCTTAGGAAAGTATCAAACATATATATATTGAAGAAAATCTTACCGCTAGAACAATTTACATTATCTCCAACTGTACTAAGAAAAGGTCTTCCAAAAATGATAGATTGTTTGTCATCCTCAGGGACATCAAGAATAATAAAATCAGTTGGTATAACATGATGATCTATTCCAAGTAAAACATCTTTGATCATTCTGATAGGTGGTTTAGTTGTCTTACCCGCCATTTGTAGTTTTATCAAATAGGAGAACATTATCCAAGATTCAATTTCTTAAATAGGGAATAATGCATAACACTAACACCTGCTCCTAAATCACAAAGAGCATTGAATATATTAGTTTTCCCTATTGCACATGAGATGGTTGGTATCCCTGGATCCCAAAGCTTAGCAGGAAGTTTATCACCAAAGCTTGTCATAACTACTACAGTCTTGGTTACTTTTTTTTAATATTAAGTATATCTCGCATACATTTTTTATAAGTAGGAACTTGAATAGCATCTGTTAAAGGAAGTTCTAAACGCAAGCTCCTCAGTGCCTCAGCAAAAGAATCATAAATAGCCTTATCTGGTTCGTAATGAACTCGGTTAGGGTAAGGAATTTTCTTTTTGGTAGGTATGACCTTTTTTTACCTTCGTCACTGGTTCAGCATTCTTTTTATTTTTCCTTGCAGCAGATTTTTTGCTTATTGATGTGTTCTTCACGCGGGATAACACCTTTCTCTTCTTGCTCCTTTCTGAGATCGGTTTCTTTCCTTGAATCGACAGTCTCAGCGTCTGAATCATATGATTGATGCTTATCCCTCGCTTCCTATATGTCTTGAGTGCTGGAAGCTTTATTCTCCCTTTTGTGGGCTTCGTAATCAATATCATCCTAGGGGTCTACTAGATAATCTTCTTCTTGACTCATCTCACGAGTCTCTCTTGCTTTTTGAGCTTTCTGTTCTTGATACCAAGGTGGCCCTTGTGGTTCCTGAGTTTCTATACCACGCCTAGTAACAACGTTAGTAGAAACAGTATTCAAATTTCCTTGGATCAAAATCAAAGTTTGGGTTTCATTTATCTGCTCACACTGAGTTTTAACCATACTTAGATATCTATCTAAATGTTTTGTGTCTTGACCCAAGTCGTTAAAAACTTCTGTTTAGTCTCTTATATTATTTTCTTGTGCCATAAGGCGTTTATAATTTTTCTCACAGAATTGATTTTGTTGATATTTAAAATTTTGCATTACAAGATTTAAATCATCTTCTATTGCATAAGTTCGAAGAATGTCAACTTTGTTTTCTTTTACAAGTTCTAAAGCTATACCTTTTTCTTCCATGGAATTTTTGACTTTGGATCGAAGATCTTGTAGTATGTGAATCATACATTTTTGTGGTACAATATCCTCAACTGGATTGTATTGTTTGTCATTAAAGGATCTTACCTCAAAACCCTTAACACATTCCGACAATGTCAAGTTGCATATTGCTCCTCCTGTAGATAGATCAATCATATCTTTTGTTTTGTTATTAAGCCCATTATAAAAATATTAGATAACTAGACTCTCATGAAGTCCATGATTTGGAACTTTCATAACCATCGCATAATATTCCATGCTTGATAAAAGGCCTCTCCAATAGTTTGCAAAAAAATGTTATGCTTCGTTTGATCTGCATGATTTTAGTAAATGAACAATATTTATGCATGAATTCACGTATGCAATCCTCCTAGATTTTTATAGCATGATTAGGCAGTGATTGTAACCAAGCTAAAGCATTATATTTCAAAGACTAGCGAAAGAGTTTAAGAAGTACAAACTCTATTGGAAGACTTGCTGGTTTAAGAGTAACACAAAGGTCGTATACCCTTGTTATGTGATCACTATGGTCTTCCTTTTATTTTCCTATGAAAGCAATTTCTTTCATCATATATATTAGCTTAGGATATATTTCAAATTACTGGCGTTCAAGTTCAGGATAAAGAATAGGCATTTTACTCAAGTACCTAGATGGATTCCCTTACTCTCCCAAAGGTAGCTCAAGTTCGGCCCCTCGGGTGATGGTCAAATCAGCCATCAATGGAATAAAGCTGTTCATGTCTACACTACGCAAATTAGTAAATCTTTCAATAAATTCTAATCATCTCTCGATCAGAACACGATCAATATATGGAGGTAAATAGGTTTTTCCTAATCGAGTGGTACCTCTGTCTTCAACGGTGATCATGAATGGTATCAAAAGTTGATATTGTCAAGAAACAACACTTAGCTCTTACCTCCTTGGCAATAGCGCCAGAAAATATCTTGATGGCCTGCAAGTGCACAGGTTCGTCAAAGAATGTTTTCGCGGAAGTATTAATTCCAGTGTTTATATCGATCCCAACGAGGAGCCTAGGAAAGTGTTTTTATGCGGCATTTCTGTCGTACCCAAGGTGTTACAAGTCTTCAGTGAATTGACTTCAAATGTTGATGGTGGAAGTGGTTAATAAAAGATAGAGGAACTTGCTTAGGAAATAAGTAAAATGCATGAAAGTAAAGATGCGAAAGATGTGTAAAGGTCATGCAGATGAGAAGTTAGGCGCAGAGAGAATTAGTTCATGGTGATAGTAAAAGTGCCAAATGGAATACACAGAATAAATGATAATGATAATTCTTATTTATAAGTGAGTAGGCAAGCAACCCATATACCGACTAGGAGTCCTCATGGCCAATTCTTCCCAATCCCAGTGATCCATCTGCATGTTACCATTGCCATGGTCAACGCATTAATTAAGGTCTTTCAATCAGATCAAGGCTTTAATCTTGGTGGTTCCTTATTGTCCTCGAGTAGTGCTGGCTCTTCTTTGATATCGGCCGTGTCACTCGGGGGTCGCCGAATTACTAGCATATAAGTTCATACCTTTGAGATCTTTGGATCATGTTACTTGGGCCCTTAAATTAGCTAACACGCATTAGGTAAACATAGATATTCTTTCTCACTATTTAAATAAACATTGTAACAATCATAAATGGATGGAAATAAAGTAGGCACATGATATCTCACCAATCCCCTACATCTCCCACGCCTATGGGGATTTACTCAAACATGAGAGGTTGACAAATCAAAGGCATAATTGTATTGCAAATAGAAATCATCTCAAAGTTATTGTAGAAAACCACAATAGTGATTAAAAATCCAATCAAATACAAACCAAAGGTAGATCAAAGTATCAAACCCTAATCTTACAAGTGCCAATCTCTGTCTCTCCCTCTCTAAGTAATGATGGGATGATGGTGGAGTGTGTGGTTTTGAGGTTGAAGATCGTCGGAGAACGAGGTGAAGTTCTTCTCCTCTTTCAGATCCGATCTCTCCCTCTAGATGACTTGCGGTGGCTATAACTTCTATTTTGTGGTTCTTCTCATCTCTCCCCCTTTACGAAAGTTATTGTATTGATTTAAGGAAGGTGTTGGTGGGTAGAATGGGTGGACAGTATGGGTGCACCCCGACCATACCAGTGGTCGGTATGCATGCTGACGCCTCAAATGAAAGTGGCTTTAATTGGGGGCTTTGTTTATTCTGGTGTAATTAGCCCATACTATTAGATCTTCAATAAATGTTCATTGCCTGAAAACCATCACGAGAAAACAAGGATTCGCTAATTGCGACATTAACGTTTGTGAAAAGGGCTATCTTCAGGAAATTCCGGCAATAAGCAAGAGGAAAACCAATGGTAAAAAGTGATGAAATTTGGAGTTATCACTTGCATACATATTTTATGGTTTGGGGCTATTTAGCCAATTCACCTAATAACTCAATATTGCGATTATATGCGGGATATTTTTTCTTATATTAATTCCATTTTAATTTGTGTAGCAAACCAATGCCATGTTTTGTCTTGTTAAGTCAATATTTAAATTGCGGGTATCTAAATAACTTGAACCTTCTATTTAAATGTCGGGATTCCAATTCCGCTTATTATTGTTAACTTAGATTGCATGTTTCCATGCCATGCATCATATCATTAACATGCCAGACCTTTTGTCTAGTATTGAATATTGCATCAGCTGCCTCTTCTAGTACTTTGCTTCTTCACAGGATATGACGATGAGTTGATGCAAGATACGACAAGCATTTGGTTACCGAGTTTGTCTCAAGGGTGAGCATTCTTCCCTTCTACCTATTTTGCATTTATAGTCTTTACTTCCTTCCTTTGTCTAATGCTATCCTTTATTGTCTATGTTGTAGTTTATCGTACCTTTCATTCCCTGCAACTACTATATTGCCTTGGTTATCCTATTACCTATTGCTTGAATAGATAGGTTGGACTTGCGAGTCATAGCGCATGCTTAGGTATGTTGCCCACTCTCATACAGGTGAACCGTGATATCTGGATATGGTTGATAACATGGTAAATTAACTTGGTTATGTTGGTTATGGTTATGGTTTAACCAAATGATAAGGCCCCGACAGGGACCACCTTTGGGAATAGCTTGAGTCGACCTAGGAACTGTTCGTTCTACGATACCCATTCTGAGTTGATCATGCTAACCAAACATGGGGACCTTTGGGAACCCCCCTCAACTACTAGTGTTATTCATATATCCAGAGGGTTACAAAATTGGTTTTCCATTTGGTGCATATGGATAATATGTCCTCAGACATGGTGACTATGATATTTCTTCGGACTTGGTGATGATATTATTTTGGTGGATTGCCTGGGCATGCATACATAAAAGCGGTACATACTGGCAGTTCCAAGGGGAGCTCTACAAGTTATCTTCTAGGGGCCATTTGGTATAGTAGGCGCAAATGCCATGCCTTCCTTGATAATCGTCGTACCTCTTGATTAATTCTACATAGTAGGTGATGCCTCTGGATATGCGCATAGTTATGGGACAGTTCTTATTGTGAGATTCCGAAGGCACGTGTAATATGTTGCCTGAAGGGTTGAACATGTGTTTGTGTACAGTAGTGCATCCATGCAGGGTAAATATTTTTGAGAAGCCGTGTGTCCATGGTTATGGACGTATCAGGAGTACAATGTCATGATTATAGACAACATCACTAATGTTTTGCCTCTAATAATATGACTATTAATTAGCCTTACAAACTAAACAATTGAATAATTAAAACTGCAACGTGTGTGTTCTACAAGAGAACTTCCTCGACTGGTGTCGTGGAAATGACCATGGTAGTCGCTACTAGGCCTAGTAGCAATTGATACGATTAGGGGAAGAGCGATTCGCCATCTATGGTGTGATACTGGGAGCAAACATGAGGGATTTACCCAGGTTTGGCCCCCTATAGGGTAAAGACCTACTTCCTGCTAGATTGTATTGCTTGTGAGTGGATTACAAGATTGGCGAGCTCGGCGGCTAGGCAGCGAGTCGCTTGTATGGGGTCGCTAATAGCACGTAAGTATGTAGAGTACCCTAGGGAGGTTTATATAGGGGCACCTCGCTAGGGTTTACAGGATTAGAACCGAATCAGTTTAGGTTTTGGAGGATTTGACCTAATCCAACTAGGCCTATCGAAGATCTTGGGCCTTTAGCTTTCAGTCAGTGGGCCTTCTTCGAAGTCTCTTCCAGTCATGGGGCCTGTAGGACCAATCGCTATGGGCCAAGGTTAGTCGAACCTCCTTCCCGGGCATACCACGATCGGTATATCCCCATCAGTAGTCCCTGAGTGCAATAGGGGTTTGGCAGAGGCACTGACTTGGCAGTTGGAGTAGGCGAGTCCAGTGGACGCCTAGTCGAATCGATGGCGAACTCCTCCAATGAACGGAGAATCCCTACTAAAAGGCTTTAGTCACAGCTTTGGCGAGTCGATTGACCTCCGAGTCACTCTACCCAAACGATTGGAATGGACAAGCAAATGGAGTGTGCGAGTCGAGTGGTAGCTTCTGGTAGAAGTTGGACCATCGATTTTTGGTCAAACTAGCCATTGCGCACCTCCAACGGTAATCTTGGCGTAATTACCGCGAGGTAACGGCTAGTCCACGATCAGCGAGTGGCGCCGCTATAAAAGGCGATCCACAGAGGGAAGTGGGGTTCCTTCCCCAGCATTCCCATTCTTCTTCTTTCTCTTAGCGCCAGCATCTAGATCCCAGTCCTCACGTGAATCCGTGTTGATGGCGCCTGCCTGGGCCATGTCCAAGTGCTCCACGGCGCTCCTGCAGTCCTTCCAGGATGTAGGAATCCTCGTGAAGGAGGAGTGGAGAGTCCCGCTCCCAAGCAAGAGCGAGCCCAGACCGCAAGCCGGGGAATTTATTTCCTTCATGAGCCACTTAGAGAACGGGTTAGGATTTCACACTTCTGTCTTCTTTAGGCGATTTCTCCACTTTTTCCAAATAAAGCCCTTGGATCTAGGGACACATAGTGTAGAGCAGTTGGCAGTCTTCATGGCCTTCTGCGAAAGATATCTCGGCCACCGCCCCTACTTCGCGCTTTGGATCGAGATGTTCCATGGTCGAGCTAGTCGCAAGAGGAAGGGAGGTCCTCTGCTTGCCGCCGCTGGTGTCACCTTCCAAGAAAAGCCCGGTGCCGACTTCTTCAAGTTACTCCTACCGAAGAAGGCGTCCAGCGAATGGAAGAAATGGTGGTTTTACATGAAGGAGACCACCCTGGTCAGGGAGGTGGCGATCCCGGCGTACACTTCGGAGTGGAGAAATCTGTGGTGGTTGGCAATGAACAAGCTCCCTAGGAGCCAAACGATGGTCGTGGAGGAGATGCGGACTCGCATGTCCAAGATCGAGGAGGAGGAATCTGAGGAATCGAAGGAAGCCATGGAGGCAGAGGAACCTGCTTCCGTGCCCCGTAGGACTCGTGGCCAAGCGCCCCATGAGGTTGAGACTAGTCGCAGCCTTGAGGAGCCTGACAGTAGCCCCGAGATCGTCGACGAGTAGAGCTCGAAATGGGTGGCTGATACATTGCAAATCTATCTTTAATTTTTGATGTTCCATGCTTGGTTTTATCCACTTTCTTGTGTTTTGTTCCAACTTTGGAGTACTTTTCATATGACTTCTTGGACTAACCTATTAACAAGAGCCATAGTGCCAGCTGCCTGTTTTCTGCTGTTTTTGGTTCCAGGAAAGTCAGAAAATGAATATTCTCGGAATTGGAAGGGACAAAACCCAAAGTGCCTATTTTTCCGGATGTCATCAAGTGCCAGAATACGAGACGGAGGGGGCCAGGGGGCCACCACAGTACCTGGCCGCGCGGCCAGGCCTGGCCCGCACCAGGGGTGGTGTGGCCGCTCTCGGCACCCCCTCGACCTCTCCTTCCGCCTATATATTACCCTCGGGACGAAAACCCTAAGGGCCCGATCAAAAATCCACAAAAGAGTCTGTAGCCGCCGTCATCTCCATCCCTAGATCGGGAGGGATCTGAAGTTCTTCCCGGCACCCTGCCGGAGAGGGGAATTCACCCTGGAGGCCTTCTTCATCACCATGCAAGCCTCCGGTGTGATGTGTGAGTAGTTCATCCTTGGACTACGGAACCATGTAGTAGCTAGATGGTTGGTTCTCCTCCTTTGTGCTTTCATGTCTAGATCTTGTGAGCTCCGTTCATGATCAAGATCATCTTTTTGTAATTCTGCATGTTGTGTTTGCGGGGATCCGATGGATATTGAGATGCTATTTCAGATTGATTATTGATTCTATCATGTCTTTGTTATTTGTGATCTTGCATGCTTTCCGTTGTTAGTAGCTATCTTGGCCAAGTAGATTCTAGCACCTCCAAGAGTTAGTATTTATGCGCGATAGTGGGTTCATGCCTCTGGTAATCTGGGGAAGTGACAGAAAACTCTAAGGTACTAGATGTGTTGTTGCTACTAGGGAGAAAACAACAATCCTTTGTTCATAGAACAATCGTATTGTTTACTTTACACGCAGTTCGTAAAGCAATAATCTGTTGCTTGCAACTTAATACTGGAGGGGGTTCGGATGATAACCTGAAGGTGGATTATTACTCATAGATGCAGTTGGATGGCGGTCTATGTATAATGTTGTAATGCCTAATCAAGTCTCAAAGGAGTCAAGATGATTAGTATATGCATGTATTGCTTTGTCGGTGTTTGTCAATTGCCCCACTGTAATTTTTTCACCCAGCATGTTATCTATCTAAGGAGAGCCACCTCTACTGAACTATGGATCCCGGTCCTTTTCTTTACATACAATCTATAAACTGTTACTGCTTTGTGTTTACTTTCTGCAAACTTTTACTTCTTTCCATTCGATACGTTTAATCCTTTGTTTCCGCAAAACACGGCGAGATTGACAACCTCATCGCAAGTTGGGGACAAAGTTCTGTGGTTGTGTTGTGTAGGTCTCCACGTTGCTACTAGCACTGGTAGTGCGCCCTGCCAAAGTTCAGCTAGTAACACCTTTGGGGTCTTTCCTTGCTCCTACTGGTTCGATTAAACCTTGGTTTCATAACTGAGGGAAACTTGCTGCTATGCTCATCATACCTTCCTCTTGGGGTTCCCAACGAGATCTACATCAACACCGCCATCAAGCATTTTTCTGGGCGTCGTGCATTGAGCCATCAAGTATTTTTGTGGCGCCGTTGCCGGGGAGTCAAGGACATCTTCACAAGGGGAGTCCCTAATAACCAATCTCTTTACTTTGTTATTTTTGTTTTGCTTAGTTTTCTTTTTTGCTTTGTTTGCTTGTTTCTTTATCAAAAACACACAAAAATTAGTTTTACTAGTTTTCTTTCTTATTCAAAAACACAAAAAAAAAATTAGTTCTTATCTTAAGGTGCCTTTATATCTAGCCTTGCTCTAATCACTATGTCACCCGAGGAAATGATTTTCACTTTTAAACATTGAATTGAGGAAAGTTTTAAGGAAGCTTGGTCTAGACTACATGAAAAAACTGAGCCTAAAATGACTCAAAGCTTGTTCCTTAGCAGTTTTTACCTTGGAATTGCTCTTTGCTATAGATATTCTTTAGATGCTGTTGTGGGATAAGATTTCCTCCAATGTAATGAGGATGATGCAATTAATTCTATAAAGAAATTGATCCTCACTTACAACATGCCTAGCCAAACTGATATTTCTTTCGCAAAAATATTTGCTAGGTTGAACACTTTTGAGGCTAGCACTACTATCTTAGAAAATTGCTACAACACGCTTAGGGAACATCACAATTATGTTCCAATAAACTCTGAACCATCAAAGTGGTTCCCTACAATAAAGATTGAGATGAACACTGAAACTTTTCAAGCTCGCTGTGATATCATGTCTGAATTTTGTCTTATGCCCAAAGATATTTATAAATCTCTGAATACTTGGGGGCTCACTGAAGGAGGAAAAGAAATATCTCTTGCTAATAATAATACCATATTACCTCTTGAAATAGCTGAAGGAGTGTTTACAAAGATCCTTGGGAAAACGATTTCTATTGATTATCTTGTTATTGAATGTGCAGGAAAAGGACAAATTACACTTGGAAGGTCCCTATTAGAACTCCTTGGAGCAATAATAGATGTGGGAAAGGGGACCATGCACCTTTCTTCTCCACCAAACAATCATATTTTCCCCAAGGTTAAGAATAAAAGTAAGAGAGGTAAGGGCAAGAAGTTTGGTCTTAATGCTTCTTCATTTGAGAACACTTGATTCTTTCTTTGCTTATTATGCCTAACTTAAAGGCGTTAAACAAAAGTACTTATTGGAAGATAACCCAAAAGTTTTAGATAAGTCTTAGAAGTTATTACCTCTGTAATAACCGCTCCTTATCCTTTTTATTTGCTTTTTGTGCCTAGAGTAACCTCTAATGAGAGAGTAGTAATGATTTGGAAAGTTGTTGTCCCGAAACAGATTTCTGTGCTTCACCATAAAAATTCGTGTAAAATCTCTGACCGTCTTTTTGAGGCGTGAATTTTTGTGCTTCTGACCCAGGTTGTTATCTAACTTTCGTTAGTTCAACACTTTTTGATTTGAGAAACAGAAGGTCTTCGAAACAATTCGTCTTTACCTGCTGGTCTGTTTTGATAGATTTCTGCCATTTTCTGCATTTGCTTCTTGTTGGTTCCTTCTTGAGTTCTTTTGGGGAATTGAGCTTTTTGAGGGAAGTGCTACAGTAGCTAGTGTTCTAATGGAAGTTTATTTGGTGTTAAAACTGAACCTTAAGACTTATTTATCGTAAGTGCACTAATGTTGCTAATAAAGATTGTGTGAAGTTTTGTATGAAGGAAAAATTTCAGGTGTATGGAAGGAATGAGTAATGAGATGAAGAATGGAATAAAGCTCAAGCTTGGGGATGCCACGCGTGTCACCCCGTAATATCCAAGAAGTACAAGCGTCAAAGCTTGGGGATGCCCAAGGCATCCCCTTCTTCATCAATAAAAATCCCAGGTTTCTTCCAAACGCTTTATTTTTATTGTTTCATGCACAGTTGTGTTGTTCTTGGAGCATCTTCTTTTTCGTTTTCGTTTTGGTTTTTCGTTTTCTTTGGTTTTCTTAGTTTGCTGAATAAATTGTTTGGACCCCCTCTTTCATACATTGGTTTGCAAATAGTTTGGTTTGGTTTGGAAAAGAGTAGCAAAGCTTATGCTTATGTGGTAAAAAGAGCTTGTTTTTGACTGTGGCCTATGCTTTGTCATGCCATGCTTGATATTGTTTTGGCTTTATGCTTAGTATTCTTTGTTGTTGCATGACTTGTTATAAACAATTGAGATTGCTTATTGTGCCTTGGATGAATCATGCGTTGTTTTAGCATATTAAAGCATAGTATAGTGGTATTCTCCTTTGATGCTTTATTTGGGTTGACTTGGCGCATGCTCACACCATGTTATGACTATCTCAAGTAACCGTAGCCTTTATGATCCTTTAGTTTTCAACTTGTAGTATCACTTTATGCCTTGATCAATGATGTTTTGTCGCTCTGCATGATTATGGCCATTATTGCCCTCTTAGTTTGTCGCTCCCAGTCTTTTGCTAGCCTCCACAACAAAGTATGAGTTCCACTCATGCATCCAACTCCCTAAACCAAGTTATTCCAAAGAGTCCACCATACCTACCTACTATCTTATTCTATTCCAAGTATATTCATGCTTTTGTTTACCTTCCAAATTAAACTTGTTATGAGAAAACTAGTGATTAAAGCTCTCACGAACTTGATGGCACACTTTACTTTATTGCCTCTAATAAACTTGAACCATTGGGTCCTTCTTTGTTGCGTATATGCTTGCGCTTTATAAGTTGAAATTAGCAGAACAATGTTTCATGGGGAACGCTTTCAACATTGCACTTGTACTTTGTACCCCGTTGATATCATGTTTTTTTCTTACGGATCCCGGCGGTGTGAAATAAAAGTGGAACTTGTAAGATCATGAATTTTGTATGTGTGTTAGAGAAATGCCTGGGCCGCTAGCCTAAGCCATGCCTAATCATGGTGGAAACTTGCAGCATCACCATAATGAGCACTCTATGAAGCATCCTCAATAAAAATCTATGCAAATAGCAAATAAAAGATTGCTGAGATGCTCATTGTCTGCTTGCCTTATCATTTTGATTATGGGAAAGCTCCCGTATCATGTGCAAGGGGTACCCCGTTGGTGGTTCTTAATGATACACATGTACTTACAATGACAAGATCTTACTCGTGACTAAAGTTGAGTAGCATGAGGATCGGTCTTCGTAAGTAAGGGGCATGAGATTTCGGTTTATAACTTGTCAACCATATCCTCTTAGTTGTGTCACTTTAACCTTAATCACCTTCAAGATGCTTATGATAGGGGCAATGAGAGCTGAAAGTTATAAGTACCATAATTTTTGGAAGCTCTTTATGAGACTTGAATCCCTACTTCCTTTTACAAAGGCCTTTCTTCCACCATTATATTGAGTCTCCACCTTCTATCTTTATGCACCTACTTCAAGAGCATAGTGTCCATTCTTAGTTCTATGTGCATTGTCCCAAGACTAGTTGATTGATGCATAATTTGATATTGCTTGTTTTAAACTATTGTATCTAGTCACTCTTATGAACTTTGAAGGTGTCCTATGCATTTATATTTGCTACTCTATAGGGACAAGCTGAATACTATTATGCTATGTTTTCTTTATGTGAAACAAACAAACGTCTTGCAAAGCATTGTTATTCATGGATCTTTTGTTTGTGCCTTTCATGTTGCATCATAGTTTCTTTGCTTATTGCTAGAACTTTTTCTTTCATGTTATGATTGAAGTACTATGATCCCAGCTTTGAATGTTTTACAAATACTTTGATCAAGTCTTTGATGGTGCATGTCACCTCAAAAATTATTCTTTCTTTTTATCACTTACCTACTCGAGGACGAGCAGGAGTTAAGCTTGGGGATGTGTGGCCACCCCAGTAAAGGCCACCGTGAAGACAAAGCTGCGAGCAAAGGCGGAGACCGAGCCAGCGGTCTTGCTTGACTTGGATGAGGAAGCCGAGTAAGTAGCCATGGTATCTTCTAGGTGCCCAAAAGTAGCCATCTTCCACTGCGTTTAAACATTTTTTTGGTCAAGAAATTGTCAAGACACTCTAAATCCTTGCCACTAATGACTAAAAATTGCAAATTTATGCAAAACCTTGTTTTGATTTGTGCTCTGCAGGAAATCAAGCTTTTTAAAGCGAAATCAGGAGTCATAATGAATGTTTTTTAGAGTAATTGGGAAGTCATTCACTAGAGTCCGCAAGCTTAACAACCACTGGTACAGGGAGGGCATGCCCGTACCGTCCACCCGTACCATCTGGCGATGGCTTCGTCTTGTCAAACCCTACAACTTTCGTGAAGATGTCTATATATTTTGAGGCTCCAGCCGCCGGCCAGAGGGCCGCCATTCTCAGATTACATCACAACACCACAAGGATATCCATGCCATTGTTCATCACTTCCATCATCCATCCCCTCCATTAGCCATAGACATTCCTTTGTACTTTAGACATCCTTGTGATTCAGCGACCATTGTAAGAATATTTGATTTCAATCTAAGTATTTTGCACATTTCTATCCTAGATCTATTTGTTATGAGTGAGTAGTCCTCGTGGGCTGCGGGTTGGGGAGAAACCTCATAGCAATGATGTGCATCTAATTTATGGGAGTATTGTGTTTTGTTTGCAATAGAGATTTGTATCTTTTGTTTCTTTGTCTCTTGACTCGATCTGTGGACTTGTAGGTACCCAAGATCTCATATATTGATAAAGGCTTGAGGTGAGATACTTGGCTAGCGGCGATTTCATAGGATCCCCAGCGACACAAAGGGTATTATGATCTTCGTTTAGCGACCCATTCGGGATCACAACAACATCACCACTTAATGCGTTGATCTGTGTTTTACACTTAATAATTGTTTATAGTTTGTTGCTTCGTGGTGCACTTGGTTGGATTAAAATACTATTGCTATGTCCGCTGCATCATGGGGACTCTAGTATATTAGGATGTTTTGCCCACAAGATATTATCCCTATTCAACCATTACACATGACTATGCTTATTATTGTTTTATCCCATATGATGTGCAGTTGCAGGTGGATCTTCAACCCTGGCCTATCTCCATCCATTGATTCAACCCATTATAAAAGTAAACTTGTCGTGGTGGTGGCACGTCAGATGCCATGTATAGGCTAAAGATGGGTCCAGTATGCACTAGAGTAATCCAGGAGGGATAGTGTGGTGATTCCACACACAAATGCTCGTATTTCACTCTAATCAATGGTGGATTATAAGGGCTCTTGGAGCTGTTCGTGGGAAGGAGCCTATTGCTCTTACTACCCACAACTACTTCTCTAGGGTTTTCCCTTAGTCAAAATGGCTCACCTCCTCTAGGGAGATCCTGCCCTTCCTTATATAGGGGGGCTAGGTTAAAAGTTAGAGCATACATGGAAGGCATATTCAGAGAATATGCCTCTCACAAAATAGCAAAACGGTGCTCCTCTTTTCTCTGTCTAAGCTAATCCGGACTTAGGACGTAAGTCCCTCTGAGCCCCTTTGTGCCACGTCTTCATCCGACATAGCCAACGTCACCCGACATGGGCAACATCACATATGTCAGCCCGTACTCCCTGGTCCATCCCTCTGTCCGCTGATCTCATGGTACAGTAGAGAGACAAAACCTTTGACCAAGAAGATTCCTTCCTTCCCTTGTAAGCCAAGTGATAACCCGGCTCAGGCCTGGCTAACTCGGCCCTGCGGGTACCTACAAACAAGTTCCAAGAAGCTAGCCGACATACGCTATATGTCGGCCAGAACAATGTTAGACGAATATCATTTGTGCCGGGTCACCCCATAAGTCAGCCTGGCTTGAGATAACTTGGCCAACTTACACTTTGACCTTGCCATACCTCGGCTAACATGGCCTTCATACCCCGGCGTGACCCTACCCGGGGGTATCCCCCCAACATTAGTCCCCGAAGCTGGTGCGGCCTTAGCAGCTTCAGTTGATAAGGCCACAACAGGTTCAACTTACCAAGTTCTTTGGTCAACTTGCCGAGTTACTCTGTAACTCGGCCCTTCTTATTTTCGTGAGTTAGTATTTCCCTTGGCTCATTCCGAGATATTACTCGCTGGCCGGGTTACCTTCCACTTATCCGGGTTATCCTTCCTTCTCTCGTACTCTTCCCCACATCCTACGTCGAGGGTAATCATTGTTTTTCATCATTTTAAGGGCCTGCGCCAGTTACTATGCCAGTTACTATATACATATGATTGAATTGTATTACAACTCAAGAATTGACAACATGTATATGTAAGAAAATATATCTGTGGATATCAAAGATAAAGCATCTCAGCAATAGTTTGATCGGTTCATATATCATTTCATCTCAACACAATGACAAATAATTGCATCAGATTGCGGCCTCATAAGTTTCTTCAGGGATGGAGTTAGCGAACCAAGTAACAATTGCACAACCTGTAATGTTGTTGTACATCGCCCCAGGTTCACTAACTCATCCCTGGAAAAATCTGACACCAATGTGTCTGCCTCTCTTTTGGGGCAAATTTGAATCATTGGCCACAATATGAAATTGAAATGTAATCGTACAAATATTATTCAGGGATATACATAGTCAGGTACAAAAACAAGCCTCAATATTGTAATTATAAATAAAAAACCAAACAATTAAACTTCAGGTGCATGTTAAAAATACTTATGATCAAAACCATTCATATACATATGCATCATACCAATCATTAAAAGATCAGAAACAATTCAAGGATCATATATGTAGTTCCATATGAGAATAAATCTAGGGCCTCATAATTTGTTTCAGAGATGGAGTTGGCGAACCAAAGTACCAACATCTCAACCTATATTTTTTGTGTGCATTGCTGCCTCAGGTTCACCAACCCATCCCTAAAACATGACACCATCATACGTGTCTCCCCTTGAACTCTTCTGAGGATAATTTCAATCATCGGCATCGGTGATAAACTAAAATGCAATTCTTATACACTATGAATGCATGGAATAGATAATTCGAATATCATAGGTCTATGAATGTAGAATAAAGATTGCGGCCTCATAAGTTTATTCAGGGATGGCGTGAGTGAACCAAGTAACAATTGCACAGCCTATATTGTTGTTGTACATCGCCCAGGTTCACTAACTCGTCCCTGAAAAAATCTGACACCAATGTGTCTGCCTCTCTTTTGGGGCAAATTTGAATTATTGGCCATAATAAGAAATTGAAATGTAATCATACAAAACATTATTCGGGGATATACATAGTCAGGTACAAAAACAAGCCTAAATATTGTAATTATAAATAAAAAACCAAATAATTAATCTTCATGTGCATGTTAAAAATACTTATGATCAAAACCATTCATATACATATGCATCATACCAATTATTAAAAGATCAGAAACAATTCAAGGATCATATATGTAGTTCCATATGAGAATAAATCTAGGGCCTCAAAATTTGTTCCAGAGATGGAGTTTGAGAACCAAAGTACCAAAAACACAAGATATATTGTTTGTGTGCATTGCTGCCTCAGGTTCACCAACCCATCCCTAAAACACGACACCGTCATACGTGTCTCCCCTTGAACTCTTTTGGGGCAAATTTCAATCATCGGCCTCAGTGACAAACTAAAATGTAATTCTTATACACTGAATGCATGGAATAGGTAATTCGAATATCATAGTTCTATGAATGTAGAATAAAGATTAAGGCCTCATAAGTTTCTACAGGGACGGCGTAAGTGAACCAAGTAACAATTGCACAGCCTATATTGTTCTTGTACATCGCCCCAGGTTCACTAACTCGTCCCTGAAAAAATCTGACACCAATGTGTCTGCCTCTCTTTTGGGGCAAATTTGAATCATTGGCCACAATAAGAAATTGAAATGTAATCGTACAAAACATTATTCAGGGATATACATAGCCAGGTACAAAAACAAGCCTAAATATTGTAATTATAAAAAAAACCAAACAATTAATCTTATGGTACATGTTAAAACTACTTATGATCAAAACCATTCATATACATATGCATCATACCAATCATTAAAACATCATAAACAATTCAAGGATCATATATGTAGTTCCATATGAGAATAAATCAAGGGTCTCATAATTTGTTTCAGAGATGGAGTTGGGGAACCAAAGTGCCAACAACACAACGTATATTGTTTGTGTGCATTGCTGCCTCAGGTTCACCAACCCATCCCTCAAACACGACACCATCATACGTGTCTCCACTTGAACTCTTTTGGGGCAAATTTCAATCATCGGCCTCAGTGACAAACTAAAATGTAATTCTTATACACTATGAATGCATGGAATATATAATTCAAATATCATAGTTCTATGAATGTAGAATAAAGATTGCAGCCTCATAAGTTTCTACAGAGATGGCGTAAGCGAACCAAGTAACAATTGCACAGCTTATATTAATCTTCTACATGGCCCCAGGTTCGCTCACTCATCCCTGTAAAAATTTGACACCAATGTGTCTGCCTCTCTTTGGGGCAAATTTGAATCATTGGCCACAATAAGAAATTGAAATGTAATCGTACCAAACAATATTCAGGGATATACAAATGCATCATACAACGCATTCATATATCAGAAATAATACAAATATTATATATTTAGGATCCATATGAGAGAGAAAATTAGGGTCTCATTGTTTTCAGTGATGGAGTCGGAGAACCAAAATACCAACAACACAACCTATATTGTTTATGTGCATTGCTTCCTCAGGGCCACTAACCATCCCTAAGAAAACGAGACCATCAGATGCCCTTGCACTATTTGGGGGAAAAATTGAATCATTGGGCTCAGTAAGGAATAGAAATGTAATGTTATGGGCCTCCTGTGTATCAAAATCAACACTCAACTAGCAAACTCAACTAGATGGCAGATGAGCTGATTGGGGTTTTGTGACTAGAAGGATTGGGGTTTTGTGACTAGATGGCAGATGCATCAATCAACCGATCGAATCATATATATACTACCCTACTTCAAGAGCAAAAGAATCTGTAGACGATTGAGCAAATCCTATGTATGAATAGTGAAAACTGTGGCTGCTACTAGAGAAGCTAGCAATGTAGTACCTCAGACTCCTCATCAGGGATCTCCTCCTCGAACTCATCATTCTCCGCGATTGCGTCGAAGATTTCTTGAACGGCGATGGGGTCATCGATGTAGATCACCGGATTGCCTCCGCCTGCCGCCTGCCCAACCTCTAGATCTACCACTGGCACCACGATGTTGTCGGCCACCTGCTGCTCGGCGGCGACGGCTACTACCTGCTGCTCGGCGGCGACGGCTACAACTGCTGCTCGGCGGTGACGGCTACCAACTGCTGCTCGGCGGCGACGGCTGCCACCTGCTGCTCGGCGGCGACGGCTACTGGCTAGACGGATGAGTTCGCACCCTCGACGGCGCGGCGACGAGCGGCGTTCATGCCCAGAGAAGACGCCTCCGCCTGCTTGGCAACGACCGAGCCATCTACTGTTGTGCCTTCAACTGGCTTCACCTCTGGATCTTCTCCATGCGTACACTTCATGGCGCACCAAGGGAAGGAGGTAGTGCAAACGAGGGAGCTTCGGCGCACGCGGCAGGTGTAGATTGGGGTCTTGGGACTAGACAGACTGGGGGGAAATGACACAAGCTCATGGAAGAAGAAGGTCGAGGGGGGTTATAAACACCGGACCATTCGTAGTCCTCGAGTGGACACGTGTGGTGGGCGGGGGGGCTACCACGATCTCCACCCTTTTTTCGGTTCCCTTTTTTTGAAACAGCCACGATCTCCACTTTAGAGCTGCATTGAAAACACGCTCATGGCAGACCTCGATTCCATTGCATGCAAGTGGCGCGGAACTAGTTTCTAGCAACGTTAGATCTACTCGAGGGGGCCCTTGACTCATGGAATTTACTAGCGGTAGGGCCCAGTTGGAAGTGAGATTGAGAGCGCTGCATAAAAATGGGATATGTCTGATTAAAATCAAGTGGCAATAAATTGCAGTGTCCCGTCGACAACCGTGCACTCGATGACACCGTTGCCCTGTGCATGAGTTGTAGTAGCATTAGTAGGCTTTTCAAACTTGATTAAACTTGACATGACTGCTCGACGACTTTTTCAATGGACGGCATCGTGCTCCTTCCTGTAGAAGTCTCGCGGAGGGAGACGTCTGTGCTGTCTCATGATGTACTGTGAAGGGCACGAGGTGTGCAACGATCATCGTTGGATCACATAGAATCAACGGTTGGTGCGCACGATCCGCGTGACAACTGTGAAAACCAATCAGGGATTAGCAGACAGGGTGAGCACAGTTTTGGGCTTCTACGAAAGATAGAGAGGGGGGTGGGCAAAACTAAGTAGTACCACATAAAACCAAGGGCAAAACTGAGTAGTATAAAAATGGAAACTGTCTTGTACAATAAAATACATCGTGTAATACAACAAATTATGCCAAGATAAATCCACTAGAGTTCATTGGATGTGTGCTCTTCTCATAAACCACACATGGATCCACCAATGTCATTGCATGTGTGTTCTTCTAAACAAACCACATAAGGATCCACCAGTGTCATTGCATGTCTGTTCTTTTCATGAACCACACCCAGTGTCAGTGCATGTTTGTTCTATTCGTGAACCACACCCAGTGTCACTGCATGTCAGTTCTTTTTATGAACCACATAAGGATCTACCAGTGTCATTAGATGTGTGTTCTTCTCATGAACCACACGTGGATCCACCGGTGTCATTGCATATCTGTTCCTCTAAACAAACCACATAAGGATCCACCAATGTCATTGCGTGTATGTTCTTTTCATGAACCACACCCAGTGTGATTGCATGTGTGTTCCTCTAAACAAACCACATAAGGATCCACCAGTGTCATTGCGTGTCTGTTCTTTTCATGAACCACACCCAGTGTCATTGCATGTGTGTTCTTCTAAAAAAACCACATAAGGATCCACCAGTGACATTGCATGTATGTTCTTTTCATGAGCCACACATAAGGATCCACTAGTGTCATTGCATGTCTATTCTTTTCATGAACCACACCCAATGTCAATGCATGTGTGTTCTCCTGACAAACCACATATGGATCATCTAGTGTCATTGCATGTCTGTTCCTCTAAACAAACCACATAAGGATCCACCAGTGTCATTGCGTGTCTGTTCTTCTCATGAACCACACCTAGTATCATTGCATGCGTGTTCTTTTCATTAACCATAGCTAGAGTCATTGCATGTCTATTACTTCCATAAACCACACATGGATCCACCGATGTCATTGCATGTCTGTTCTTTTCATGAACCACACCCAGTGTCATTGCATGTGTGTTCTTCTAAACAAACCACATAAGTCATTGCATGTCTATTATTTTCATGAACCACATCCGGTGTCATTACATGTCTGTTCTTTTCATGAACCATATCTTAGTCATTGCACGTCTATTCCTCTAAACAAACCACATAAGGATCCACCAGTGTCATTGCATGTCTGTTCTTTTCATGAACCACACCCAATGTCATTGCATGCGTGTTCTTTTCATTAACCATAGCTAGAGTCATTGCATGTATGTTCTTTTCATGAACCACACATAAGGATCCACCGATGTCATTGCATGTCTGTTCTCTTCATAAACCACACCCAGTGTCATTGCATGTGTGCTCTCCTGACAAACCACATATGGATCCACCAGTGTCATTGCATGTCTATTCTTTTCACGAACCACAGCTAGAGTCCACCAGTGTCATTGGATGTCTGTTCTTCCCATGAACCACACATGGATCCACCAGTGTTATTGCCTGTCTGTTCTTTTCATGAATCACAGCTAGAGTCATTGCATGTCTGTTACTTCCATAAACCACATATGGATCCACCTAGTGTGATTACATGTCTGTTCCTCTAAACAAACCACATAAGGATCCACCTGTGTCATTGGATGTGTGTTCTTCTCATGAACCACACCTAGTGTCATTGCATGTGTGTTCTTCTAAACAAACCACATAATATTACTAGTCGTTATAAGACTGTAAAAGAGTTTTCTTATTTTACTTATAATAAAAGTAGACAAAAGCCCGTCTAAAGTTTTAGCCCAAAACTAGGCCCATCTAGTCTACTTTGGACAATATAAATATCTCAATCCCCTTCTTTCTCACAAACACTTTCCCTAAACCTGGCTAGATGTAGATCTGAAAAATCTCCCAAAAATCGCCTCTTCGCTGACCGCCGGTGGGCAATATATGCTATTTGGTTTTTCATGTCCACTTGTGTCCCATAGGTCCCGAGTACTTGATACCTGTTCCTTGACTATTCGCACTATCCACATACGGGAGACTCTATGGATCCCCCTTAGCTAGAGCTTGATTCATTTCTTATTTCTTGGGGCCACAAACTAGTTTGGAGCTTTATTACTATCCTGTACTTATGCCATGTTTTACTGCTTTATTTAATATTGTGCGCGAAGCACCTGTACTGTTTTGGATAGTGCCACATTTTCGCGGTATCGACAAGCCCAGTCACACTTTCAGGTTCCTAGTCATTTACAGCCGTCGTCACAAACCTTGGGTCCGTTCCGGAGCCGGCCAACTTCGTTGTGGGTAGCTTAGTGGGGTGGCCCCCTGAAATATTTTATGAATCCTGTGATTGCTTTGTCGTGAAATCCTTGTTGGGTTTTGATTTGTTTTTTCCGAGGTTGATCGTGTGTATTGCTATTTGTGCACCCCTGCAGGGTAAATCTTTCAAAAAGCCGTGTCCGCGGTTATGGACGACTTGGAGCACAGTATCTCGGTCATAGACAAACATAACTAAAGTAGTGCTATAAATTTGACTTAATATGTGACTAGTAATCAGCTTCACTATAATGGAATGGATAATAAAAGTGCCTACAACTGATGGGTTTGCGATGCCACATGCTAATTGTATCTGACTAGTAAGTACCACAACTACAACTGAATGGTTAACTAAAACTGCCCACTACTTATGCTATCAGGCTGACTCATGCTATCTATATCTAACTAGTAAGTGCTTTAACTATAATGGAATGAATAAAACTGCCAACTGTGTGAGTTCCTCGATTTGACTTCCTCGTTTGATCTCGAGGGGGAAAGACCAGAATGGGTATGATTGGTGTTAGTATCAGGTTGGTCCCGAATATTTCTCTCTTATCCCTCTCTAATAGCCGACAGTTGCATCGAGTCTCTATAGGTTGTTTAGTGCATGCTTCGCTGCCGCTTCAGCCCACCATACCTATGTAGGCGAGAGCCGTCGAATTCTAGCCTCGCCGTGTACTGGCCTCAGTACTGATGCTCCTCTTTTTCCTTCGCCCTTTGTCGGCACCCCCCATTGTTTTTAGCAGGTTTGTGATTGGCGTCGTTAGCAGGGTTACCCTTCCGGCTTGGCCTGGGCAGGGTTATGGACGCCATTGGTTATTCTTCAGGGCTCTTAGCTCAATTTGCTTCTTATCCGTACTCGGATGTTGTATCGTTTTCAAGGTGATTTGGATCTTTGCACTGTATATCTGTATTCTTGACTCAGTGAGTCGTTGTTGTACATATATCTGTTTTGTGGGTTCCATCGTGGACTATTGCGTAATGATATTACTTCGTCTTCCACCCGCACGCAAGTGCCTGGTGGGCGTCCTTGAATCGTTTTTATACGGGTTTGGCGGGAAGCGCTAAAACTTGAAAAGGGCCGATTCGAGGGTGTTACAGTTCTTCTAAACAAACCACATAAGGATCCACCAGTGTCATTGCCTATCTGTTATTTTCATGAACCACACTTAGTGTCATTGCATGTGTGTTCTTCTAAACAAACAACATAAGTCATTGCATGTATGTTATTTTCATGAACCATCTCTAGAGTCATTGCATGTATGTTCCTCTAAAGAAACCACATAAGGATCCACCAGTGTTATTGCATGTCCGTTCTTTTCATGAACCACACCCAGTGTCATTGCATGCATGTTCTTTTCATTAACCATAGCTAGAGTCATTGCATGTCTGTTACTTCCATAAACCACACATGGATCCACCGATGTCATGGCATGTCTGTTCTTTTCATGAACCACACCCAGTGTCACTGCATGTGTGTTCTCCTAACAAACCACATATGGATCCACCAGTGTCATTGCATGTATGTTCTTTTCATGAACCACAGCTAGAGTCCACAAGTGTCATTGGATGTCTGTTCTTCCCATGAACCACACATGGATCCACCAGTGTTATTGCCTGTCTGTTCTTTTCATGAACCACACACGGTGTCATTGCATGTCTGTTCTTTTCATGAACCATATCTATAGTCATTGCATGTATGTTCCTCTAAACAAACCACATAAGGATCCACCAATGTCATTGCATGTCTGTTCTTTTCATGAACCACACCCAGTGTCATTGCATGCGTGTTCTTTTCATTAACCATAGCTAGAGTCATTGCATGTCCATTACTTCCATAAATCACACATGGATCCACCGATGTCATGCATGTCTGTTCTTTTCATGAACAACACCCAGTGTCACTGCACGTGCGTTCTCCTGAAAAACCACATATGGATCCACCAGTGTCATTGCATGTCTGTTCTTTTCATGAACCACGGCTAGAGTCTACCAGTGTCATTGGATGTCTGTTCTTCCCATGAACCACACATGGATCCTCCAGTTTCATTGCATGTCTATTCTTTTCATGAATCATAGCTAGAGTCATTGCATGTCTGTTACTTACATAAACCACATATGGATCCACCTAGTGTTATTGCATGTCTGTTCCTCTAAACAAACCACATAACGATCTACCAGTGTCATTGGATGTGCGTTCTTTTCATGAACCATATCTAGAGTTATTGCATGTATGTTCCTCTAAACAAACAAAACTACATTGGTCGGGTAAACTAAGGTAAAACAAATAAACAAAGCCTTATAAACAAAGCATTGATTTCCAAGGTTCAATTAAACCTAAGTCTTCTAGGGAAAAAGCTATTATACTACATATGTGAATCTGGATCGAAGATATCAACCTTTTTTCTGGCGCCGTTGCTAGGGAAGTAATTTTGCTATCCTAGTGAGGTCACTAGAGACCTTGTTTTTAGTTTTATTATTACTTTGTAATTTATTTCTGGTTATTAGCTTACTTTCTTGTATGTATTTAAAAACCCAAAATATTAGTTGCTTGCTATTTGTTTACTTTTCTTAAAATACCAAAAATATAAGAGCCATCACTCAAAAGAGACTTGGGGAGTATGTTAATCCCACTAATGATTTTATTCGTGCACCTATCACTCAGCCCATTGTTGATGCAGAAACTAATGAAATAAAGCCTAACCTTCAAAGTTTGGTTCAACAAAACCAATTTGGGGGCTCATCTTCTGAGGATTCGGGTTTGCACTTAAACACTTTTACTAAAATTTGCGACATGATGCATATTAAGGATGTAGATCCAAATCCTATTAAATTAAGATTGTTTCCTTCCTCTCTTAGAGGAAATGCTAAGGATTGGTTGCTGGCTCTACCAAAGGGCACTATTAAAACTTGGGAGGAATGTACTAATTTGTTTATGACTAAAATTTTCCTCCAGCTAAAACTATATAGCTAAGATCCAACATTAAAAGCTTTAGAAAAGAAGACCGTAAGCCACCAGTGCTTGCATGGAAAAGGATGAAAGAAGCCATAATGAACTATTCTAGTCATGGGATGGAAGAATGTCTTATATTATATTTGTTTTATAATGGTCTTAACATAATGTCTATGTCTATGCTAGATACTGCAGCAGAAGGAACAATTATGGGATACAAAGTGAGTGTTGCAAAGAAATTACTTGATGGTATGCAAAATAATCACGCCCAGTGGCATGTGGAGGGAACCTCGAAGAGAGTATGTTCAATTACTGAGGAAATAATGAAGAGGTTACATGTAAGGTAGATAAGCTACTTAATATAGTAAAGGGTAAACAAGATACCCAAGTTAATGCTATCGCTACCGATATTAATGATATCAATTTTATAGCACACACTCCTTCTAATCCTGCATGATTATGCTTCTAATGTTAAAAACATTATTCTAATCCTGCAGGAGCTCCTTACAACAATTATGATAATAATAATGGAGTAATCATGGCAATCTCTCATTTGAGCAACCTGTTAGAACTTTTATACAAGCTCAAACCAAGCAAAATAATATTCTTATTAAAATCACGGAGAACCATGAAAGTAGTATAGGAAAATTATCTAACCCAACCGTTGCAATTAGAAATGATGTGTAGGCTCTATAGGAAAGTAGAAAGACCATGGAGGCTTAGTTGGGAAAGGTAGCTAAGAGCCAAGCTCTCATACTAGCAAAGTTTCCTGGAAAGCCCGAGCCAAATCCGGTAGAAGACCTCAAGATGATGAGGGTGGTAACAAATGAAGAAAAGCCTAAAGAGCTAGATTATAGCAACACGCCAACACCGAATATACCGTGGAAGATCTACTAAAGATAATCACCGTGAAGAATCCTGGTATAAAAAAGGTAATGATGATATGTGCCAATAATTTCTACAACAAGTAGCATCTAAGGTTCGAGATTTAGAGATGGAGTATAAGAGACTAGCTGATAAGCTTCCTACTAAGCTAGATGATCTATTTGAGACCACCATTAAAGTTAAGGTCGGAGTTAATGAGATATTAATACTTTGTGATCTTGGTGCAAGCGTCTCAACAATTTCCAAAAGCCTATTTGACAAATTAAACTTGGGGCCATTTTTACTACTAAATTGAGACTCTATCTTGCAGATTCAACTTATAAACAAGTTGTTCAGATAAAAGAAAATATAGTTTTTGAAATTAAAGGTAGTCCCGCTCATAATTGATCTTGTTACTGTGGACATGCCTGAAGATCCCATAGCACCTATAATTTTAGGTAGAACATTCCTAAGAACTACCAAAGATTTAATTAATTTACATGAGGGGAATGTGAGAATAGGGGTACCATCTAGAGATCCTTTTATAGTCCACTTCCCTTTGTAGAAGAAGGCCAAGCCTAATGATGACGATGGTATAATTACTTTGAAAGCCAATTACTTTGGAGTGGGCATTCCACTCATTAAACCTAAATGATTTCCATCGGGGTCAAGCTAATTGGCCTTTACTAGAAGCGCTTCATGGGAGGCAACCCATGTTAAATAAAGTTTTACTTTTGTGTTAGTTTTGTTTTTGTTTAGTTTTGTTTGTTTCTAATAAAGAGTGTTCAAGAAGACCTTTGGAGAGAGGAGAAGAAATAAGGTAATCTTCTTATTTTACTAACACATGGCCTAAGAAGTATTGCTTATTTTTATGTAGTATATTTGTTATTATTTTGTTCTTTGATAAGATGTGCAAAGACGCACGGAGCTACTAATCAAATTCTTTGAGTTTCACAGCTCACTGATCGATTAACGACTAGTGGTATGGCCAGAAGGGCCTATACCGTGTGCCCGTGCCACCTCAAGGCATTGGAAGATAGGAATTATGATTATTGCCGCAGGAAATAGTGCTTGTAATGACCACCAGTATGGTCGGACGCGCCGGTACTATGCGCTAGTACCGTACCCTCGATCAAAACATCAGACTTCAAGCAAAGGTACCTAATGAATAACGACCAGCTATACGGGCGCGAGCGACCGTACCATGCGCACATACCGAGTGCATCGCTGGAAGGGAGTCATCACCCCCAATGTATGTCACCTGGTACGGGCGGGCTCCGGCTGTACCACCCGCTCGTACCATGTACGTGACCGCCATAAACACTACGAGGAGGTAACCATAAAATCCCCAAAACAAATCTTTTTGTTTCTTCTTCCTCCAAACTCCAAACCACCTCCATTGGATCTTCAAATTTACTCAATCTTTCTTCAATTCCTTCCACTCAATCGATCTAAGGTATGATTCTCCTCTGATCTTCAACTTATTTGTGCCAAAGCTTCACTCAATGTTTCATCATTTTCAATCTAAACTTAGGTCTTGTTCTTGATCTAATCTTGATATTAAGCATGCTTAGTATTGTTTTAGAGGAGTTTCTTTTGTAACTACTATAGATGATCGCTTATGCTATGTTTCTATTGGATTAAAATCTTTAATTAGCAATCTTTTTTAGATGAACACAAGGAGTTGTACAAGTCTGATGGCTACAGAACCTTCTGCACCATCTGTTGATACGTTGAACCCCCAAGTCACTTGGTATCGAGTTCACCGAGGAGTTTCAGCTGAACCGTTTCAACCGTCTCAAGCTCCGAGAAATCAAGTCCACCAAGTGGGCGTGTCCCTACATCCTGAACCAACTTGGCATTCATGCGGATTTCGATTTCCATTGCAACAATGTTGATTTGTATGACTTTTTCTTTCAGAATGTCGCCATGTACCGCCGCTTGACACTTGAGTTCCTCAACGTCTTGACGCATACGGTGGGCTCTCACTATTGTTCCGAGGATCAAAGGCATGCAGTCGATCGCATCAACCTCCGTCTTATGAACTGTGAGTACTCCTTGACACTCGACCAATGGGCTCAATGTTTTGGGTTTGCCAATAACACCAACGACATACGCTCCACTACCTTTGTTTTAAATCTTGCACCTTGCAGTACTTTAATTTGATGAGTATTCATGGAAACACACCCAAGGGGAACCAAACTGATCATCCTGCTATTTGTTATTTGTTTTATGTTATTGTTAACACCTTACATGCATGAGGTGAGTTTACTAGAATTAATGAGGAGGACATGATGATCCTCACAAAGGCTGTTGTTATTAATTGTAACTTAATGCCAAATTTGGGCGCTCTTCTTGTGTTCTACCTTAAGCATCAAACTCTTCAAACTCGAGGACCCATATGTAGAGGAGGAATTGTAACCGTTCTTGTACACGCACTTCACATCAACCTAGGTACATCCAACCATTAACAAGAAGTCAACGTCTCGGTCTTCCTACTCTAAGAGCATGTGGTATGGTTTCTAGAACTAATGGTAGATACTTCCTTGGTATACCTGCGGCGGATCACTTGATCCTGGCTCCTTTACCTAATGGTCTATTCTCTATCGAGGATGGACGTGACGTTTGCGTTTTGATGTGCAGGTTGAGGCAAATCTACCCCATCAAGAAATACCCGTGGGAGGAGGAGAAGATGAAGAAGTAGAACAAGAGGGACCCGAACAAGATGTGCATCCACCAAACAACTACACCACCTATGAAGATATCTATGCGCTCGAAGGAAATATTCCAAACAAATGACCTCTCCATCAACCTTCAAGATGCTTCTGCAAACCTTGCCACACAGTTCCATGATTGGAGCAGCCAATGGAACATGGGAGACTATCCACCACCACCACAATGAGCAACAAAAGGTCTTGCAAAAGCCTAATCTTGGGAATGTGTTCCCCAGAAAATTTATTTGTTTAATAATGAGGTTGTACTCCAGCTCCTTTGGAACTTTGAAACACCCGTGTTGGCTTGTTCCAACATTTTGCTTTTTTCCTTTGGTTTTTAGTTTTCTTTTGTTTTTAGTTTTCTTTTGTTTTTATTTTCTTAGTTCCTTGCTTGGTCCCAAGTTATTTTCTATTCCTTAATCCCTATCCTCAAAAAATACAAAAATATTTTCTGTTTTTCCTTTTGTTCATAAATGTGGATTCACACTTTGCCTCTTTGCCTTAATATTATTATGAGAGTAATCACGTTTGAGTTTGAAGGAACACATCCCTATAAGGAAGAGGATCATGAAGTCACTTATAAAAGGTATGTCATATGTCTCCCACTTTTGAAGTTTGAGTTGTTTATCCTAGTGGGTCGATTTTCTAAGATGACATGCTAGTGGGAGTAATTTAATATGGTTAGAGTATAGCTTTTTATTAGTATGATGATTAGGTGTTGAAGATTTTTCTCTAGTTATTTTAGCTAATCGAGTCTTGCATTGAAATAATATTACCAAACAAGTACAATAAAAAGTCTGAAATTGACGACTTGTTTGATGAATGATTGTCTTGAGATTATACCCTTGAAGATACTTAACCCTGTAGATGTTTTGATAGTCTTGACGACACTCATGAAAGGAGTTGTTTGATTCAAATGAAGTCTAGTGGTGACTGTGATGCATGCCAAAGATAACCTTGTGGATCAAACCGCGGTACTAGAATAAGAAAAAGTTCTATGTTTCTCATGCACACCTTTGGGATGCCAACAACTCCGCCAACTTTTGAACGATCTATGGTATAACCCCAGATTTCGGCTATGAGTTGATGACATGAGTGGCATAAATGTCAATATATGGGCAAAAGTATTGGTACTCTCAAAGGTTGTGCAAGCACTTGTAAAATAAACAACCAATGATCCTTGAGAGAGGAGGAAAAAACAAAAGGATATGTATGAAGATCCACATAATAAGTCCTTGGCATGGTCTCGTTACTACTTTATGAATTTTCTTGAAAGACAATGATTGGATTAGAAATTTTTTTGATAGACTTGATTTATTGATGTGGGTGTAAATAAGACACTTCATTTTATGCTATTTAGGACATGAAACTCTCTTACTCAATTATGCTATTTAAGCATCCTAGTGTTCCTTCGCAAGTTGAGAGTTAACTAGAAGAATTGGATTGATTGCTACACTTATAGTTGTTCATACTTATATTAAACTTTATGTTGATTGTATTGACTTACCAAAGCTTGTATAGTACTCTTGTCATTTCTCTAACTTTGAAAAGCCTTGCAAATGAATGAAGTCTTGAGCACATATGACTACCAACCATAAGTGAATTCTTATTCTCATTGTTTCAAGTTTAAATGTTGAATTCCTTACAGTTCTTTTGTTTCTTCTTCCTCGAGGGCGATCAAGGTTTGAGCTTTGGGGAGGTTGATGGCTCCAAAAATAGCCATCTTCCACCACGTTTAAACATTGTTTTTGGTTAAGAAATTGACAAGAAACTCTTAATCCTTGCCACTAATGACTAATAATTACAAAGATATGCAAAACCTTGTTTTGAATTGTGTTGTGTAGGAAATTATGCTTTTTAATGCAAAATCAGGAGTCATAATGAAGGTTTTTGAGGAAGTCCACACGGCCAAGTAATTAGAAAGTCATTCCCTCGCGTATGTAAGCTTAACAACCACTCGTATGGGCAGGGCCCGCTCGTACCATCCGCCCATACCATGTGGCAATCGCTTCGTCTCGTCAAACCCTACAACTTTCATGAAGATGCCTATATACTTTGAGGCTCCAGCTGCCGGCCAAAGGGACGCCATTCTCAGATTACATCACAACACCACCAAATGAGATCCATTCCAGTTCATCCATTGTTCATCACATCCATCATCCATCCCCTCAATTAGCCATAGAAATTTCTTTGTTCTTTAGATCTCCTTGTGATTCGGAGACCATTGTAAGAATATATGATTTCAATCTAAGTATTTTGCACAATGTTTTCTATCCAAGATCTATTTTTTATGACTGAGTAGTCCTCAAGGGTTGCGGGTTGGGGAGAAACCTCGCAGCAATTATGTGCATCTAATTCATGGGAGTATTGTGTTTTGTTTGCAATAGAGATTTGTATCTTTTGTTTCTTTGTCTCTTGCCTCGATCTGTGGACTTGTAGGTACCCAAGATCCCATAGATTGATAAAGGCTTGAGGTGAGATACTTGGCTAGTGATGATCTTATAGGAACCCCAGTGACAGAAAGGGTATTATGATCTTCGTTTAGTGACCCATTCAGAATCACAACAACATCACCACTTAGTGCTTCGATTTGTGTTTTAAACTTAATATTCGTTTGTAGCTCGTTGCTTCATGGTGCACTCAGTTGGATTAAAAGACTATTGCTATCCCCGCTGCATCATAGGGGTTTAGTATATTAGGATGTGTTTCCCACAAGAGATTATACCTATTCAACCATTAGGCATGATTATGCTTATTATTATCTTTTATCCCATATGATGTGTAACTGCAGGTGCATCTTCAACCATATCCTATCTCCATCCATTGATTCAACCCATTATAAAAGTAAACCAGATTGGTCCGGTAAACTAAGGTAAAACGAAGAAACAAAGTCTCGTAGACGTGTCCTTTTTATTTCCTTTTAGCATTGCTTTCCAAGGTTAGATTAAACATAGGTCTTCTAGGGAAAAAAGCTATTATACTACATTCGTGAATCCGACCGAAGGTATCAGTGACCTCCTCCCGTATCAGGAGAGTCTGGTTGGCATCGGAGCACCGTGACTTGAACTCGGAGCGTCCTTTTCAGTAGGCGATTAGAGGGTCATTGACGACGTATCTCGTCAACCGATTGAAGCCCTTCGTTAGGACCAAGGGTATGGAGGGGCCGCTTCTTCATCCGCAATGGAGTAATTAGCTAGGCGTGCATCATATAACAAATTTTTGTGTCATGGTCGGTTCGGCCGAGAGAATAAGTACTTGTAAAATATTTTCATAGCTAATTTACGTGCAAGTATTTTTCTGAAATTCTAGTAGACTCATAACTAATGTGACGTGTTTGTCTCTAATATATTGTGCATGACGCACTTGAGGGTACTGTGCGAGTCCCTGAGCGTGTTGGTCTAAGAGAGTTAGTCGCCGGTGCGTGGTTAGCATGGATAATTCAGTGTTTTATGTTTGGAAGCTATTTTGGTAGCTTGGGTTGACTTCCCGTGATTTGTGGAGTCAGTCGTGTGGCGAACCCAAGGGGTACTCTGTACTTGTCGGTTTCCCTGGACGCATTTAGGTTCGGGTTGGCGAGTCCCCAGGCATGGTACTTAGCCATTCAAGTCATAGGCCCAATGTAGGGAAGGACGGAGGCACTATTTATTGTGTAGTGCATCTCTCCTCCTGACTCATAGAGGCAGTCGCTTGGTGAGTCCGTGACACGCTCTCATACTTGGTGTGTTCCCGAGCCACGTGCGGGTGTGTTTTGGAACGAGTCCTCGAGCATGTTACTTAACCGTTCGAGTCTCTTTGCATGAGGATGAGGACGACAGGGTGCTGTAAGAAGCACGACCGGTCGTCTTGGCTTGGAGAGCCAGTCGAGCTAGGCAACTCTGATGGTGGCTCCGAGTTGGCATTTTCGTGGACGGTGCAAGGCCCGGGTGATTTTTGGTGCCCTTGAACCGCAGTACTTAGCCATGCCAGTCGCTCGACCAAGATTTTACTACCATAGTTAGTGTATTGCTGAATGTACGAGTGCGATTGGAACTATAAATGGCAAGTGGACACAATTTGTTCGGACAATATTTGTATTTCATCATTGGGACAGCTGAGTACAAGTTCGAGTTCTATGAATAGAACTTTTGGAGGAGATTCACATTCCATGGCCGCTCGATGTCGAGTTGGCCGTCACCTCGAATGTTGATGAGGTAGTAGGCGTTGTTGCCTAGGACTCGCCCTCTGGCGAATGGCCCCTCCCATGGGGGAGAGAGCTTGTGCATGCCCTTCTTGTCCTGGATGAGTCGTAGGACGAGATCGCCTTCCTGGAAGGTGCGATTCCGGACTTGGCGGTTGTGGTAGCGGCCGAGACCTTGCTAGTAGATTGTGGTGCGGGACCGAGCCAGGTCACGTGCTTCATCGAGAAGGTCGACCCTATTTTGACGGGTGACTTCATTGTCCTCATCCGTGTAATGGAAGACTTGGGGCGAGTCATTCTCTAGGTTAGTCGACATGACGGCCTCCATGCCGTACACCATGAAGAAGGGGGTGAACCTTGTAGACCGGTTGACGGAGGAGTGAATGCCCCATAGTAGAGAAGGGAGATCTTTGACCTAGCATCCTAGCGTTTGCTCGAGGGGGACCTACAGTCTTGGCTTGAGGCCATGAAGGACTCTTTGATTGGCGCGCTCGTCTTGGCAGTTCAACTCGAGGGGGCGACTAAGGCAAGGTCGAGTCAGATGCCGTGCTCATCCATAGAGCCTTTGGCGAAGTTGGTGCCGTTGTCGGTGATGATGTTGTGCGGGTTGTTGTATCGGTAGATCATCTCGCGGAGGAACTTGGTGGCGGTCTTGTCGTCACATTTCTTCATGGGCTTCGCCTCGACCCACTTTATGAACTTGTCGACTGCGACTAGGAGGTGGGTGTAGCCCGATGGGGCAGTTTTGAACCGACCCACCATATCGATGCCCCAAACGACGAATATCCATGTGATAGGGATGGTCTTGAGATCCGAATCAGCCAAGGCTTGTGACTTTATGGCCTTGCGTGGTTCGTACTTGATGTTGTGGATGCTGATTTCGACGGCCCACTTGGCGAGTCGCCAAGTCACTTCGCCATTGCGGATGATGTCCTGTAGCGGGTAGGAGGAAACAACCGTGATGGGGTGCTACTAGATGTAGTGCGGGAGCCTCCTCTAGGCTCGGAAGACCGCGTAGACCAGTTTCTAGTATGTGGGTAGAGTTGCCTTGAATCGGTGAGGATTTCGCTGTTGTAGTAGACGGGGCACTACATGGGGTGCTCCTTGCCCTCTTCAGGTTGTTCGACAACCATCAAGGCGCTGGCGACTCAACTAGAGGCCGCGACGTAGATGAGCATTGGCTCCTTCCTCACTAGAGCGGCGAGTAGTGGTGCTGCGAGTAGCACCTCCGTGAGTGCTTTGAGCACATTGTCGACCTTGCTGTCCCACATGAATGTGGGGTTCTTCCGCATCAATCGGTAGAGGGGCATTGCACTCTCTTTGAGCTAGGGAATGAAGCGACTGAGGGCCGTGACTCGGCCTGCCAGCTTCTGGACGTCGCGTAGGCACTCGGGCTTCCTGAGACGCGCGATGGTGTTGATCTTGGAGGGGTTGGCCTCGATGCCTCGTTTGGAGACGGCATACCCCACCAGCTGACCAGTGGGCACGCCGAATGTTCATTTCTCCGGGTTGAGCTTGATTTTGTACTTTCGCAGATTTGCGAAAGTTTTGGCCAGGTCAGCGAGTAAGTCGCTCTAGCGAGTCAACTTCACCATCATGTCGTCAATATAGACGTGGATGTTGGAGCCAATTTGGCTCGCTAGGCACTCCTACATGCACCATTGATAGGTCGCGTTGGCATTCTTGAGGCGGAACGTCATTGCGATGTAGCAGAAGGCTCCGAACAGTGTGATGAAGGCCGTATTCTACTCATCCTTGATGGCTATCTTGATATGATTATAGCCAGATTATGTGTCGAGGAAGCATAGTGACTCGGACCCCGCAGTCGAGTCGATGATCTGATCGTTGCACGGGAGGACGAAATCCTCCTTCGCGCAGGCATTATTGAGGGGTGTGTAGTCGATGCACATTCTCCAAGTGTTGTTCTTCTTCAGAACAAGGACTAGATTGGCCAACCACTTGGAGTACTTGATTGGCCTAATGAATCTTGAGGCTAGTAGCCGCTGCACTTCTTCGGCGATTGCACGGCGGCGCTCTTTATTGAAGGGTCGCAGCGACTACTTGGCAGGTCGCACCTTTGGGTCGGTGTTTAGTTTGTGCTCGGCGAGTCCCCTCGGGACACCAGACATGTCGGATGACCTCCATGCGAAGATTTCGCGATCCTCACGGAGGAACTCGATGAGAGCACTTTCCCATGTGGGGCTCATGTTGGTAACCATGGTGACCTTCTGCCTCGAGTCGCCTGGGACAAGCTCGACGGTGCAGGTGTGCATGGAGGCCTCGAAGGTTTCTTGCGCAACACTTGCAATGGTGGGATTTTTCAGGATTGTTCGATTGTCCTTGTCGATGCCACTCACGTATTTTGCGATCTTGTTCGCATGGTTTGTTTCTTCGGCGATGACGGTGTCAGTGAGCTTGACACGATTATCCTCACATTTCACGGCCATATTGGGGTCTCCGTGGACGGTGATGATTCCATGCGGCACCGGGAGCTTCATCATGTTATACGCGTAATGGGGGACCGCCATGAACTTGGCGGACGCCCGTCTCCCTAAGACATAGTGGTAGGGGCTGCGGAAATTCACCAGCTCGAAGATGATCCTCTCGGTTCGGAAGTTGGCTGGCGTATCGAAGGTGACTGGCAGCGTCACCTTGCTGATTGGGTAGGCCTTCCGACCGAGGATGATGTCGTAAATGGTAGTGAAGGTCGATTCGACCATCGACTGCAGGAGCTGAAGTCTCCTGAAGGTATCCAGGTATAGTATGTTGATAGAGCTCCCGCCATCAATCAGGGTCTTGGGGAGCCAGTAGTCAGCCACTTTGGGCTTGACCACTAAGGCGACTCGCCTGGGGTACTCGATCCTGGCTGCGTGATCCTCGCGGCTCTAGTGATGTTTTGCTCTGACTAGTTTAGAAAGCAAGGGTAATCCACTTGAGTTACCGTGTTTACGGCGACTACGTGGGTGAGCACCTTCTTATCGCGCTCGGTGTCGAGCCCGGTGAATGTATGCAGTGAGCTAAGCCCATGATGGCAAGTTTCTAAGCGTGGCTAGTCCGTGTACATGTCGAGGCAATCACATTGGCACGATGACTCGGGAGCGATGTCGCACTCGAGGGGCAATGTTGTTGTCGAGCTTCGAGCCAAACAATTGAAAACATGACGAGTCGTACGCCGATTGGAGTTGACTTGCTCTGTGCTTAGCTCAGCAATATGCCTAGGAGTAGTCTCTGAGGCTCGAGTTTCCTTGTAGTGGCGACTTGAGGCTCTTTAGAGATGCATACTCTAAAAATAGTAGTGGTAGTTCTCGAGCATGGCGGGCGGTGAGCCCGCGTTACGAGAGCCCACGAGGGAAGATACCCCGAGCGTGGCGAGTCCGTGTTGGGTAAGTCCGCAAGGGGAGAGTCCCCAAGGGTGGCGAGTTCGTGTTGGGCGAGTCTGCAAGGGGATAGTCTCCGAGGGTGGCGAGTCCACGAGGGCGAGTCTCCAAGAGTGGTGAGTCCGTGATGGCGACCCCGTGATGGCGAGTCCGCGAGGGCAAGCCCGCAATGGCGAGTACCTGTTGGGAGAGTCCGCAAGGGGAGAATCCCTGAGCATGGCGAGTCGATCATCTGATGTTGGCAGGGATTGATTGCGGAGTTTTTGTTAGTGAGTCCCTTGTCTTGGCCCGGGGTGCTAGTCCCATGGCGACTCCAAAGATGGCTCTCGGCTGGGCTTTCTTCCTGGATGATCTGAGGCTCGGTTTGTGAGTCCTCATCTATAGTACTTAGTCGTGCAAGTTGAATTGTCTAAGGTTCAGGAGAACATGGTCATGTTTGTGTAGCACTACCATTTTTCTTGGCCCAGAAGGCCAGTCGAGCAAGGCGAATCCAATGATGGATCTCAGTTAGTGTTTTTCGTGGATGATCTGAGGCTCGGTTTGTGAGTCCTCGTACACAGTACCTGGCCATTGCGAGTCGCTCTTTCAAAGATTGACAATGGCGAACTTTTTTTCATGGAGGGAAGAGACACCTAGTGGCGAGTCCACGCAGCGTGGCATGCGACCCTATCTGGCGACTCCGGTGATGAGGGGCCCTTAACAGGAACATCGTACGCATTCGATGTAGCAGAAGTATAGGCGCGCTTTGGCAGAGTCAACGCGGTGGACACAGAGTCAACGCACTAGATGGAGGTCGCTCTATGGCAAAGTCGACGTGGCAGACGGAGGTCGCGCTATGGAAAAGTAGGCGCATAGTCAACGTGGCGGACGTGTGGTCAAGCTTTGGCGAAGTCAACGTGGCGTTCGTAGATGCGGTGACCCAGCATACCATTGCATGATGTAGTACACTATAGTCATTGACATAACACCAATGAAACACCGTTCACTAGTATTACATCCCTCAGAGTGGTACAATAGAAACACAGCAGGTCCATGACATGACTATAGATTACAACTCAACTCTTTACAAAAGATCCAAAGAACACTCCAGGTTTAAGAGAGAGGAAGAAACTTATTTCAAAGAATAACCAGAAATAATAACTCAGAACTAACTGAAGACTAAGACTAGCATTCAAACTAATTGGCTTGCAATTTCTACTAATGCAATGCTCTACAGAAGTAGGTTTTATGGCCAGATTATCTACTCCTATCTAATCAGGAGCTTCGTCTTCACTTCCATTGATGTATATGTTGACTTCATTGACTTTACTGAAGAACTAGAGTTGCGATGATGGTTTCTTGAGCATAAATTGATGTTGACGTCGTCTCCAACGGCTTAGAACCTAGGAAGGGTTAAGAAGGTATGGTTGTGTACGAGCATACTCAGCAAGTTCACTAAAAAGGAGTGTATGATGCACTATCTCTACAGCCACAGACAAAGGTCATAGGTAATGCAGGTTTTCGTAAACATTTCTTCAAAGGTTGCTTTTATTCTGAAAACTATGTCCGATAGCCTTCACAGGTTACCCAGAATTTTCATGAAGTTCCTTTCCTGCCACGTTCGTAGCTCCTTCCCGGAACAGGGAGTAACATGTCACAGTTCTTACACTCTGCAAAGGTGCGTCGCTTTAGCCATGAGAGACCAAATCCTTGTTGCACAACCGGACAGCTTATTCCCGTCCACAATTCTGTGATGTGGGGCCCAGTAGATGATCCAAGCTAATCGCTGCCCCTCTGCACGACCCTGCATAAAGACACTATCCTCCATGACATGCCCCACCTCTGTCAAGCCCCTTATAGGACCGACTATAACTCTGGTAGACAACCGAAGACTCTATGAGAGGGTTATGCCCTGGCAAGCTCCCTCAAAGGTCTAGCTAAACCACTAACAGCTTATTAAGATAATCTAGACATCAAAATCATGGGAAACTAAGGGGTTCCACCCATGTGCTAGGTTTCTCCACGAGAAATCCTCAGCCTCATGATCAGGTCATCCGTCCATGCGAAAGGAAGAAGATCCAGCTAACTTCTCTGTCCCATTCCAGATCTCATGGTTAACGTATAATATACGATGCTAGAATCACTAGCGACATTAGTTGTTAAGTCCTAGATATTATGTTCCTTTACCACTGGAACTGTATCAATATATTATTAGTATTTGGTAAATAATCCATAATCATATTATTATGAAAATAGTGTTTTGCCCTTTTTGAAATGCACGTAATGACAACATTTGAGTTATAAGCATTTGATAGAAAATAATCAAAGGACATTAGCAAGTTGTGAACTTGTCTTTTGTGATTGCAAGATTATGCACTCATGGTCTTCAAGATATTAGAAGATCCAAATTCGATAAACAACATCATTGGTCCGGTAAGGACGAATGTTTAAAGAAGCAAGATACAATTATGCATAAGTAATGTAATGCAGTTTGATAAACGTGAATCCCTAGACTAATCGTATCTGATCTAGGGTTTGAACACTACTAGGAAACAGCCTATAGATAGACAAGATGTTCAGTGGCGTATATGCGAAACAATGCGCCACAGGAAAATATCAGTGGCGCACCAGAAAGCATGCGCCACAAAAGACTGGAAATTCTGTGGCGCATTCTCTAGAGTATGCGCCACAGAAGATTGGTGGGACCCGTCAGCCGGGGTGGGTTGATCCAAGTTCTGTGGTGCATTCTGAGATATGTGCCACAGAAGTTGCCTCTTCTGTGGCGCATATTTCCTCATACGCCACAGAACATGGAGGGGGGCCCCACCACGGAATCTAATTCACCCAAGTTCTGTGGCGCATGTTCTGATATACGCCACAGATGTGTTTCACTTTTGTGGCGCATATCCCAACATGCGCCACAGAACTTGGAGGTGGGCCCTACACAGGGAATCTAATTCACCCACTTCTGTGGCGCATATGGACTTATGTGCCACAGAAGTTTAAGCATCTGTGGCGCATTTCCTCCATATGCGCCACAGATGAGGGCGTCCAGATCCATGTTAAAAAGGTGGAAAAAGCTAGCTTTCTTATCTATCTATCCACCACCACCCATTTCACATATCTACCTCCTCCCAACTCGTCTTCCTCCTCCCTCACACCCCATCTTGCCCATAGTTTCTCCATTTTCTTGTAACTAAACCTACTTTAATCCATAGATTGGTAAGTGGAAGCTTCGCTCCAACTTCTAGATCTAAAAGTTCCTTACTTTTCTCTCTCACATCTCTATTTGTTTACTAATTTCCTCTCCACCAACTTGCATTGTAGATCTATTTGTCCACACTCTCTCATCGCGCGGTCTTAACTCGCTATTATTGTGTCTACTAGGTGAGTACTTGGCCATGAACATGTAGGTGAAGCTTGTCGCGCGGGCGGTGTGTGTGTGCGATCCATGGCAAGACGATGCTTGTGTGGTGCATGAATGTTTGCAATGGGAGGAAGTTTTTTGTTGGTTGCTTATTGTTGTGTCGGGCCCGGCCGATGTGGTTGCATGGATGTTTGCCGAAATGTTGATTAATTTCCATTTCGGCAAATTTTTGCACTACCCATATGTCCTAATTTTAGGAAAGGTCATGCCAAATTTTTTCCGGCTAGCATTCATGCATGTGTGTGTTCATATGGTGTGGTTCTCACCTATACTCTATGTTTTGACCGCTCATGCAACCATGGTCCTCACGATGAGCGAAGGTCGAATTGCTAGGTACAAGAAAGGCGCGAAGGAGGACATGATTCTGAACAACAAGACCATGATAAGATGTCCATGTCGAACATGCAAACTGCAGCGCTGGATCGACCCTGAATCTGGACAATTGGAGGGTCACCTTCTCAGGCGCGGTTTCATGCGCGACCTCAATGAGGCACCGATAGGACATGGTGGTGGTCACGAAGACGTGGGCGGGCGAGAAGACGAGGAGTCTACCGGGCATCATCATCATGACGAAGGAGATGCCAGCGGGCATGATCATCATGACGAAGAAGGAGATGCCGGCGGGCATGATCAGCATGGAGAAGGAGATGGCGACGGGCATGATCAGATCATGAAGAAGGAGAAGACGCGAACACACAGACACTGCTAACTTCGGTCTTGCAGGACCCTCATGTTCAAGAACTGCTCCTCAAGGAGACGAGCAACGACAAAGCTGCAGCCAGAGAGAAAGCCAAGCTGGCCCAAATGGAGGTAGATGGGATGACTCCATTGTATCCTGGGTGTCGGCCCGAGGATACACGTTTGAGTGTAACGCTCAAGGCTCTGGAGATGAAGGCCGAACACAAATGGACCGATGTGAGCTTCAACGTGAACATGGAAAACTGGCACGACCGACTTCCTAAGGGGAACACATTGCCAACAAGTATCGAGGAGGCCAAGAAAATCGTGTGCCCTCTCGACCTACCATACATTAAATACCACGCATGCATCAATGATTGCGCACTTTATCGGAATGAGTACGCGGATAGAACCACATGTCTGGTGTGTGGCCAAGGACGGTACAAGAGAGGGAACAATAAAGTACCTCAAAATGTGGTATGGTACTTTCCTATCACCCCTCGTCTACAGCGATATTTCGTAGATCCTAAGGAAGCAAAGCTCATGCAATGGCACGCGAAAGGAGAGAAACCCGAAGATGATCCAGAGAAGGGCAAGATCTTGACACACCCTTCAGACGCTAGCTAGTGGAATGCATTAGACATCGAGTTCGAAGAGCTCGGGGGCGATGCAAGGAACGTTGGGCTGGGTATGAGCACCAATGGACTCAATCCTTTTGGAAACCAGAGTAGCACGCATAGCACCTGGCCCGTGTTTGTATGGCCATACAACCTCCCCCCGTGGCTATGCACGAAGCAAAGGTATGTACACATGAGCATTCTTATTCAGGGGCCGAAACAACTAGGTATCGATATGCATCTGTATCTCGGGCTATTGAGAGAGGAGTTAGCCAGCTTGTGGGAGACGTTGGCCCGTACGTTGGACGCCTACACTAAAGAATATTTTCATCTGAGAGTCGCGTTGCTCACGACCGTGCAGGACTATCCTGGTTACGCATATGTATCGGCCCAGGTGAACCACGGACACAATGCATGCGTCAAGTGCATGGATGAGACACCACATCTCCAGCTACCAAGGGATCCCGGGTCTTCGAAAACCATGTTCCAAGGTACTCGAAAGTGGCTCCGCATGGATCACCCGTGGAGAAAACATGGTGACTTGTTCAATGGTAAGGACGAGCTCGAAAGATCCCCGCGTCCGAGGAGCAGTGAAGAAATCGTGGAGCTTTTGAATAATTGGGTAGATTGCCCTGCGCCTGGAAAAAAACGACCGAGGACAAAGCCGCTGCTGGGTGTATGGAAAGCAAGGTCTATTTTCTGGGACCTGTCATATTGGAAGGTCCTTCACACTCCCCATAGCCTCGATGTAATGCACACCACGAAGAACGTTACCGAGAGTCTGCTTGGCACTCTATTGAACATGCCAGAGAGGACCAAGGATGGGCCGAAAGCAAGAAAGGACCTTAAATTGTTTGGCATAAAGAAAGATCTTCAGTACCCTGATAGTGATGATGATGATGATGATGATCACACGGAAGGGACTCAAGGTCGACGCAAAAGAGTTCAGAAGAATGAGGTGGTGCTTTGCGTTGCCTGCTTCACTCTGAGTCTGGAGGAGCTCGAGCAGTTTTTTAGGTGCCTCTTAGGAGTTAAAGTTCCTCATGGTTACATGGGGAAGATAAGCAGATATCTGGACATGGCGAAGAAGAGGTTCAGCGGTATGAAGTCTCACGACTGTCACGTGCTAATGACGCAGATACTCCCCGTTGCGATCCGTGGGATAATGGACGAGTATGTCCGTGAGACGTTGTTTTGCCTCTGTAACATTTTCGACGTCATATCTAGGAAGTCGATCGGTGTGAAGCAGCTCGACAGGCTACAGGAAGAGATCGTGATGATACTATGCGAGCTTGAGATTTACTTCTCGCCCACATTCTTCGACATCATGGTGCATCTGCTTGTACATGTCGTGGACGACATCATCCAGCTCAGGCCGACATTCCTGCACAACATGATGCCGTTTGAAAGGCTAAACAGTGTCATCAAAGGATTCGTTCGCAACCGGTCTTGTCCAGATGGAAGCATAGCACAGGGCTTTCTGATCTACGAGTGCATCTCCTTCTGCCAGAATTATCTAACCACCGAGAACGAGGATGTTGGAATACCCACAAAGAAGCACCTCGGCAGGCTCGGTGGATATGGTCACCACGAGGGCTGCCGCTCACTACATGTCGGCATTGATGGTCGACGCACTGATTTTGAAAGGGCACACCGAGTCGCGCTACAACACATTGAAGTGATCGGCCCTTGTGTCGAAGAGAACAAAAGCTTAATCGAGCAGGATTACGTCGACCAGGGCCGGCCGAGGAAGAAGGGAGACGTAACCAGAGAGCACAACTCCAGCTTCACAGGTTGGTTCAAGAAAAGGCAACTGGACAATCCCCCACAGACGCCTTCTACGGAAGATCAAAAACTCATATTCTCCTTGTCGCAGGGCCTAGGGCACAATCTAAGGACCTATCAGTCATACGACATAAACGGTTATAGATTCTACACCGAGGAAAAGGACAAGAATAGTGAATATCAAAACTCAGGAGTAACTATGTTATCCTTTGCTGATGACGAGACTACTGTGATGGAAAGATTCTACGGAAGGATCGAGGAGATATGGGAGCTCGACTACTATGGAGAGATCGTACCGATGTTCCGTGTTAGATGGGCCAAGAACGTGGAAAAAGAAGGCCGCTATTTCACCACAATGGTTATACCAGATGCCAAATCAACGAAGAACGCCTCTGCAAAAAATGAGCCTTGGGTACTCGCTAGCCAAGTTGATCAATGTTTTTTTATTACTGACCCGTCAAAGCCCAACCGTGTTGTAGTTAGGAGGGGCAAGAGGAGCATCATCAGAATGGAAGGAGCCGCCAACAAGCAAAACTTCGACAAAAACGGCGACCCGAAGATCAAAGAGGAATTCGACAAGTACTTCGACATGCCTACTACTATTAAAGTGTTAAGAAGGAGGACCACACTACCTACTAAAGGTTGTCCATTCACAAGAAGAAATCTCAAAGTGCACGGGCTAAAGTATTCAACCACGGCGAAAAAGGGCAAGAAGATTGTGAAGAGACACTAGCAATTATGTGACTTTTTGGTGTATTATTTCGTGTGGGTATAATGTGATATTAGTGTGGGTATTAGTTAGAGACTAAAACATATAATGTGATATTCGACAAATTCACATTTATGTGTGACAAGCACACACATATATATATATATATGATTCGGGAGGGTTTTCTGAATAAATATGCATGTGTATGTGCTTGATTTTAAATATATTTGTAACATATCATATTTAAATAAAGAAAAAAAATTGACCCAACCAAGATTCGAACCTGGCTGACACAGGTCTCTGAATATGCATCATAACCACTAGGCTAGTGTGTGTTTGCTGTCTAAGTACAGCCTCGCCCCATTTATTTGGCTAAGTGTCAAGGTTCTGTGGCGCATTTCGGAGTAATGCGCCACAGAACCTTGGCACTTAGCCAAAATGACTCGCCCCTTCTCCTTTTCCCCTTCCACTTTCTTTTCCCCAATCTATCGTGCTGTGCCGACAGAACCCTAGCTCTCGCCCACCCCCGTCGGAGCCCGCCCCCATCGCCGGAGCCCTGCAGCCACTGCCGTGCCGGAGCCCTAGCATCGCCTGACGAACCCGTACGTGGAGGACAGCCCTGCAGCATGGAGGAGGAGCCGCCGGAGCCCGTCCGTAACAGGAGGAGGAGGATAAGGGGACACCTCGCCGAAGCCCCGCCACCGCCGTGCCGGATCACCGCAGCACCTCGTCGTTGTCGACCACCGCAGCAGCAGCACACACGTACGGTTCGTCCCCCGCTCTTGTCTGCTGTCACTACACAAGGAGCAGCCTGCTGTCTGCCTGCTTTGCACCCACCCCCACCCCCACTCTGAACCCTAGATAGTGCAATCAGTGGGATATCAAGTTCTTGTCTGCGACCCTAGCTGATGCTCCAAATTGTTCGTTGGAGGTAGTTCTCTTACACATCTTGGTCAGTTTCTTCTCAAATCGTTTGATGTTTGTACACAAATCTCTTCTATCTCTGAGTACTAGACTGGACTGAACCACCCTGCCTCTGATTTACATTTTGACAGTGAAATTCTTGCAAGTAGTGCCTCCAGTTTTATCTTGACTGTTAGGAAGAATCTGTGAGAATTAATTCTAGTTTCAGTGCAAGTCTTGCATTTTGCTTGATCTTTGTACCCGAATCTCTTTTGTCGTTGAGTAGTAGATTATGAACCATCATGCCTCTGATTGCAATATTTTGGTGAAATTTTTGCAAATACTGCAAACAGTTTTAACTGAATATCAGGCAGAATCTGTGTGAATTAATTCTAGTTTCCGTGCTAGATTGGACACATTGACATGGTTCAGGATTTGTTGATGGCCTATTATTTTTTCCACTGACTTGAGTTGCAGGCCTTTATACTCCTGCTGCTTAGGATGTTTTGGTCTCATTTTCTTTGATGTTGTACCCAAATCTCTTTTCTGTTTGAGAAGGGATGGGCTTCCTGATGAATATGGTTGTTTGCGATCCTACTTAGAAGATGATTTTTATCCTAGCTTGTGAACCATCTGGCTTGAAGAATCTCCGGCCGCCGATCCACCACAAGAGAAACCGGGATTGGTTTTCAGCCCCGACACACTCCGAATGGCGACTGATGAGCAGATGGCAGTGGCTGGCACTGTTGTGAAGAAGAAGCACTACAGGTCGAGAGATAGTAATAATAATAAGAAGGGTGCGAGCCAGCCTCTTCCGAAGAGGATCCGGGGTCAGGACGCCATCGTCGTACCACCCACACAATTTTGCTTGCCCCGAGTGCATGTAGCTAGTGATCCGATATTGACTCCGGATATGACCCACATTGCGGTTGGAGCCATGTTAACTTTGCACGAGGGTTTCAAGTCACTAGAGGCCCTCCTTCTTAAAGACGAAGATCCAAATTACCCAGTTTTCATGGCCAAGGTGCCATTGGACGTGGGCTTCATCGATGAACCCCCCGTGGATATATTCTTCATAGCATTCGAGGAACTATTCAAGCTGTTTCTCACGAAACGGCTAGACTATAACTTGGTCCGCCTATACGCGCTCAATCTGGCGCTCATGATCAAGAGAGAAAGCACCCCGGAAATCGCGATAGTGGGTCCCTACTACATGCGGGACAGGCAGTTGGTCGAAGGATCAGAGACACGGACCAAGGCGACGGCGTACCTCGAAAGTTCATGGTGGACAACAAGAGGAAGGGCACACTTCTTTTGACTTTCTTTCCCGAGTAAGTACACACACTCACTCATCGCCACCGTAACTTATGCATTTCTTATAGATTTCTTCCTTTGCTCTTTTTCCAACATTCTGTTCCAATTGTGTTGCGCAGAGACAAATACTGCACACTCATCGTCCTTGCCCCGAGGTATTCGCTAGCCACGTATTTCCACTCGGGGAGTTTGACGAAGACGAAAGACTACACCAGAATAAGGGGTGTTCTCAATGAGGCTCTCGAGGGCTATACCAAGAAGGGATGCACCTTCGTAGATAAGGGGGAATGTATCAAGGATGGCAAACACGTGTTCAAGGACATGCTCGACTTCCCCTGCGTCCAGCAGTCGACTACTGGTGCCAAGGAGGCCTTCTACATCCTCCATCACCTTAAAGGCTATGTTCGGGATTGCCAGAACCTAACGCTGCCATCTAGTCTCCGAGGATGGGCCGAAACTTTGGCGAAAATCGACGATGCTGATCTTAGAGAAGACTTCCATCGCATTCAGATAAAGTTGTCGCAAATCATCATTGAAGATGTCAACACAAGGGGCGGTCCCCTACAACAAGCCAGAGGGTTGAGTAAGAGGGAGATCAAAGAACGCCTCCGTAAGCAGGGTGACACAAGGACGTGGATGACGAAAGAGGGTGATCTACCATTCTCGAAGCCGAGCGAGAAGAGGAAGTCTTCATCATGATCGATGTGTGCCTCTAGCATGATCCAGTGTGTGTATATTCTTGATGGACGCGTGCTGTATTAGTGTGTGTGTCATAAACTTTACTATCTCATGGTCGAAATGGTCATTGTTGTTAGACTTAAACTACCTTGTGGTCATGTTGTCGTTTGTGGCATCCCGCTAAAACCACAACTAGAAAATCGCGGTGTTTTTGGTGCATTGCATCATCATGACTGCATGCTCATGTCAACATGCCACATTGCATTTGAGCATCGTCATGATATCATGCATGGTTTTGTCTAAAACTATTTTCGAAAAGCCTGGTTTTGTTTTCTAAACGCCCCGTCTTTTATTCAAACTATAAACCCGGGTCTCCAGAATATTTTGGTTTGACTAAAAACGGTTTGCAAAAGCCCCGTTTAAATAAATAAAAATTTTGAGTTGTTTTTAGGAGGCAGCCCGCCAGGCCCGAAAGCCCAGCCGGCCACCTCCAAATAAAATCCTAACCTAACCAAAACCGTATCTAGTTCCTCCCCTAACCCAAATCCCCACAGCCTACTTACCCCCTCCTTTTTCCCGCCTCCCGCATGCCATCCACCACCTGCCGCCCGACAGCTCCACCCGGCCACCAACCTCCTCCCGACCCGGACCCACCTCCCCATCTCCCGCTCAGTCTCCCGCGTCCTGTACTCCACCCCAGCATGCGCGCCACCTCACCTGAGCCACTCCCAGGCCACCACCTCATCCCTTCTCTCCCTTCCACCCTGGCCCCACCCCACCGGTAGCCCCACGCCGCCTCCCCTGGACCAACCACCCCACCACCTATCGCGCCTCCTCCCGCGTCCACCACACCCCGACCGCACCCCACCTGGCATCGATCCAGCCCCAATCCCGCGACCCACCTACCCCGCGGCCCCACCACGACGCTTGTCCACCTCTCCCTCCCCGCGATTCACTCTCGTCCCCTTCGCGTCAAGGCCACCCCGGCCGTGCCGCCGTCTCCTCCGCCTCGCTTCCCCGGCCGGCTCCCTCGCATCGCCGTCCCCTCCGGCCACCGGTGCGTCGCCAGTGTTGCCGGCCGCTTCCCCTCGCCATGGGCTCCCTCCTCCACGATATCTGGCCTCTGCCTACCTGCCACAGGGCCGCTTCTTCCCCGCCTACCAAGCTCCGCACCGCCTTCGCCGGCCTCCGCTCCGTCCGCCGGCCCAGGCTCGGCACTGCGCCACCACGGGCCCCTGCCACGCCAACCATCTCCGCCGTCGCTGTTCTTCCTCCCGCCCGTGCTCGACCCTCCGCCGTCGTCCCATCTTCCTCGGCCACCGCCTCGGTCGCCTTCCCCCTCGGCCAGTGCCGCCGTCCGCATCGATGCCGCCTTTTGCCGCGGTGCCGCGTCTCCCTCCTCGTCGCGGTCCCTGCTCTGCTCCCCGCACGGGCGCCGCCGGCTTCTCCCGCCACTGTCGCGGCCTCCTGCGAGCAGCTCCGCCCTGCGGCCCCTTCCACTCTCGGCTGCCATGCACGGGACCGCTGGCCCGCGACCCTCTCCGCTCTGCACGCTCCGGCTCTGGCGCAGCAAGCGCGCCGCGAGGCCCCCTGCTCCAACCAATCCTCGTGTCCGACCTCGCCTAGCGCGTGTCCTGTTCCGGCGTTTACTCCCTGCAGCACAAGGCCCTTTTTTAGATACAGTCTTCAGTTGTTTGTTTCCCTTGTGCGCCTTGTTTTTGCATGGCTAAATGCAAGATCTGCCAAGACCTTCCATCGGATAAGATCGACAAGTGGATCGCTGCTCCTCGAACAAACTCGACCCCGGAAACCACCGGTGCGGACCCAAGACCGTCATTGGCAGACGACATGATCTTCGTCATCGCCGCCAAGACCTGTTCCCGGAGGCGAAGCCGATCCTGGTGATCCGAAGACCACGCAAAGACCCGGATCCGAAGACCGCAGATGCAACAAGAACTTCTTCCCAGATGCGATGCCGAGAACCCAGACGCCAAGGTCGCCGACACGGAATGCCAAGTTCTTCATCCCGAAAGCCAAGACCGACCCGATACGCGGACCCGACAAGATCTTCGCGACGACAAGATTGACACCGATCAAGGCGAATCCGATGCGCCCCTGACGCCAAACAAAGTCCTTCTTCCCGGAACGCCAAGCTCTCCTTCCGTTGTCTGAGACCGATCCCGTCGAACCCTGTCGAACCCCCAAACCCCCGGAACTCAAGATCTTCCAAACCCAGATGTGTGACCCTAAGCCTCTATTTTTATAATATGACATATACCTGTCGCATCATTAAATCATCATGCTTGCATACATGTCATCTGTTGGGTTGGGTTAAATAGTCGATTCACCTAAATTAAATATGGAGTCTATATGCGGGCTATTCTAGTCTTATTCCGGACTCCATTTAAATTGGGTTAGCGAACCGATGCCATGTTTTGTCTTGTTAATACAACCTTTAATTTGCGGGGTAGCTAAATAACTCGAACCTATTAATTAATTGGTGGGACCCCGGTTCTGCTTAATACTGCCTAATTGCACCGCATTTGCATCATATCATAATCATGCCGATTCTTCTGCCGTAGCATTAAATATTGCACCCGGTGTTTCTTCTAGTGTTTGCTTCTTCGTGGATTAGGCCGATGAGTTGATGCGAGTATCGACAAGTTCTTCGGCTATCATCCGTCGACAGTGTTTCCTAGGCGAGCATCTCTCCCCCTTCTACCTATTTTTGCATTTATAGTCTTTATTTCCTCCTGTTGATCTATTGTTATCCGTGTCGCGATGCTTTAGTTCCGTGCACCAGTTATATCCCGTGCAGCCTCTATATTGCCTTGGACACCTCCTATTACCTGTGGTTGGTAGATAGCTGGCCTTGCGAGTCGTAGTTGCTTGCTCAGGTGTGATCTCATGATGTCAAGTACCACAGTTGGAATGCTGGCAGATGCTTAATGGTGGATATGATCATGACTTTAAACACAACTATTAAATTGCTAGATATAACTAATGCAGAGGCATCGGTGAGCAATAGATGTTATTTGGTTCTTCCACGCTCACTTGTGTCCCGTAGGACCCCGAGTATTTGATACCTGTTCCTTGACTATTTGCACTATCCACATCCGGGAGACCCTATGGGATCCCCCTGAGCCAGAGCTTGATTCATTTCTATTTCTTGGGGCCAAAAACTAGTTTGGGGCTTTATTACTATCCTGTACTTATGCCATGCTTTACTGCTTTATTTACGATTGTGCGTGGAGCACCTGTACTGTTTTGGACCGTGACACGTTTTAGTTGTATCGACAAGCCCAGTCACACTTTCGGGTTCCCAGTCATTTACTGCCGTCCACAAAAACCCTGGGTCCGTCTCGGAGCCGGCCAACTTCGTCGCGGGTAGCTTAGTGGGGTGGCCCCCTGAAATATTTATAAATCCTGTGATTGCTTTGTCGTGATAGCCTCGTTGGGTTTTGAGTTGGTTTTTCCGAGGTTGATCGAGTGCGTGTTGCTATTTGTGCACCCCTGCAGGGTAAAACTTTCTGAAAGTCGTGTCCGCAGTTATGGACGACTTGGAGCACAGTATCTCGATCATAGACAAGCATAACTAAAGTAGTGATATCAATTTGACTTAATACGTGGCTAGTAATCAGCTTCACTACAATGGAATGGATAATAAAAATGCCAACAACTGGTAGGTCTGTGGTGATCTGTGTCATACTATACCTGCCTAGTAAGTACTGCAACTCCAATGAAATGTGATAAAAGTGCCAACAACTGCTGGGTTTTGGGATTCCTGAGGACAATTATATCTGACTAGTAAATGTTCCAACTACCACGGAATGGTTAGTTAATACTGCCCACTACTTATGCTTCAGGATGACTCATGCTATCTATATCTGATTAGTAAGTGCTGCAACTATAACGGAATGAGTAAAATTGCCAACTGTGTGAGTTCCTTGGTCCGACTTCCTCGTTTGGTCTCGAGGGGGAAATACCAGGATGGGTTTGTCTGGTGTTAGCTTCAGGTTGGATCCGGATAGGTCTTTCTTACCCCTCTCTAATAGCCGCTAGTGATACCGAGTCTCTATAGGATGTTTAGTGCCGCTGCGCTGCCGCTTCAGCCCACCATACCTATGTAGGCGAGAGCCTCCGAATTCTAGCCTTGCCGTGTACTGGCCTCAGTACTAACGCTCCTCTTTTTTCCTTTGCCCTTTGTCGGCACCCCTTTTGTTTTAGCAGGTTTGAGATCGACGTCGTTAGCATGGTTACCCTTCCGGCTTGGCCTGGGCAGGGTTATGGACGCCATTGGTTATTCTTCAGGGCTCTTAGCCCCATTTGCATCTTGTCTGTACTCGGACGCTGTTTCGTTTTCAAGGTGATTTGGATCTTTGTAGTGTATATCTGTATTCTTGACTCTTGGAGTCGTGCTGTATATATATATATCTGTTCTGTGGGTCCCATCAAGGACTGTTGTGTAATGGTATTACTTCGTTTTCCACCCGCACGAAAGTGCCTGGTGGGCGTTCTTAAATCGTTTCTATGCGGGTTTGGTGGAAAGGGCTAAAACTTGCATAGGTCCGATTCGAGGGTGTTACATCGTTGAACTTATTGCTTCTATGATGATCTAACTTTTAGGTTTATGGATCATTTGTTTTATATTCTGTGAACATATATATATATGGATGTGAACCCTTTAATCATTCTTTTCGTTGTATTTTTACTAATATGCCTTGTCGTCTATAGAGATGGCGACGAGGTGGTATGTGGTGTACATGGGTAGGGTTCCAGGAATTTACGAGGAGTGGGAGGATTGCCACAAACAAGTTCAACGGCAACATCTACAAAGGATACGCGACTAGAGAGGAGGTAATAGCCAAGTGAAGGAACCACTTGTGGAAGAAGAACCGGATGAAGATATTGGTCGGGATAATGCTCTTGCTCACCATTATCACAGATGTATTCTATTTGATCCTAGTGTAGGCGGCGGTGGCCACTTCATATTTGTAATGTGAGCTGATATGAACTTTGTATTCGGCGCTTGTGTAAAAACTTGGCAGTATCTCGATCGGGCTCTAAGTGTTTGTATTATATATATGTCTTTTTTCATGCATCTACTACTTGTGCAATGTATTTTATACTCATCTAGATAAATATTGTATAAATCCTGTATAAATACCTGATTATACACCAGGAAAGTATTTTACTTTGAATACGTATTACGCAATCAGTGGCGCACATAATTATATAGTCAGTGGTGCATGGCTTTTCTGTGGCGCATATGTGTAAATGCGCCACAGAAGTTATTCATGTGGCGCATATTAAAAAATGCGCCACAGAAGTCTGGGACTTCTGTGGCGCATATCTATATGCGCCACAGGAAGCAGATATCAGTGGCGAGATAACAGTGGCGACTAGAATATGCGCCACAGAAGATGTAATTACATGCGCCACAGAAGAGTTGTTTCCTAGTAGTGGAAGCTTGTGATGAGTTCTTTAGAATGTGTTGCATTTTTATACCAATTTCACACTTGTGCTTCTTATTAAGGCTTGTGAGAGTGTGTGTGAAACAATATGTAAATAAAACAAGTAGAATTCAATACTAAAGCACTTAAGTTTGGAATGGCACATATAAAATGCGTGAGTAGGATTGTCAATTCATTAGAGTCTTCATAGCAATACTTAAGAATACTTTTAATATTCTTTAAAAGAATAACTTTTGAGGAAAATATTACTTTACAAAGTAAAAAGCATTTAAACTTAAAGCTAATACTTTAAGGTGTTCTTATTAATTACAAGTATTAAAGTAGAAAACTATTAGTATTTGAATAGCTACACTACTAGGAAGTGGAGACTTTTAACACTTCATGAAGGTGAAACAGAAGTATTATGCCTTTATGAAAGTGGTGTTCTCTTGATTTATAAGTGAATAGAATCACTTAATTATTATGGACTTAACACTTATTTCTATAAACATGGAAATGACATCATGTTAAATACTTAAAAGCTTTGTTAAGCCTTTAAAGTGGATTCCAAAACTTGTAAAAGAATTAGGACTCAAATCTTGATGATTTTATAATTGATAAAATATTTTTGGAGCGTAAGCTTTACTTAATTCTAAATGGTGGTTTTAGTAAGTACAACTTGAATTGGTTAGACCTATCTTGACTTCACTTAAATATCAATTGAACTTGTTTTTTATACTTTTAGATTTTAAATAACTTATTTTAAAGTCATAAGAAAAGTTTTATATATATTGTATGCATTAAAACAAAAGAAAAGGGTTTAAAATAGTATTATTAAAACTTTACCTTTTATTTTACTTTAAAGGTGAGAGTGGGTATTTTTAATGTGTAGATTTTATTTTTGTGATCAATTTGGTATATTATAGGTATTTTTGTGATTTTTAAATAATAAGATATGATTTTTAAAAGTTTTATCACTTTATAAAACAAAATAAATAAAAAATACTTAGTTAAGTGATACAAAAATATATATAATAAGTTTATAAGTCTATGTCTTATCTTTCTAAGACTATTGATATATTATACCTATTTTTGGGAATTTTAAAATAATAGAGTCTGTTTATTTAAGATTTATCCTTTATCGGGTATTTAATGATTAATAATAATTATCTTATTTAAGTAGGAAAATAAAATATGATAATAGGTTTGTAAGATAGAGTTTATTTTTCTGAGCATTTTGATATATAATATATATTTTTTTGAGCATTTTGATATATAATATATATTTTTCTGAATTATAAAACAAAAGATATTCAATTAACAAGATTTCATCATTTTTATTAAATTCTTGAAATTTATTTATATTTAAACTTATATTGTTTTATCTAATTACTAAACAGAGATATCTTTTAACACCGGGCCAATTCCTACCCTAAGTCACTGATCCGTGGGCCAGTGGCCATGTTGGATGCCATGCGTGTAGTGGACTGGTCAAACGGCTGAAGTGACGTGAGCCTGAGATCGGCATGACGTCACCTCGCTAGAGAGGCTCGGATGGAGAGAGGCGGCGGCGAATTAGCACGAGTTAGCATGCTCAGTTGGTCGGGTTCGACGTTGCGCGATGCAGGGAACCTAATAGTGGCGGCGCCGCTAGCAAACAGTCACCGGAGTGACGACGAAAACTAGCTACTGCGCCGGCGGATGGCGAGCTACAGTGGCAGATCGATCTAGGGCAAGAGGGAGATATTGAAATGGTGCCTGAGCACCGCTGGATCACCGGGGTCAAAGCAGAGGGGTTGCTGAGGCCGGAGGAACACGGAAGAAGGCGAATCAACGATGAGGTCTACGATGGCCGACGAGATGCACTTCTCAATTTCGTACGATTCACGGCGCGCTTTCTTGCGAGCTTGATCGGAGATGAACGAGGACAGCATGGCGGACTCAATGGCAGCCTCAGCTTCGCTTGGAGCTGCCAACAATGGTGGAGAACAACGATGGAACAAGCTATGATTTCGGTGAGGAATGGGGATTTGCGCTAGAGGAAGAGAGAGAAGATAAGGCTGGTATGGATAGATAGAGGACGACACAGCTAATCTTATCAGCGAGGTCCGGGACGTCGGCGAGCATCGGGCGAAGGTGCCAGCTCCAGAGAGCTGCTTGTGACGCACGAAGAAGACGACAACGAACCAGTACCTGGGCCTGGGCTGCTGCCGGGCCGTGGCAAAGCGAGCATAAGATGGCGCGACACGCACACGAGCGACAATTAGCGCAAGGACGACCTGGGCCGTGGGCCAGTACTGCTGTGCAGTTTTTTTCCTTTTCTATTTTCACACTCCATTTTTTCTTTCAAATTCCAACCCCTTTAAGCATTAAAACTTTTATACAATATTTCAAACATTTGAAAGGGCATGATATTAGTTGATTGACCTAACCTTGCTAGTGTGTTACAATTTCCATTATTATATATAATTTTGTTTATTGAACAAAGTAATTAGGGATTAGGGTATTAGGAATTTGCTTCTTATAATAAGATTTTATAAAAATGATTTTTATTTCGACTTGATGAATGTAATGGTAAAAGTTTAAAATTAATACCGATGGGTACAGAATCTTGTTAATACTTAACCTCATAAATAAACTATACAAATATATTACCAAGTATTTAAACCCTGGGATTTGTAGTATGGTGATTTGAGTTCCATGGTTCTCCCTATTTGGTGATTTCACCAATTCCAATTCTACTTGATTTGTAGTGTTTAGAATTACCATTTAACAATCTTAGTTAGGCCATTATGAATCAATAACAATCATTGGTGGAGAAATGCTAATGTTTATTCAAATATAGGTATATTAGTTTTGAGAGGATTTAATAACTCATATTCAATTATTGATATGGATGAATATGAAAACTAAGACATATTGTCATCATGTTTTGTGAACCTAAATAACATCTCAACTTAAAGTGAGTTATTGAGATGGCTTTCATAATGTGATCTTGATAATCCTATGAGACTGGGTTCTTATTAGGGTTTAAGACAATCAGGTGGACAAGCCTTTCCTCAATAATACTCAATTAGTATTATAACTATCTCTTAGAGGTTTCATTTTACTAAGAGGTATTGTTCAATGGTTACCTAGGAATATGAAATGGTTCCACTATCCATTTGATTCTAGGGTTTTGAATAATGAAGTAGACATGGCTATGTCATGTCTTGATATACTGTTGGTTAAAGGTTTCTCAAGCACTCCTACCTTAATACCTCCCTAAGCTTATCTTTATATAAGGAATTCCTTTCCTAAATATACTCTATACATCTCTCTTATCTTATTCACAAAGATCACATCTTCCTAAACAAGTCAATCATCTGACTCCACGATATCCATCATCATATGATGGCATGGTCATGCCACTTCAACAATACTCATTATCCATTCTTCTCCTAGTATCTCACTTACATTCCTAACTACCCTTGATGAATCCATCAATGTAATTGCTTCTAACTCCATCCATTAACTCCTTTAAATCCCTTTTGCAACTTGTTCCAAGGCTTGCAAGATTACAAATCTCTCTCTATTACAGGTGATATTAATCCTCTAGAAGAGATATGATACTACTCCAATAATACAAGTTTGTTCTTGTATTAGCTTGGTTAAACTACTATGCCTTCAACTACTCCCTACAACTTGTGTAATATACTTCATCATACTCTAGCTTTACTTCTCGTGATCAAGCTAGGTGATTCAGCTTACTAGGGTTTTGTCTAATTTTGTATACTCACAAATCTACTTCAACATCTAGTCATGTATCCTCAGGGAACTTGAGAATAATGACCACCATCCTTTGATCATACAAAGATTAGGCTTCTAATTGTCTGATCAACATCTATCATCAACTAAGTAGTAGACTTGTACTAGTTTCTCTATAAGACTTATCTTGTTAAGGAAACTTACTCCATATCTATATCTACTTGGCTTAACAAGAGTATCATTGGATACCCTAATACTACTAGCTTTCTCATACCTTCTCAATTACTAACTTAACTCTTGGGTTTAGGTACTTCCTCTAGTTAACTCATGAGTGAATTACCCCTCCAACATCAGATGGTTTGATCTCCACTAAGGATCACATTCCATTGATGATTGCACACTTACCAAGTCTAGTTCCTTCTTATTAATTTACTTAAGGTATTTGGAACGTAAATATAATAGGTCAAAGCTAGGAGTCAATAAGTTCTAGGTCAAGGATTGATCACTTAATATTGATGATCAATTGACACTAGGCCTTAAATATTTAGGAATGTCATATTTTAATATGACAACAAGGGCATGTGATGAATGGTCTTGGCTTGACTTCCTTTTCCACTCTATTTGTAATAAGGGTTAATGTTTAAGAACTATCATGATGCTCATGGTAGGAATAACTATGGCAAGAAAGTGTCTCAATTTTTAGTTATAGAGTTTCTCTACTTAAGTTATATACTTAACTTGGTATTCAGGGTTTGTTGTAGATAATACCTTGATATCATCTTTAGAATATTAAGTATTGATCCTTGGGTTGTTGTATGGAATACCATGTCATGATCTCTAGAAGATCTAGTACTCCTTCTTCAGTAACGTGTTGTGACTTAGTTTTATTACATTTTATCTACCCTTAGATCAAATTATATTATCCAAAGATAAGATTTTAGCAAAGGTCTTATTGAAACTTATCGCAGTCAACTTGATGATCTACTTCAATTTTATCAAGTTAAGAGAAGATTCAATCACTTTGACAAGTTTATTAAAAAGCGCGAAAATTATCCAGATTTTCTATGCATGAATGCAATGCACACACCTCATATCAGCTTATTTCTAATCTCTAATGCTGGGATATGATAGTAGAGTCGACGCGGCGGACGTGTGGTCGAGCTATGGCGAATTCGATGCGGAAGACATGGTATCGACGCAGCGGTCAGATGTTGCGCTTTGACGAAGTCGATGCGGCGGACACGGGATCGACGTGGCAGACGGTGGTCGTGCTTTGGCAAAGTCGACCCGGAGGACGCGGAGTAGACGTGGTGGACATGTGGTCATGCTTTAGCGAAGTCGATGAGGCGGACGCGGAGTCGACACGTTGGACGTATGGTCGCGCTATGGCGAAGTCGACGCGGCGGACATGGTGTAGACGCGGGGGATGGAGGTCGCACTTTGGTGAAGTGGTGCGGCATCTAGCCGGTAGTTTGGTGAGTTCATGGTGGGTGAGTCGCCAAACATGGCGAGTATGGTGCGGGAGGATCCATGTGCGCAGCAAATTCGTGACGGTGAGTCCGCAAGTGGTGATTCCGCGATAGGCGAGTCCCCCTGCGTGGTGAAATCATCAGATTTTTTATTATCTGGAGTGGATGCATCAGAGTCGTCATAGCAGAAAGTGCCACATGGCAGAGTTGGCCAGATTTTTGTCGGAGCCACTGCGAGCGGAAACGGCAAGTGGACTGCACGCCCAGAAGTAGACGTCACCGAGACGCGGATTTCACATTGCACCATTATTCGCGCTCCATGGTGCTTGTATGGTTTTGGTGTTGTAGGCGCTCGTCAAGTTCGTACACTCGGTCGTGATGAGGGCGAAGCTGACCGCGGCACGACTATTTATGGCGATGGCCGTAATTAAAGGCATAGGGTATCTGCATTCATAGTTAATTCTCCAAACGGTGCATACGTGCATGCAAGGTTAGATGCAAATAAGATAATCAATTGTATAGAGCAATAATTTAGAGAGACAAAGATTGAATAGGAAACTTAATAAGAAAAACTGGTAGGCAACAAAATTGCCTCATCGAGAATAGATTCCCTGTGCCATCGATCATGCCAGTTGTGCTGACGTGTAAAAGGAGCTCTGGCATAGGCGGGGCTGTACAATTTCATTGCTTTCGCTCAATCGCCGGCTGGCAAAACGGGCCATAGCAATTAAGACCATTCTGATCTCGTCCTGTATCTAGGATTAATCTTTCAGGTAATTCATACAAGTAACGTGCATGCAAGATTAGTCCCAATAAATTAATCAACGGGCAAAGCAATAAATAGGATAAATTAGATTGAATAAAAACTCATCAGGGAACCGATCGCATCTGAGATTTTCCGGGTCGAGTCACATGCGCATGTTCTGTGTCAGCGGGCAACAGCCTGATCGGATCGATCAGCATCCAACCCTCGACTTATTGTATAGCAGTTCTTGAACATCGCAGAAGCAATCTTGCCACGAGCAACGGTGAGGGATCTCGCCCGGATCATCACCTCCAAGCACCGCTTGCCTTACAGATGGTGCCAACTGTCGTGGTATAGACACGGCAGATGCTACTAGGGTAGCTTGCGTAGAGGAGGCAATACCACGTAGGAAAGTCCGGGAGCGAGATTGGCACACGATGTATCCAGGTTGACGTCCCCTCGTTGGAGGATCACTACGTCCTGCTATCAACCCAACGTACGTTCATAGATTGGTTTACAATGGGGTCGCCATAGGCGGAGGGAGAGAGATGGTTCTGTCTAATGATATCTAATATGACGTTCCCATGGGGGGTGCCCCTGGTGGCTTTATATACGCAGTCAGCTAGGGTTTACAAGTGTTTTGGTGGGCTACATATTGGAGTTGCTATCTAGGGCCTCCAGTCGGCGAGTCGTCTGGGTCCAGTATTTGTTAGTCACCATATTTGGCAAGTCGATCCGTCCTGGGCTAGGCTTCTTTCAGCACGATCCAGCTGGCGACTCCACTTCGTGGGTATACACCGATTGGTATTCCCCCATCAACTGGTCTCCGAGGGAGAAATATTCGGATGGGTTATGTTTGGTGTTATATTATAGTTCCCATATAGCGCTCTCTTAGCTTGGTCTAATACCGAAGTTGTAGCATGTCTCTATAAGTTAGATAATGCATGCTTTGCTGCCACTGAGCCCACCATAACCATATAGGCGAGAGCCGCCAAATTTTAAGACTCATCGTGTACTGGCCTTAGTGCTGACCGCTCTCTTTCTTTTCTTTCTCCCTTTGTCGGCACCCCTTTGGCTTTAATAAGTATGTGATGGACGATGTTAGCAAGGTTACCCTTCCGACTCGTCCTAGGAAGGGTTATGGACACCACTTGGTTATTCTTTAGGACTCTTGATCACATTTGGTTCTTATTCGTACTCGGATACTATTTGGCCTTTTTCATGATTTGTATCTCCGTATTGTATTGTTTGTATTCTTTAATCGTCGAGTCGTTGTTGTATATTTATGTTTCTGGTGGGTTCTGTTGTAAAATATTGTGATGTAACTATTTGTAATAAAATCCATCCACACGAAAGTGTCTAGTGGGCATCCTTGAATCACTTCTTTGCGAATTTTGACGGAAATGCTAAGATTTGCATAGATCCGATTCGGGGGAGTTACACCCCTCCCACCTCTAGCACAAGGCGATGAAGCCCACAAGCGGAGTAGGAGGCGATGTCGGTGCGCAACCCACCCGTGTGCCCCCAGCAACAGCTCTAGGACATTGTTGTTGACTCGGACATGCCTCCCATCAGCAACAGCTTTAGTACCTCTCCTTCCACTGGGACTCCCTACCTCAGTAGAGGCAGCACCAGGCTGGCATCATCGTGGAGTCCAATGTGCACCACAAGAGGCAGATCCATGACCTCACCGTGGACACTAATGAGGAGTCCGACATGCCCCCTAGCAGCAGCAGGAGATGTAACTTCAGGACCTCGCTGTCCACTTGGATGACCCCCAACAAAAGCTTTAGTAAAATTACCAGGGTGTCATTGTCATGTAGTCTGATGTACCCCACAAGCGGCAGTGGAGAAACAACGACCTCACTGTGCGCTCAGATGTGAACCCCTAGAAGCAGGAGTAGCATCACGGTGCCATCTCCGCCCAGTCCTAACACCAACTGAACATCGAGGTTTCTTCTCTTTCTCAAAAAAATATAACCTCGTGCTCAGTGGTAGATATATTTTATCCTAACTAGGATTAAAGTTACTAGCTAATCCTATGATTGGTCCTTCCAAGGTTTATGTATTTAATCCTCGATTTTGTTCTACTTATTGCATTATAGTATTTCATGACAACAAAATTTGGTTGTTTATTTGTTTTAGTGCATTATTTAATTAATTTCAATGAAAGATCAACATGTTTACTTGCTACCTGCTACTTTTTGAAACTATTTATATGTATCCCCTCATTTCTTATCCTTCAAACTTTGCTACTGCTGTTAAAGGAGATCATCTAAAGACATGACAGTGCATGCGTAAAAATCAAGATGTCTTGGCTCTAAAGGACCCCATCAATAAAGATGTCATGGCTATGAAGGACACCATCACAATAATCAAGAATCTGATGCATGATAAGGCAGAGCTATAGAAGAAGTGCACACAGGTCCACAAAGAGATTGTCGATGTTCTTTGTGCGCAAACTAAGAATATCAATTCTATCATCTCGGTAGGAAATACATGCCGAGATGGCCTCAATAAGCCATAGGAGGCGAAGATGGACCTATCCTTGGTTGCGTAGCTTCTTGAGTCTCTAAAGGCAGAGCTCGGAGCTGCGTGTTCCATGCTACAAATGCCTCGACGTCATCCCAGTGAAAGCCCCCCATGTTGTTAGCACTGTGTTGGCAAAGCTTTGTGTAGAAAAGCCTTAGACGTCATGGCCGATTCTTCATCACTCTCTTCGCCGCGACAAATATGGGACGAAGAGAGTGAGGAAAAATTGGCATGTCGTCCAGGGCATTGTCTTCTGTCTTTGAGAGGGCATTGTCTCTGAACACGTCGTAACTAAGAATTAGTGAGCGGACATACCACTGCCGTGAACGTGTAGAAGCGCTTCCATCCTAATGCAGGAAACGCCGCGAATCACGCGCATCAGAGGTGTAGTGTGTTGGCTATCGCTATAGAGTATGTACAGAGGAACGAACCTACGTTTCCGCTGCCCATCGTACTATAGAGCACCAAGCCACCACCCCGAACACATTAGATACAACAAAGCCATCGTTCGTGGTGGCCACTGGTATCTCTTCTAGCTTGACATGCAGTGAAGGTAAATCAAACCAGCTAATGTTATGCGAGAAACCACAAAGACAAAGTGACTTTTTATAGGCAAAGCACCACATACATAGGACCCACGAAACCGCCTCGCCGGGTGAACCCGCGTCTGGCTAGACTATACACTACCAGAAGTGCTACCACCTGCAAGAATTCATTCGATGCCTAGAGCCTATGCTGCCAGCTCGTCCTTGAGACACGAGAATACGCATCCTCCCATGCTTTCCTACGCAACCTCCACTGATAGCTTGGCTTGCTACCAAGAGAACCCACATGCAGCTAAAGTGTAAGATGCCTTGTCATCTCTTGGCGGGCCCCATGACTGCAAGAAACCACAGCCGATATGGGCTCATGTCACCACATCGCCTCTCGACGGGACCACAACCGTGAGAAACTGAGGCCGACATGGGCTCGTGGCGCTAGGTCAGCCCTCGACGGGCCCACGCGCACGAAAAAGCGTGGTCGTCACGGGCTCACTACACTACGTCGGGTATCCGTAGACGCCATGCCCATGGGGTACTGCGGCGAGCATGAGCCTACGACGCCACGTTAGCTCTCGGCGGGCCCCATAATCGCGAGTCCGCAACCGACATGGACTCACGTCGCCGTGTTGGCTCTCGAAGGGCCCCGCCATCCGGAGGGTGCGGAGATGTGTCACGTAGGAAACGTCCCTAACAGACCCCAGTCCTGCCCGCTATGCTGATTGTGGGACCATGTCACGCGTGCGGTCCAACGTCCTGTGACTAAAGGTACGACTGAGCATGGTACACCCATCCACGGTAAGGAATATTTTTCCCTGGCCCTCAGCAGGGCCGCCTCATGAGATAGTAGGGCTCCGTTTCGATGTCACCGCGTGTCCTTTCCGGCGTCCATCCCACGATCGAAAAGAATCGGGACGATGTGGATAGCAGTTTAGGACGAAACAATCTAGCGCTAGTATTTACTCCTGATTTATTCATCACAAATGAACCTGATCCTCTTCATATTGTCCTCATTATTATCACCGTCTTTGAACATCTCAGCTTATTTTTATATTTTCTGAGATTATCCCTTTCCATACCCCACTCTATTTTCCTTTAACAAGATGTCGGCCTTTTGCCATTCTAGAACAAATTTTATCTTCTCCAAGTCAGTCATCACCTTCTAATTCTCCTACTCCACCTCGGGAAAATATCCATGTGCTACGTCCTTCTTTAATACACTACCCCATAATCTAGTACTTATTTTCTAGCACCATCTTCATGGTATCATCAATGCACTTGTTGACAACAGCTAATTGACTAGTTGTCTTCTCCAACTTTTGGTTCTCTTCAATTGATTTCGCATTACCTTAGCATGATCCAAATACTGTTTTAGTATTTTAGATTTGTTGATATAATCCGACATCCCAGATTGTGCCTTCTGCGTTGGTTCAGCCATTCAGGATACACCCACTAAATAAAGCCACAGTTTAAGATTATCAAAAGAAATAATAAGAGAACAATGAGGTAAAATCTTCTATTATTTGCACAAACTAATAAATAATGAATACTCACAATTAATTTTGCACATTCATCGAATTTGGAGACTACTGGTACTACTGAACAGAACAATGAGCTAAAGAATCAGTTTACAATGATTACTATATCAGTTAGCTTGAATCTGCATTAATGAATACTATAATTAGCTTAAAGTTGCAGCAGATCTCACTTATCTATGAGTAAAAACTTCATTAATAAAATATAAAACCATCCAATATACGGAAACAAGACTCACACTCTAGTATGCACTACAATAAAAAAGATCTCCCGATGTTAGAGTCATCGTTGGCCACACCCTGCTCCGCTGACACCTTCTGGATGCGACATATGACCGTGGATTTATCCTCAGTGCCCCATAATTTGAGTTAGGGATGGATTCTGGTGCATCGTCTAGGTTGGTGAACTAAACATCCACTTGGACAAAGAACAAATTTAAGGTCAATCAAACTTTCAAGGGAAATCCTACATTCAGAACACCGACCATAGCACCAAAAGGGGGGAGAGTGCGTGTGTGTGCATCGGAGGGGGAGGGGGAAGGGAGAAGTGACTTACATGATCAAGCATGGACCTGTCTGAAGTCTCCTCATTGCTCCGGCTAACCATGGATGTGGCAGGGGCACTAGGAATTGAGAGAAAGTGAGATAGGTTGGGAAAGGATGAGTTGCGGGATGTAGAGTGAGAACAGTGATATGGGGAGGTGGAACGGTATGCCGGTTTTAACCTTGTAGGTAGCTAGTGACGCACTAGTGAGGCCGTCGCTAATAACAGATAATTTGTTGCATTTTCTTGTCCCAAAAACTTCCCGCTATTATAATTTTACTCCCCGTCGACCATATCTGCCTCTCCTCCTCGCTTCCCCACGCGTCTGCTCACCGCTCGTTGGCCCCTATCTATCATCTCAAAAACCACTGGAAGCCTGCATGATGAAGCCGACCACGAGGGTAAAGCGCGACGCAGGTGCAAGCCAGTCGAGCAGGCCCCCAAGCAGCAGCTGCTGCAAGACCTCGCTATCGACTCCGAAGTAGCCCACCAACATCACCAACACCACCAGGATCTCCTCATCATCTCTGAAGTTCCCCCACCAGCAGGCTACTGAGGTTAGCGCCAAATCTAGTTAATCATACGGTTAAAGTTATCTCTAGTTAATCCATTTAGTTCAATCCGATCTAGGAATGGAGTGAAGTTAATGGCAGGTACTCGTCTAATTTGAAGTTCATATAATCCTTATTGACATTAGATGAATCGATGAAATAACTTTGGAGGTTCAAGTATTTTCAAATTGGCATTAATATGATCCTCAAATTTTAATCTCTTGAACAGAATGATTTTCCATAGTAGAGTAACACACATTACATAAACAATGTTACCTTTATATTGTCAATTGCCTCTCTAATATTGTTTATCTTGCGACCTCCATTTGGGTACTTCTATTTTTTGTCATAACTCCATTGGAATTATTACATTCTGATATTCGATTATTTTTCGTAAATACGTGTTCCTGGTGATCACTCATATGCACATTGTCGTGGTCATGTATGATGATCTGGTAATCTAATAAATATTTTGTGTTTACTATTTAGTTTTTGTGCATAACGGATTTTGTGATTATTATTTAGTGTTTATGCATAACGGATGTGCATAACGGATGTTTGGTGCTTTTACTATTTTGTCATGAGAATTGCATTAATTCAACAAAAGATCATTTTGCTTTATTCTTCACACCCATCTCTTATTATCCATACATACATAAAACTTATAGGGAAAGATCGTGGCCAAGGTGGTTTAGATCAATGGCAAGATCTCCGCACCAATGGAGAAGAACTTATCGCTGAACCTAGAGTGTGATGGCCTCAAGACCGAGCTGGTGGAGAAAATGTGGCCACACATGTAGCACCTCAGTAAAATTATTACTAAAAAATCGCTCGTTGTTTTTATTTTGTGCATCATCATTATCGCATGCTCATGTCATCATACCATATTGTATTTGAGCATCATCATGACATCATGCATAGTTTGTCTAAAATTATTTTCCTAAAGCCTATCTTTGTTTTCTATTTGCCTTCCTCTTTATTTTAAGAAAAAGTGGGTTATTTACCCAAAAGTTCACCGACCTTGAATTATCTACCCAAGTTGACTGTACATTGGTAAAATATCCATTAAGAACTTAGAAAGTAATACAAAATTATAGCAGGCCCTAATTAGTTGTAGTTGTGAAAGGCTGGATCGCTCAATTTTATCGATGGGATCCGATCGCAATGAGTTCAGGCGTGAGGTTCTACCACGTGGAAACGCTCTTTAATGGAACTTTCGTTTTAGCTGGTCGTGACCAAGAAACCACTGGCTTTGCTTGGTGGGCTGGGAATGCCAGACTTATCAATTTGTCCGGTAAGCTACTTGACCGTAGTATCATTCAGATAGGCATCAATAGTTCATGCGGACATTCATGATGACAAAATTGATTACGTGCGATAGCATAGGAACACGCCATATGAGTTGGGCTGGAGCAATATCAATGAGATCATAAACTACTACCACATCAGGCTACAGCGATACTAATCAGCTACGTCAACAAAGAACAGAATTAAGATGGATAGATGAGATTTGTAGCCGCGTAGGTACTGCCGGCCGGCGCCGAGCCGGCGGAGGACGACGGTCCAGAGCCGATGGAGCGGACGATGCGAGGACGGGACCAGACGGTGCTGGACGGCTGCAACGGTGTCACTCAACGCTCGATTCCACAGTGGTTGATTCGCCGATGGGAGTGACGCTGGCAAGAGGATGAACTCGATGCGATCTGATTATCTAGCCTTTCACAACCAGATTTAATTAAGGGCCTACTATAATGTGTTTTACTTAAGTCCCTAATGGATATGTTATCAAGGTACAACCAACTTTAGGTAGATTGTCCAAGGCCGGTGAACTTTTGGGTAAATAACCAATTTTTCCTTATTTTAATGATAAAATTCGGTCTTTTTCGAATCTTTTATGTGTATAAACACTATATATAAAAGTCTATTTAAAATAAAATAAGGGGCGTACTATGCCTCCCCGGGGGATCGGAAGCCCCGATCCCCCGCCTCCATCGTACGACACGTGTCCCTCAGGGCCACCAATTTACAGGCAAAAAAAACTGCTCCCCTAAAAGAAAGAAACGCTTGACGCATATGCTTCCCTGACCCCCGTCGCCAAGAGGACCTTGACCGCCGCCCAGCTCCGGTGACGACCCCTTGTCCCGTTGACCTCTGCCTGGCTCCGGCGATGGCCGGTCGCAGCATCACCATCCAGACCCCGCAGAGCAGACGTCGCGGCTTGTAGCAGCGCCTCCCTCCGTTTGTAGCAGTGTCTCCCTCCACTTGTAGCAAAGACACCGTCGCCGGAGAAGACGTCCACCGTCGCCAGAGAAGACTGAGAGACATCGTCGCCGGGGAAGACGTCGTCGTGCCTCTATAGCAGAGGCTCACGCTACTTGTAGCAGTGTCTCCCTCCGCTTGTAGCAAATATGTCATCGCCGGAGAAGACGGCGAGATGCCGTCGCCGAGGAAGATGTTGTCGTTCTTCTGTAGCAAGCTCGCCGTGCCTCAGTAGCAGAGGGCCACACCGCTTGTAGCAGTGTATCCCTCCGCTTGTAGCAAATACGTCGTGGCCGGGGAAGACGCACCGTTGCTCCTCTGTAGCAAGCTCGCCATGCCTCTGTAGCAGAGGCTCACGAGCCGCTTGTAGCAGCGTCTCGCTCCGCTGGTAGCAAAGACGACGTCGCCGGAGAAGACGGCGAGATGCCGCCGGCAAGACGTCGACGTTCCTCTGTAGCAAGCTCGCCGTGCCTCTGTAGCAGAGGCTCGCCCGCTTGTAGCAAAGACGTCGTCGCCAAAGAACACGCATCGCCGGATAATACACCGCCGAGCAAGGCCACTGTGCCTATGTAGCAAGGACGCCGTGCCTCTGTAGCAGAGCCTGCACCGCCTGTAGCGAAAAACACCATAAGAAGACACCGTCGTGGCACCCAAAGTAGCAAAACAGATCGCCGCCTGTAGCAAAGACGTGCCCTCCTGGTAGCAACGCCGCCCTAGCTATCAGTAGCAACGTAGACATCCCTCTGGCAGCAGTAGCACGAAGAGGCACCACCTCGAGGCACCGGTCCTTGCAGGAGGTCGGAGAGAGAGGGCATGGCTGGTGGGATTGGGGATTAGGGATTGGGGATTTGGGATTGAGCCGACGGAGTGTGGCTTGGAGCGGCGGCGTGTGGATAGGAAAGTGGCGGCGCGTCGTTTGGGCACCGCCGGTGCTGAGTGGGGAAGAGGCTGCCAGCTCTCTGGTCTCTCATTGCGTCCCTCGGGATATTTACGGAAGACGCGAGAGACAACGAGAGGAGGGGAAAGGATAAGGAGGCAGTTTCCTGAGCGTGGGCCTGCGGGAGGGAGGCGTGAGCGTGGAGGACAGGGACGTGTTGACCCGGAGGTACCGCCGCCACCCATCCCGCTGCACCCACCCCACCCCACGACACACACGCACCCAGCGACACGCTACACCCGCAGTACACTAACCGGCACCGCCCGCGCAAGCGATGAAATCGTCAACACACTCGACGCGAAGCCCACCCCGCGACGCACGCCTCCCTCATCCTCGATATCCTCCCTCCACTTCGCCTCGCATCGCGCCGCGTGACCCCCACCCAACACAGCGTCGTCCTCCCCGCACCCACCAACCTCTGTGATCCCTCCCTCGAGCGGAGCCGCCATTGCCGCCGCTTGGCACCCTCGCCGCCAGGTCCTGAGCCAGTCGCCGCTCCGCCCGCGATCCCCTCGCCCGGCTCCCTTCCATCCCCGTGGCCTTGATCCCCGCCTCAAGCCCGCGGCCCCGCCTCCTCAGAGCTCCGCCATGCCGCCTCGGCCGCTCAAGCCCGCTGCCCCGCCAAGGCCCACCCTATAGCCGCAGAAGCTCCGGCCGCCATTGTCCTCTGCGGCCTCCCTCTGACCCGTGTGTGTCCCAGCACACCCTCCTTTGTGCGCTGCCTCTCGCCATCTCCCCACGCTCGCTCGCCCGGCAGGCCCTGCCTAGCCTCCACTGCCGGTCCTCCTCTACCTAGCGGTACCCCACCCCGCCTGGCGCCATGAGACACCGAGATGCCCGCTCGAGCCCGTCCTTGCCTCTGTATGCGCGTGAGAACCTCCACCCCTGGTGTCGACTCTCCGTTGCTCAACGCCCGCGCACTTTTCGCCTTCTCTGCTCGGTGTCGTCTGGCCCAAGCCCCGCATCGGTGTTGCCTCTGGCACGTGCTTCTGCTCAAGAGCCATTCAGGATGTTCCCGTGTGTGCCCTGTAGCTGTGAGCCCTTGATAAGATCGACTAGTAGACCAAGTAGGTTATGACATTGGATACTTTTTCCCCACTGTTTGACATCAACAAAAGATGGGCGACAAGTACTTCAACATGGAAATCGGATGCGATGAAGCCAGATCGACAAGACCTAACTGATGACCGAAGACCGATCGCGCACCTGTCACCACGCCAAGTTCTCCTTCCCGAACACCGATCTCGGAGTCCGAAGACTGATCCTGTCGAACCCAAACCCTCGGATGCCAAGATCACCGAGTCCCCTATGTGTGACCCTTATCCGCTTATTTTGATAATATAATACATCTTGTTGCATATTAAATTATTCATGCTTGTATCTCATCATGTGGTTTGGGGTACTTTGTGGATTCACCTCATAATTAAATATGGAGCTATATGCGGCTTATTTTAGTCTTATCTCGCCTCCATTTAATTTTGTGTAGCGAACTGATGTCCTATTTTGGCTTGTTAAGATAACATTTAAATTGCGGGGTATCTAAATAACATGAATCTATTAATCGGGACCATGGTACCGCTTAATATTGCCTAATTGCACCGCATATTTGGCCTACCATGCATCATATCATAATCATGTCGGATCTTCTGTCGTAGTATTAAATAGTGCATCTGGTGTTTCCTTTAGTGGTTTGCTTCTTCACGGATTAGGTCGTTGAGTTGATGCAAGCTTCGACCCGTTCTCCGGTGAATCCTTCGGTAGTGTTTTGCATGCGAGCAATCTCGCCCTTTCTACCTATTTTGCATTTATAGTATTTACTTCCTTCTATTGATCTACTGCGATCCGTATTGTGATGCTTTACTTTCCGTGTACCATTTATATTCCTTGCAGCCTCTATATTGTCTTGGCCACATCCTATTGCATGTTGTTTAATAGACAGTCGGCCTTGCGAGTCGTAGATGCTTGCTCAACTGTTGGTTCGAGTTATTGAGTATCACATTTGTTGGAGGTTGCCACATGTTTAATGTTGTAGATGATCATGGCTTTAATTACAACTTGATAATTAAAATGCTGGGAATAGATATAACTAATGTCGAGGCACCGGTGGGCAATTGCTAATATTTGGTTTTTAACCGCTCACTTGTGTCCTGTAGGCCCCGAGTACTTGATACCTGTTCCTTGACTATCGCACTATCCGCATGTGGGACCATGAATCCCCTTAGCCAAAGCTTGGCGGCACAAACTAGTTTGGGGCTTTATTACTATCTTGTACTTATGCCATGCTTTACTGCTTTATTTACAATTGCGCGTGGAGTGCCTGTACTGTTTAGGATCGCGGCACGATTTCGTGGTATCGATAAGCCCAGTCACATTTTCGGGTTTCCAGTGGTTTACAACCTTTCTCGCAAACACTGGGTCTGTCTCGAAGCCGGCCAATTTCGTTGCGGGTATCTTATTGGGCGGCCCCCTGAAATATTTTATGAATCTCGTGATTGCTTTGTCGTGATGCCTTGTTTGGTTTTATTTGGTTTTTTGAGGATGATCGTGCATGTGTTGCTATTTGTGCACCCATGCGGGGTAAATGTTTCTAAAAGTAGTGTCCGCGGTTATGGACGACTTGGAGCACAACATCTCGATCATAGACAACAATAACTAAAGTAGTGCTACAAATTTGACTTTGACATGTCTAGTAATCAGCTTCACTACAACCGGAATGAGTAACTAAAAGTGCCGACAACTGCTGGATTTGGGATGTCTCATGCTAATGGTATCTGACTAGTAAGTATTGCAACTACAACGAAATGGTTAACTAAGACTGTCCACTGCTTATGATATCAGGATGACTTATGCTATCTATATCTGACTAGTAAGTGTTGCAACTATAATGGAATGAATAAAACTACCAACTGTGTGAGTTCCTTGGTTTGACTTCCTCGTTTGGTCTCATGGGGGAAATACCAGGATGGGTATGTTTGGTGTTAGTATCAGGTTTGATCCGAATAGGTCTTTCTTATCTCTCAGTGATATCCAATAGTTGTATTGAGTCTCTATAGGTTAGGTTGTTTAGTGCATGCTTTGCTGCCGCTTCAGTCCACCATATCTATGTAGGAGAGAGCCGACGAATTCTAGACTCGCCATGTACTGGCCTCAGTACTTACTGCTCCCTTTTTCCTTTGCCCTTTGTCGGTACCCCTTTTGTTTAACAGGTATAAGTTCGACATCGTTAGCATGGTTACCCTTCCGACTTGGCCTGGGCAGGTTATGGATGCCATTGGTTATTATTCAGGGCTCTTAGCCCCATTTGCATCTTGTCTATACTCGGATGTTGTATCATATTTAAGGTGATTTGGATCTTTGTACTGCATATCTGTATTCTTGACTCGTTGAGTCATTATTGTATATATATATATATATATATATATATGTTCTGTGTTCCATCGTGAACTATTGTGTAATGATATTACTTTGTTTTCCACCTGCACGCAAGTACCTGGTGGCATCTTTGAATCGTTTCTATGCTGGTTTGGAGAAAAGTGCAAAAATCTGCATAGGGCTAATTCGAGGGTATTACAACACATACCCTTATGCTAGGGGTGATGGATCTTTTGTCAAAGAACTCCAAGCTACGGATGATTTCTATGGGTAGTCCAACCTATCAAAGTAACATTATTGCCTACAAAATGAGACCCATCATCTTGTGTACCATCGAGTGAGCAACAGGATGTTGATGTGGATTGAGTGCACAACTCTCTGCAAGGAGATGGTGGTGCAGCCAATCGTACAGACATCCCTACATCCTCACCACCAAGTGCCCCAAGTGGACCAATGACGCGTTCTCGACCCAAACTCCTATAAGATAAAGTTAACTCGCTCCTCTAATCGTTTGATTTTGATACACCCTTGAATGGATTTCTACTTAATTCCACTACACTGTGCATAGTCAGCTATGAAGCCCCGACGCATCGACAAACCCCCTCGGAAGAAGAACCAGGAGTTGGACAAGAAGATGTCGCAGCAGAGGCTGAAGCACCGTAGTCTCCGGCCTCCAACACGGGAGTCTTTGGTGTGCCGCCCCAAGGATTCTGGATAGGACTCTAGGCACCTGCCAGGAGCTCTCTGTCTACCCTCAGAGACAGAGCTGGAGAGCGTGAGGACTCTTGTCTGGACTCCACCCCCTTCTAGAGGCTATAACGGCGACCCTAGAGTCCCCCCCGCAGTCCCCGACCCTCAAGCCCAAAGTCTCTGGCCTAAGTGATGACATGCATGTTAAGGCCTTTTGGGCCTGGCCCATGTAAATCCCCAATTTTGTCCCAAACTTCCAGTGTTATGCCTAAAGTACCCATGTTTAGTTGTTGGCCTATATGTAGACCACCTCCTCCTTATTTTAGCCCTAGACATGGATAATTGAATTAGAAGAAACCACTTTGAGAATCTATCTAATTTGTGTCTCATGCTCCTTGACAAGGAGCACCAATTATCCCCTAACCTCTTGGATTTTGCATAGTGCGTTCAAGTTGTACAAGGCCGTAGAGTCGGTATACCTTCTCCAAGTTGTCAAGATCTCACCAAGCCTCCCGCTCACCATGCTGGTTAGAGAGAGAGTGTGTGTTCTTGCCCTCCACTGGTATTACATATTGTGTCAGACCGGTTCCTACCGGCGTGAGCTATAGGCTTGTATTGTGTATTGCATGTGTGTATGTTCATCGTGTTCTTCATGTGTGTGTTTGTGGATTTTATCCTCTTCCTCACCCCCACTCGCCTTCACCTCAATTTCCATGGAGATTCGTGGAAGATCGGGCAAACCTAAGGGGTTATCCCTAACATATTGGTATCAAGAGCTTAATTGATCACAAATTTCTCCACAATTTTTTCTTCTATCCACCATAAATTCGAAATACCCATAAAGGAGCCCCAAATTTTCTTGTGGATCGATCTGTCATGTTGGAGTGTTATTTGTGGTTTTGATCTGACAAAATCTTATCTAAGGTATTGGTCCAGCTTTTTCCCGTGTTTCCTGCCATATCACTTGTTTTGACCAGTTTTTCCTCCTCTCCATTTTGGCTGATTTTCCTTTGTTGTTTGTGTTTTGTGTCCGTCTCAACAACTAACAACAATCTTCATCAACACCTTCCATGCTCGTAACCCCCACTCGCCTTCACCTCGATTTCCATGAACTCAAGCTCCTCCTGCACCACCGACCGCAAGTACATCATCAAAACCTAAGGTATAGCTTGTGTCACCTTGTTAACCCCATATCTTTGTTTGTGTGTACCTATCCATTGAGAGTGGCTCATCTTGTATTTTCTTGAGCATTGTGAACTTGTCCTTGGATAGTGAGAGTGTAAGAGCAAAAGTAAGAGTGACTTGGTAGCATCAAGGGAGAGCAAAAATAAAAAAAGATACAAATAAAAATAAAAATAGTCTCCCATAGCATACGAGAGTCTCAAGCTTGTAAGAAAGAGAAATAAGAGCACCAAAGGCAAGTGTACAAATCCATTGCTCATTTTTCTCTTTGCAAATGGGCCATCGTCTCTCCTTGCATTGGCATGACAACCGAGTGTAATATTTGAAATGACTTTTTGTTTTCTCATTTCCATAGTCATGCCAATGCCAATAATCTTCATGTGTGTGTATAGTCATAGAGTCGTGTCACCTTTTGAGTTGACATTTTCTCCTTTGACTTGAGTTTTGTTGGATTTTACCCAGTTCTTACTATTCTTCTCGTTTGGTTTTTTCTTTGGATTCCACCATCATAACGTTCCACCAAAATCTTTTGAGAGTTTTAGTATTATTTAGAGCAATCTTTCTTTTGATTTTACATTGCAAGTTTATAGCTTTATTTGTGAAAATTAGGGTGAATTACATTTTATTCAAAATACGAAATGCATGCTTCATAAAATCCATTTTAGGCACCTATAAAACAAAATAATTTTTCTGTGTAAATTCTAAAAACTCCCTTTAGCAACATTGTTTGCAATGCCAAGATACATCATTTACCAAATATTTGCACATTATAATAACCTCTATCATATATGTATGAACATGACCCTGGTCATCTGGCTCGATAGCTATATATGAACGTGCATACATGGTAAGTCACACAAAATATCTCCATGCATAAGCGACTCATGTTTTGGATATATTGCATTTTCTTTGACTGTTTTAGAATCGAATAGCAATTATCGGCATGACAATTCATAGGAAATAACTAGATTGCTAAAAAATCTTAGTGGAACTTGTTCAATATAATTACTATTTGGTTACCATAAAATGAATTATGAAAATTTGTACGAACAAACTATCACGCACTTGTAGTTATGGATCCTAGTGGGTACCCATAACCTGTGTACCCATCGAGTAAAATCCCATGAGAAGTATGGGTATTTGAAAATATTGTCCATGGGTATGAAAATGAGAAAATTATACACCAATAGGGTAGAGAGGTTACAACTATGGGATCGTAGAACCCATACCCACCTACCCATCCATATGTCCAAAATTTGACAAGTGAAGCCTCATTAATATTCTAACATATTTGATTTTTCCCTAATCATGTATTAATGCTAGCTAGGCCGTGTCGGGCTTCCCTAGTCCCAGCATCACTTGTAGATTAGTTAGGATCGCTTTACCTCCTGCCATGTGGATACGACAGTCCATATCTTCTATTTGTGATCGCAACATGATTCTTGAGCGATAAGTATTTATCTCGTAGTTATCATATCCATTACAACTTTGTTAGTTTATGCCAGGGTTATCACCAGACTATCGGCGCCTCTATGTACAGTGGTTTTTTCTCGATTTGATCTATTGTAATCCTGGCTATCTTTACCCACATGTACCCATTTACCCTATCAAGTAACTAATATGGGAAAAGATTTGTACCCATTGACGAATATGGGTATGTGTGACAGGTGAGATCTGAGGGGACAAGTAAGGGTATGGGAAGGCTCCACCATACCCATACCCTTTGGGTGCAATGCCTTCTATTAGTTCAAACATGAAATACCTTTGGGAAAGGGAATTCTTTATCACTAATAAAGTTTTTTATTTGCGAAATACTCACTAATAAAGTTGGAATTTTTTCTCACTAATGACATGGTGGCTTTCCTGTTGAAAGAATATTTCATGTTTTCCTATGTTTTGCGTGTTAGATAACAATACTATGGAGACTATTCATGTGCGCTAAGTGTGTAGGAAGTTTTGAGGGGGGCCGGATAATCCACCCCATCAAGGGCTGGATAATCCGGCCTACCTCATCGCTCAAAGGAAGCCAAGGCGCGTCGTTCGGTACCCGGTCGGATTTTCTCACAGAAAATCCGAATTGGGGCGGTTTTTCCTCCCCAGGCTGGAAAATCCGGTTGTCGCACGGGTCGGATAATTCGGTCCCTAGTTTTCGAGCAAAAGGAGACAAGGCGCGTCGCTCGGTATCCGGTCGGATTTTCTCCAGGAAAATCTGAACTAGGGCGGTTTTTCATCCCCAGGCCGGATAATCCGGCCATCGCATAGGACTGGATAATCCGGCCCCCAGAAGTTGATCAAGGGCAAGCTCGGCGCGACGCTCTCAGAGGCGGCGGATTATCTGCTGGATATTCCGAGTCTGGGGCGGTGTTTTCCCCAGACCGGATAATCCGGCCCTCACTTGGGCCGGATAATCTAGCCCCCAAAGGTTGCAACGGCTGGTTTTTGAAGGGGGTATAAATACCCCTTCTTCCCCAACGTTGAGTACACTTGATTCATTCGAAATTGACCAGACATTGTGCAAGAGCTCTCATTCTCGATCTCCAACTTCAACCACCCGAAGGTCTTGATCTTTGGTGGAATTGAAGGAGGAGAAGTTCATCATCATCATCAAGAATCAAGCGCTTCAACTCCTCTCCATTCACTTGGAGAAATACTTGATCTAGTATTCTTGTCAATACCTAGATCTTGTTTATTGTATTTGATAAGTTTGTTCTTGTGGCAGCTTGTTGTTATTTCGGGAGCCTCCAAGTTGTTGTGGAGTTGTTTCCCGCTAGTTGTGTAAAGGCGCCGGTGCCCGCCTCGAAGGGTACCTATAGTGGAAGGTGGATCAGGCCTGTTGTGGCGAGATCCATCAGAGAACAGGGTGAGGCCTTTTGTGGCGTGGTGGTCTTAGTACCGCCCACCCCTCCAACGTAGACGTACTTCCCTTAACAAGGAAAGAACTACGGTCAAACAAATCCTGCGTCTCCGCGTGCTTCACTTCGGTTTACTCGTTCCTCTTCCACTCGCTCTTTACTTGCTAGTAGATAGGTTTGCATATTGGGAAATTCCACCTAATAGTTTATCTAGAGAATTTACCCTTTGTGCTAAGCCTAAAATTGAAAAAGAATTAAAAATTGGTGTAGCACCTATTCACCCCCCTCTAGGTGCCCATATGATCCATTTCAATTGGCATCCGAGCCCCGGCACTTAATTCAGGCTTAGCCGCCTAAGAGTAGTATGGGTACCAAGGATGATGGAAATGAGGCTGTGGATAAGGTCACAATGGATGATCTCAAGTCGTTGGAAACAACCTTGTTGAAATCCTTTGAGGCCAAGATGGAGGAGATGAATCAAATGATTGCTCGCCTTACATCATCCATAGCCCCATCTCCATCCTCCTTTGAGGCTCCCACACCATCATCTAAGGAAAAGGGTAACACCGGATCCAAGGATGATGATGTGGAAGGTGAAAAACTAAATGGTTCCACCTCCAAAAAGGGAAGTGGTAAGGAGGAATATACCGAGGTTCGCCACGTATATTCCCCCAACCCACCTATTCCCTCATCCTCATATAAACAAAAGGGGTGATCCACCCAAGCTCACTGCATCCTCTTTTAATCAATGGAAATTCCTAATGGAATCTCATGTTTGCAGCTCCTCTATTGAATTGTGGAGGATTATTGAAGAAGGTCTTCATATTGGAGATCAAACCAATCTAACGAGAAGGGAAGTTGTGGATAGCCAGTTGAATGCCACCGCTCTCCACATGATACAGCTGGGTGTGGGTCCCAAGGACATGCCACACATTGAACATCTCAACACAGCTAAAGAGGCGTGGGATGCTCTTACGGACCTTTTCGTTGGAAATGAAAGCATGAGAAGAAAAGGTATGATGCCCTTAGTAATGAAGCTGAGGGATTCTACATGTTGGATGGTGAAAGCCATGAGGACATGTATAGAAGACTCAAGGGCATCGCAACAACATTTCGAAAGCATGGGGCCACTCACATTGATGATGCATGGATAAAAATAAAATATGTGAGTGCCTTAATGCCTTTCGAGCCAACGGATTTGAAGAGCCTGCAAGGTAGACACAACTATCATCAAATGACATCCAACGAAGTCATGCAAGAAATGGCGTCATTCAAAGTGGCGGCAAAGAATGCTGAAGATGCCCGTGCTTGGGCCATTGGAATGCAAAAGGGTGTCAATGTGGCTCTCAAAGCCAATGTTATTGAGCAAGAGAAAGATGAAGGAGCTATTGAGGGGGTATCCATGGACAACCTCGATGAGGTCAAACGTGCTCATGGTGAGTACATGGCATTCTATGCAAGGAATTTTGGAAGGACCCTGCCAAAGCCAAGTCTGACCTTGAGCGCAAGAACAGGTCAAATGGAAGAAGAGAAAGTGGCCCAAGATTGAGAACTTGCTTCAACTGTGGAGATAGAATGCACTTTGTAGCCGAGTGTCCATATCAAAATAGAGAAGACAATGGTGGCAGGCTCATTCTTAAAGAGAAATCTAAAGCACCTTAGAAGAAGCCATTTATTAAGAAGAATGGTCCTTTCAAGAAGCAACCCAAGATTGTCTTGGTAGCTCAAGAGGAATACTCCTCCGCTAGTGAAGATGAAGAGGATGATGATAGTTCCCGCGAGGTGGCTGCTATAGCCACCACATCAACTCCCTCATCTCTCTTCGACTCGCCGAACGAGAACGCCATCAACAACAACGCCACTTGCCTAATGGCAAGAGGGTCCAAGGTACCAACTTCTAGCTCTTCATTTCCTAAGACTAACATAATTTTGGATATGAATGATCATAACAGTCTTGAAATGAAAGAAGAAGTTATTGCCTTGGATACTTTTTTCACCAACCTACAAGGTGAGCACAAACTCCATTTTGATGCTCTTATGAGTCAACTTGCTCAAGCCGAAGATCTCCTTGAAGAAAAGGGCAGAATTGAAAGAGAAGATGCCTTGGAGATAGCTTCGTTGAAGAATGCCTTGGAAGAGGAAGAGGAAGCTCGAGTATCTTTGGATGAAAGACTCGAATCCCTTGAGGAGTCACAAGAAGAAGTTGTAGCTAAGCTCATTAAAGAACGTGACCATGCTCTTGCTAAGGTAAAGAAACTAAAGAAAGAAAAGATTGACTTTGGGGCTGTTCATGCTAGACTTTTGGAGGAGTTTGATAATCTTGAAAGTGCTCACATGGCATTGAAGAGTGATCATTCTACTTTAAATGAGTCTCATGACCAACTCCAAACTCAATTGAAACGGTATGACGTGCCAAGTACCTCCACTTCATCCTCTAGAAAAGAAGATCTTGCAAGAAGTTCTCAACACAAAGGTAAAGGAGTTATTGATGAGATACTGAGTAGGCAAAGGACAAACAATAGTAAAGAAGGTCTTGGTTACATACCCAAGATAAAGAGCAAGAAAAACAAGAAGAAGAAGAAGAAGAAGAAGAGCAAGACTGCTCAATCGAAGACTAGCAACATTACCAATGACAAGACTAATTATGATGGTTTTGCAGGGATCAACAATCCTAACTTTGAACTATATTGTGATTGTTATGGTGATGTTTATGCTAGTTATGTAGGGCCTTATGATTGTTACATTCCTTAGTCTATTTGGGTTCCTAAGACCCTTGTTACTAACATGAGAGGACCCATTGAAAAATGGGTACCTAAAACCAAGAAGTAATTTTCTTGCAGGGCTATGCTTCCGGTGGTTCTAAATGGGTACTCGATAGCGGTTGCACGAGTCATATGACTGGAAGCAAGGAGATCATCACGGAGATGCGGCCAAACCTTGATCACATAACCGTCTCCTATGGTGACAAATCAAAATCTGAGGTATTAGGTCTCGGCAAAGTTGTGGTGGCTCACGATATCTCTCTCGTGGACGTCATGCTTGTTGAGACCCTTGGGTATAACTTAATTTCAGTTCGTGACCTTGGTAAGATGGGCTTTGTAGTTTACATTGATGCCGATTTGGTGGTACTCTTGTGGAGCAAGTCTCTAAAAGTCGCTTTCATGGGATATGTCGAAAACGACCTGTACGTGGTGTACTTTTTGGGGAAAACCACTACAGGCCCGATGTGTCTTTTTGGAAAGGCTGACGCGGGTTGGTTATGGCATCACCGACTAGCCCACGTCAATATGAGAACTTTGCAAAGTCTCCACAAGGGTGGCCACATTCTTGGACTAAAAGAAAATGTCTCTTTTGCCAAAGATCGTGTTTGTAGGGCGTGTGTTGAAGGGAAAATTCATGAATCACCTCATCAAAGGAAAACCATTATCTCTTCAAAAAGGATTTTGGAGCTCCTTCATGTGGACCTCTTCGGACCTCCATCTCATGCAAGCCTCGGTGGGAAGAAGTATTGTCTAGTGATTGTTGATGATTACTCAAGATACACTTGGGTTTATTTCTTCAATTTGAAGAGTGAAACTCAACAAACTTTCATCGACTTCGCCAACGAGGTTCAATGTCAACACAACGTCCCCATTCTGGCTATAAGGAATGATAACGGCTCGGAGTTCAAGAACTACACCTTAAATGAATTCCTAAGTGAAGAGGGGATAAGACATCAATATTCCGCTTCGTACACCCCTCAACAAAATGGTGTAGCCGAGAGGAAGAATCGAACTCTAACGGATATGGCAAGATCAATGTTAGCCGAATTTAAATCTCCATATAACTTCTGGGCTGAAGCAATCTCTACAGCCTTTCATTCATCCAACCGTTTATACCTCCGTAAGATCTTGGACAAGACTCCATATGAAATACTTACCTGTAAGAAGCCAAACATCTCATACTTTCAAGTATTCGGGTGTAAGTGTTTCTTTCTTATTAAAGGAGTTCGTTTATCTATGTTTGAATCTAAGGCTTTAGAAGGTATTTTTGTTGGTTATGGTGCCGAATCCCACACTTATAGAGTCTACAATAAGCTCTATGGAACTGTTGTAGAATCTTGTAGTGTGGTGTTTGAGGAAAATGACGGTTCCCGTGCGGAGCAACTTGGTGTTTGTGATGCAGATGTTGAAATACCCCAAGATGCCATAAGAAGAATGGGCGTAGGATTATTCCGCGCCGTTGAGAACCCCTTGTGGCGGACCGGGAAGGACAATGCTCTAATAATATAGAGCCCTCGTCTACACATACTCAACATGCTCCAACCACGGGGGCAACTTCTACACCATCTCCATCAACTGCAGAAGGTCAAGATGTTCTAGAAAGGTCTAGGCCGGATTTTCCGGTTGACACCGGATTTTCCGGCCACCCCGCTACAGCTGACCATGTTGCTCCTGCTGGAGAAGATTTCAACGCAAGCTCCAGGCCGGATTTTCCGGCTAGCCCCGGATTATCCGGCCCCTCACCAGTTCAAGTAAGTCCCATGCTTCCTGATGAAGCTGCTGCATGTACTCCCAGGCCGGATTACCCGGCCTCTCCATCGGCCGGATTATCCGGCCCTGACTCTCCAGTTCTGCAGCCTCCTGTTATGGCTACGGACTCACCTCAAGGGCACACGTCTCCACCACCTGCTACTGATGTTCCAGTTTCTGACCAAGGTCGAGAAAATGCTTCCAATGAAGACTCAAGTGATGAATCTCCTCCTCCAAGAGACAACAAACTTATTGAACTTCGTCGCAAGGCTCGGGCTGACCGTAACCTTGAGTTGAGGGGTCACACTCTCGACAAGGTTGTTGGTGATCTTCGACGAAGGGTTTCTACAAGAAGAGAATTAGCTAGTTTTGGTGAGCATCAAGCTCATATCTCCATGGTGGAACCTAAGAAGGTCTTTGAAGCTCTTGAAGACCTAGACTGGGTTGTTGCGATGCATGAAGAATTGAATAATTTCGAGCGCAACAAAGTCTGGAAACTCGTGGAGAAACCCAAAGAGTGCCGCAATGTTCACCAAGTGGATTTTCAAGAACAAGCAAGATGAGAATGGCATTGTTGTGAGGAACAAGGAAAGACTTGTGGCACAAGGTTACTCCCAAGTTGATTCGGCACAAGGTGTGGGCATGGATATAGGGGGAGTGTGGTCCTAACTCACTGGGCTAACCCTCCCCCCCATAATGCCAATAGCAAGATATATCATTTCTCTTAATATCATGTTGTGATATGTGAGCTTATTGATGAGTATTGGTCGTGAACCCAAGATATATCTTCGCGGTGTCACACCATACACTTCAACAAGGTGGCTCAGCCACCGCCCTCTCCCTTGAGGAGAATTGGATCTTTTTGGCTGTTATTTGCTCTCTCATGTTCTTATAAGAATCACACTCAATCTTGGCTTTTATTTGATTTGGATTTTGCAATTTTGAGTGTCTAGTACCATCTCGGTTTGGCCCTATTAATCCCAAGCCTTCCCTACCCAGCCATCTATTCTTGCACACAAGTCCCTTGTACACCTTGTGGGGGTGTTGTTTGAGGACACGCGGGCCTAGTTCTGTGTATAATCCGGCCCAAGTATTGGCCGGATAATCCGGGCCTGGCGGATTTCATCTTAAACGGCAGGGCTCGGGAGGAAGGGCTCCTATCGAGCAGCACTTCTCCCCTAGTCCTCTCCTCCTCCTCCTCAGCCGTCGCCTGCCGCCCCTCACCCTCCCCGGAGCCTCTCCGGCCACCGGATTTTCCGGGCCTCCCCGGATCTTCTTCTACGCGCCTCTGGGTACCTTGTCCTCCGTGTTCTTCCTCCAATGAGTGAGGGTAATCTACCTCTCTCCCCATCTTTGGCTAGATGTGTAACTTTTTGGGTGGAACGTTGTCTTGAAGGATGTGTTTTCGCATAGAAATCGTAGTCTTGCAGTTTCTAGGCGCGATCTACTTTTTTGCATACAATCTAGGTGAATCGAAAATTTCTGCCAGGGCCGGATTATCCGCCCCTGGACAGGCCGGATAATACGGCCTGACAGATTCGATTCTGGTTCAATTTCACTATGGAATATGCATTGAGTAGCTTTGTCCTATAAACCTTTTGACTACTTTTTCCACGCTCTCTCTCCTGGACTTGTGTGTATGCTTATCCCCTTGCTATCACCCTTATTCTCCTCAGAGGTGGTTCCGGTGTTCCCAAGACCTACAAGCGCCGTCCTCGCTCAAGATACTTTCGGGACGACGGACAAGGTAACCTAGTGGACGAAGTTGAGATGAGGGTGAGGAAGAGAATGAAGAAGAGGACGAGGACGAGGACTACGAGTGATCCCATGGGGCGCTAGCATCTCTCTTCTCCCTTTTTGGTGTCACGATGCCAAAGGGGGAGAAGTAGTTCTATTAGGATGTCCGTGGATTTGCATGGGTCGGGAATAAGTACTTGCACTTTTCTATTCGTTATTTCTTGCTTATGACCATTTAGTGTCAAACTTTAAATTCGTGATTTTTGGTTGTTTGAGACTTTTTGTGGTTGTCTGGATTATGCCTATGTACTTCATATCATGGATTATGCTTATGGATCTATCTATTCATATCCTATTGCCGGAGGCTTATCACGGAAGGCGCGCTCATAATGGTTATCCGGTATTAATTATGACTTATGTCAAGGATGCCTACTCTCTACTTCAGTGGTATGTTTTTATTGCTCATATGTCTATGGAATAGATTCACCTATTTGTGTGCATTTGTATTCCAATGCAAAACTCTATTATGTACACATTGAGGGGGAGTCTCTTTCATAGTTATCACTATTTGTCTTGTGTCTTTCTCCTGCAAATCCTAGTATTGTCGTCTAACACCAAAAAGGAGGAGATTGAAAGAACATTTCATGTTTTCCTATGTTTTGCGTGTTAGCTAACAATACTATGGAGACTATTCATGTGCGCTAAGTGTGCAGGAAGTTTTGAGGGGGGGCGCATAATCCGCCCCACCAAGGGCCGGATAATCCGGCCTACCTCATCGCTCAAAGGAAGCCAGGGCACGTCGTTTGGTACCTGGTCGGATTTTCTCCCGGAAAATCCGAACTGGGGCGGTTTTTCCTCCCCAGGCCGGATAATCCGGGTGTCGCACGGGCCGGATAATCCGGCCCCCAGTTTTCGAGCAAAAGGAGCCAAGGCGCGTCGCTCGGTATCTGGTCGGATTTTCTCCCGAAAAATCCGAACTAGGGCGGTTTTTCTTCACCAGGCCGGATAATCTGGCCCTCGCATAGGACCGGATAATCCGGCCCCCGGAAGTTGATCAAGCGCAAGCTCGGCGCGACGCTCTGAGAGGGGGCGGATTATCTGTCAGATATTCCGAGTCTAGGGCGGTGTTTTCCCCATACCGGATAATCCGGCCCTCACTTGGGACGGATAATCCGGCCCCCAAAGGTTGCAACGGCTGGTTTCTGAAGGGGTTATAAATACCCCTTCTTCCCCAACGTTGAGTACACTTGATTCATTCGAAATTGACCAGACATTGTGCAAGAGCTCTCATTCTCGATCTCCCACTTCAACCACCCGAAGGTCTTGATCTTTGGTGGAATTGAAGGAGGATAAGTTCATCATCATCATCAAGAATCAAGTGCTTCAACTCCTCTACATTCACTTGGAGAAATCCTTGATCTAGTATTCTTGTCAATACCTAGATCTTGTTTATTGTATTTGATAAGTTTGTTCTTGTGGCAGCTTGTTGTCATTTCGGGAGCCTCCAAGTTGTTGTGGAGTTGTTGCCCCGCTAGTTGTGTAAAGGTGTCGGTGCCCGCCTCGAAGGGTACCTATAGTGGAAGGTGGATCAGGCCTGTTGTGGCGAGATCCATCGGAGAATAGGGTGAGGCCTTCTGTGGCGTGGTTGTCTTAGTACCGCCCACCCCTCCAACGCAGACGTACTTCCCTTAACAAGGAAGGAACTGCGGTCAAACAAATCCTGTGTCTCCGCGTGCTTCACTTTGGTTTACTCGTTCCTCTTCCACTCGCTCTTTACTTGCTAGTAGATAGGTTTGCATATAGGGAAATTCAACCTAATAGTTTATCTAGAGAATTTACCCTTTGTGCTAAGCCTAAAATTGAAAAAGAATTAAAAATTGGTGTAGCACCTATTCACCCCCCCTCTAGGTGTCCATACGATCCATTTCACCCATTGCCGTATTATTTCTAGCATCACTCAAATTCTAGATGTTCTCCTCCCCTATAGAGCCCAATCACCATTCTCCCTATTCATCTTATAAATCAAGAACGCCAACCTCTTGTCCACATCCACCGCCCTACCGCTACCGTGCACCCCCTTGTCGATCTCTAGTAGGTCACGGATGCAATGTGTTCGACCATATGCCCTACTGGGATATGGCCTCTTTGTAGTGCACTGTAGTGATTCTTTTGCCTCCCTAGCACTCACATGCCTCCTTTGGGTGTCAGCTCCGTGATGGCCAACGTCTTGCTCTCGTGCACATAGCTAGAAGCCATAGCACCAGTCTTCTGCTACTCATGCCCATGAAGCGCAACTTCACTCTCATGGAGACATATACCTGTAACCGTGTCATTACCAAGTTTGTAGAATCACCAAGATCTTTGTTTGTCACTGTAAGATCTCACCATAATAAGATAAAGATCCCTTTGAATATAAAGGTCACAGATACAATAATAAGTTCATGATAGTTCTTACAACTCACTTATCCCAAGGCTAACATTATTCAAAGTTCATGAGACATAACATAATAATAGAGTCTTTTGTCTTCATGTGCCACAGGTAAACATGTCGAGTGTAGACCAATAACCCTACTCATCATCAGAGTATCCTGCAACATAATAAGTTACAGCCACAAAGGGTCAATACAGTTGGAATTGTATTGGAAAGTGATACCATAGTTACTTAGTAAAATCCAACAACTACATCTATATATGGCTAAGTGTGGTTTTTGGCTGACTTTGCTCAAAGCAAGGTTTTACCTTATAGTTTTTGAAGAGTAGGTTTTCCCTTTCAAAAATACTAAGGTACCATTGATAGAAATCAATGAATCTCTACCCTTGTTCTCCCACAAATTTTAACTTAGAGAAATTTGGATGAGGAGATTTTTGAACTGCTTCAATGTCTTGACGCTCAGAAATTGTCCATAATCGAGGATACGACTAAGTACTTAGTTTGTTTACCCTCTCGAGAGGTGGTGCACTTTCCCCACAAGACTTGACATGCTTCAAGATGAGACCTTTCAGAAGCAATCCCACAGACCACCACGGACGCGTTCCATCCTATCATAACTACCACCCTCTGTCTGTCTAGCTAAGTTCTCGCAACTTAGTCGGTCAAGGCAGAGCCCATATGACATGTGGCTGCACTAGAAGCTTCATGACAAGAACGTCTCCAATCTCTTTGTTCCTGGCTGGCCATCCACAAGTGCGAAAGACCAGGGTAAACCATAGACATGGGCCCTGAGTAACCACTCAACATAATCCATACAAGTCCCAATTCCACCTAGGTGTTTCATTAATATTAGTTGTTTTTCTTAGTCGAAAGGATATATACTTCCGAACTATCTTAATATGAATTTCACCCACAAATAGCATGGCTAAGCACTGTAGCATACGATGTCTCCTAACTAGGAAAATACTACCAAGGTATAATCTATAGGATAGCCATAGCATAGTAACATATATAAAACTATCATGCAAGGATCTACTAAAATAGCACTAGCGCAATAGTGAAAATAATATGACATATGATGAAGTATCACTTGTCTTGGTAGCTAGGGGAGTAGGTGCAATCCTCACAGCAACAAACTTCACAATGCACACAATCTACACAAAATAAAACCAACAGCAATAATACAATCAATATAGGCACCACAAAAATATGAATGCATGCAAAATGCAATGAGATGAACAATACTTTTAATACTTTTAGAGTCTACAGTACAGAGGGCACAAAACTCTACCCCAAGGCAAAGGAATTACCCAAAAACAAATTATGAAGTAATTTTTTATGGGTAAAATACTCCTAAAAAGGTTCTGCCTAAAACTCCAGTTTTTCAGAAGCTAAAGGGTGAAATAAGGCCTCAACAGTGAAGCTCTCAGTTTTCTGAATCCATGGACACCAAATTTATATTTTTTTGAGTTGTGGATCAAAAGTTATTGAATTTCTAACTTTAATCACTAAATTCCATTTTAATCTTTTAAATCCAACAGGGAGAGACACGTGGCCTAATTCTACTGGCCCGTACCGTTCGGTCGGATCGACGATGTGGTCCATTGGATTTTAGTGACAACATGCGGATCTGATCAAACGATACCTCTTCGTTAAGTGATCTATCCTAGCCGCTGGATCTGGATCGGACGGTGCTCAGCACGTGGCCAAGAATTGGCGGCGCTGGTCTACTACGCACGGCGGTAGCGCGTCAGGTGGGTGGCGTTCCGGCGATCCGAGAGGGTAAGGGGAAGCAGCGAAGTTACCCAGGGGTAGCAGCGGTCTCAGTGGTCTCTATGGTGGTCGTGGTTGAGGGAGGGGTCCTCGGCTTCATCCTAGATTCCTTGCCGGAGTTCACGCCTAAGTCGGTGCTCGTGCCTCGGGACGGTGGAGTCGCCCTGGGGCTCGAGCAGACAAAATAAACGGTCAGTGAGGTGCGCCTGGTCCAGTACAAGCTGGTGGTGGCCAAAAGAGGGCGGCGGGAACCTGTGTCTCACCGGATTTCGTCGGTGAACGGCGACGGTAGAAAAAAACTCCGGTGGTGACCGTGGCGACAACCTAGGGCATATAAAAATGTGTGGGCAGAGTCAGTAGGTGCGTTAGAGGGTGGCGAAGAGGATAGAATAAAAGGTAGGGCGAGGGGAAGTCGGTCTTCATCGGAATCATCGCCGGAGTCGTCGGTGGGTGCTGTGGTTCGAGGTCGAATTCAGAGAGCCTGGGGGCTCTCTGGTCGCGGTGTCTGAGGGGGAAACGGAGAGGAGGGAGTGGGGTTTAAGAGGCAGGGGTTATAGTGGGGATTTAATCATGCAGTTGTGCGAATTTACTCGAAATTAATCGAGAGAGAAACGGTAGGGGAGGGGAACGAGCTGCTCGTCGTTCGGTTGAAGACGGTGAGGTGAAGGGTGACGGGGCAGTAGGGCCAGGGTGTCAGCGAGAGGGGTGTGCAGGGGGTTGGTGAGGAAAAGAACAGCGGGGGAGAAGAGGGAGCCAGGTGGGATTTTAGTGGGCTGGGGGTTGGGCCGAGCAGGCCGGTTGTGCTGCTACTGCTGTTTTTTTCCTTTTGCTTTTCTCTTTAGTTTTTATTTTTTTCAAAGATTTGAATTAGCAATTGAGCTTCAAGTTAACTCAAATTTTCACTTAAATTTTGGGGGATAAATCTAAATGCAATGCAACACATGCCATGCTGATATGAGTGCAATGATGATGTTTTCAAAAAGAAAATTTTGGGATGTTACAAATCTAACCCCCTTAAGATGAATCTCGCCCTCGAGATTCGGGTTGGATAGCAAATAGGTGAGGGTGATCTCTTCGAAGTTCATCTTCCCGTTCCCATGTTGCTTCTAATTCAGTGTGATGGTTCCACTGTACTTTGCAGAATTTGATTGTCCTGGTACGTGTAATTCTTTCTACTGTCTCTAGAATCTTGATAGGTTTCTCTTCATAAGTAAGGTCATTCTCTAGCTGAACCTCTTCTAATGGTATAGTGTCTTTCAACAAAGTTTCTTCCATCTCTAGGTGACACTTTTTCAGCTGACTAACATGAAATACACTATGAACTGCTGACAGAGATTCTGGTAATTCTATCTCATATGCCACTTCCCCTTTGCGACTCAGAATCTTGAATGGTCCTACATAACGAGGTGCTAATTTTCCTTTGATTCCAAATCTCTTCACACCACGAAGTGGTGATACTCTAAGATAATCTCTATCACCAACCTCATAGGTGACCTCTCTATCTTTTGGATCTTCATAACTCTTTTGTCGAGATTGGGCTACCTTTAGTCTATCTCTCACCATCCTGAATTTCTCTTCGGCCTGCTTGATCAGGTCTGGTCCGAACAAGTTTCTTTCTCCTACTCCATTCCACAGCAATGGTGTAGTACACTTCCTTCCATAAAGGAATTCAAACGGAGCCATTTCTATGCTTGATTGATAGCTATTATTGTAGGAAAATTCTGCGTATGGTAGACTTTCGTCCCAACTAGATCCATAGTCTAACACACAAGCTCTTAACATATCTTCCAAAATCTGATTGGTCCTTTCTGTCTGCCCATCAGTCTGTGGATGAAACCAGTGCTAAATTCTAGTCTAGTTCCCAATGACTCGTGTAGTTGTCGCCAAAAGTGCGAAGTGAACTGAGTTCCTCTATCTGACACAATACTCTTAGGTACCCCGTGTAAACATACAATTATATTCATGTAGATCTTGGCTAGCTTGGCACTTGTGTAAGTGGTCTTCACCAGTATGAAATGAGCCACTTTTGTCAAGCGATCAACGATAACCCATATAGAATAGTATCCAGATCTAGTCCTTGGTAGCCCGGTGATAAAATCCATACCGATTTTATCCCATTTCCAATTAGGTATTAGCAGGGGTTGTAATAATCCTACTAGTTTCTGATGTTCTTCCTTTATGTGAGTACACACGTCGCACAAGGCAATGTGCTTGATAAATTGCAAATGTATCTATAATTTTTGATGTTCCATGCTTGGTTTTATCCACTTTCTTGTGTTTTGTTCCAACTTTGGAGTACTTTTCATATGATTTCTTGGACTAACCTATTAATAAGAGCCACAGTGCCAGCTGCCTGCTTTCTGCTGTTTTTGGTTCCAGGAAAGTCAGAAAATGAATATTCTCGGAATTGGATGGGACAAAAGCCAAAGTGCCTATTTTTCCGGATGTCATCAAGTGCCAGAATACGAGACGGAGAGGGGCCAGGGGGGCACCACACCACCTGGCTGCGCGGCCAGGCCTGGCCCGCGCCAGGGGGTGGTGTGGCCGCTCCCGTCACCCCCTCGGCCTCTCCTTCCGCCTATATATTGCCCTCATGATGAAAACCCTAAGTTCCCGATCAAAAATCCACGAAAGAGTCTGTAGCCGCCGTCATCTCCAGCCCTAGATCGGGAGGGATCTAAAGCTCTTCTCGGCACCCTGCCAGAGAGGGGAATTCACCCTGGAGGCCTTCTTCATCACCATGCAAGCCTCCGGTGTGATGCGGGAGTAGTTCATCCTTGGACTACGGATCCATGTAGTAGCTAGATGGCTGGTTCTCCTCCTTTGTGCTTTCATGTCTAGATCTTGTGAGCTCCGTTCATGATCAAGATCATCTATTTGTAATTCTGCATGTTGTGTTTGTGGGGATCCGATGGATATTGAGATGCTATTTTAGATTGATTATTGTTTCTATCATGTCTTTGTTATTTGTGATCTTGCATGCTTTCCGTTGTTAGTAGCTATCTTGGCCGAGTAGATGCTAGCAACTCCAAGAGGGAGTATTTATGCTTGATAGTGGGTTCATGACTCGAGTAATCTGTGGGAGGTGACAGAAATCTCTAAGGTACTAGATGTGCTGTTGCTACTAGGGAGAAAACAACAATCCTTTGTTCATAGAACAATCGTATTGTTTACTTTACACATAGTTCGTAAAGCAATAATCTGTTGCTTGCAACTTAATATTGGAGGGGGTTCGGATGATAACCTGAAGGTGGATTATTAGTCATAGATGCAGTTGGATGGCGGTCTATGTATAATGTTGTAATGCCCAATCAAGTCTGAAAGGAGTCAAGATGATTAGTATATGCATGTATTGATTTCTCGGTGTTTGTCAATTGCCCCGTTGTAATTTGTTCACCCAGCATGTTATCTATCTTAAGGAGAGCCACCTCTTGTGAACTATGGATCCCGGTCCTTTTCTTTACACACAATCTACAACTGTTTACTTCTTTGTGTTTACTTTCTGCAAACTTTTACTTCTTTCCATTTGATACGTTTAATCCTTTGTTTACCGCAAAACACGGTGAGATTGACAACCTCATCGCAAGTTGGGGACAAAGTTCTGTGGTTGTGTTGTGCAGGTCTCCACGTTGCTACTAGCACCGGTAGTGCGCCCTGCCAAAGCTCAGCTAGTAACACCTTTGGGGTGTTTCCTTGATCCTACTGGTTCGATTAAACCTTGGTTTCATAATTGAGGGAAACTTGCTGCTGTGCTCATCATACCTTCCTCTTGGGGTTCCCAACGAGCTCTACATCAACACCTCCATCAAGCATTTTTCTAGGCGCCGTGCATTGAGCCATCAGTGCTCTGCAATGTCTTTCTTTAAATTATCCCACCAAAATCTTTCCTTTACATCCATATACATCTTGGTGTTGCCAGGATGAATCGAATATGGTGAATTGTGAGCTTCTTGTAGGATTAACTTCTTAAGTTCATGATCCTGCAGAATGCATATACTTTTTCATACCATAAGGTTCCTTGTTCTTCTACATGAAATCCTTTTGCCTTGCCTTCACTAATTTTACTTCTGATTTCTTCTATTTCTTTGTCCATCTTTTGAGCTTCTCGGATTCTATTCATTAGTGTTGGCTGCACTTCCAAAGATGCAAGGTATCCTTCAAGCACGATCTCTAATCTCAACTCCTTAAATTGCGCACATAATTCTTCTGGCAATTCTCCTTTGTTGAGGCAATTTGCATAAACCTTGTGACTTAATGCATCAACTACGACATTTGCTTTTCCGAGATGGTATTGCAGACTTAAATCGTAATCTTTGATAAGTTCTAGCCATCTTCTTTGTCTGATGTTGAGTTCCTTCTGTGTGAAAATGTATTTTAGACTCTTGTGATCGGTGAACATTTCACAACGCTTTCCCATAAGATAATGCCTCCATGTCTTTAGTGCATGTACAACTAATGCCAACTCTAAGTCATGAGTAGGATAGTTCACTTCATGATTTTTGAGTTGTCTTGATGCATAAGCTACAACTTTACCTTCCTGCATTAGTACACCTCCCAGTCCCTGGTGAGATGCATCACAATAAACTTGAAAGTCCTTTTCAAGATCTGGCAAACATAATACTGGTGTCGACACTAATCTCTTCTTCAATTCCTGAAATCTGGCTTCACATGCTTCTGTCCAGTCAAATTTCTTCTCTTTCTTTAGCAGATCAGTCATAGGCTTTGCTAACTTTGAGAAATTCTCAATGAACCTCCGATAGTATCCTGCTAGGCCTAGGAAACTACGGATTTATTTAACTGTTTTAGGAGGTTCCCATTCCGTTACAGCTGCCACTTTTGCTGGGTCAACAACTATACCACTTCCAGATACTATATGTCCAAAAAATCCAACTTTATTCAGCCAAAATTCACATTTACTGAACTTGGCATATAGTTTGTGTTCCCTGAGTTTCTCTAGAATTAGACACAGATGTTCTTCGTGTTCTTTGTTGCTGTTGGAATATATCAATATGTCATTGATGAATACCACTACAAACTTGTCAAGGAATTCCATGAACACCTTGTTCATCATGTTCAAGAAATAAGCCGGTGCATTAGTCAATCCAAACGGCATCACTGTATATTCATACAACCCATATCTAGTGGTAAATGCAGTCTTTGGTATATCATGTTCTCTAATCTTTAGTTGAAAGTATCCTGACCAAAGATCAATTTTTTAGAACACACATGCTCCTTCTAGCTGATCAAAAAGATCATTTATTCTAGGTAGGGGATATTTATTCTTTATGGTCACTTCATTAAGTGATCGATAGTCTATGCATAGTCTTTGACTTCGGTCTTTCTTCTCAACAAACAAAACTGGTGCTCCCCAAGATGAACAACTTGGTTGGATAAATCCCTTTTTCAACTATTCTCCCAGTTGTTTCTTGAGTTCTTTTAACTCGTCCACTGACATTTTGTAAGGTCTCTTTGCTATAGGTCCAGTTTCTGGTAGTAAGTCTATCAGAAACTCCACATCCCTATCTGGTGGCATGCCATGTAATTCTTCTGGGAACACATCAGGGTACTCCTTCACTATTGGTACTCTGTCTAGGCTAACCCCCTTAAGAGAATTAACCTTGCTCCCCTTGGGTTCAAAGTTAGACTTGAACCTGATCCGTTTCTTTTCTTGGGTTGTGAACATAACAATTCGTTTGGCACAGTCTACCACTCCCTCATAACGTGTCAACCAGTCCATCCCTAATATTACATCTAATCATTGGGACTCTAGGATTATTAAATTAACTGGAAACTTGTTCTTTCCAATCTCTAGGATTATTTGTCGATACCCAAAATTTACTATCATTTCTACACCCGGGGAACTTACCTTAATGGGACATCCGATAGTTTCAGTGGAGATTTTACTTTTGTCTACAAATGCTCTTGAAATGAATGAATGCAATGCGCCGGTATCGAAAAGGATAAGTGCTGGAAAGGAATTAATCTTGAACTTACCGATTATGGCATCAGATCCTTCTTGGATTTCCTCCACATTGATGTGATTCACATGGCCCTTTTGAAAAGGATTTGGCTTAGCCCCATCAGTCTTCTTTTTTGGGCATTCATTAGCATAGTGCCCTGTATTCTTGCACTTGAAACATTCCACCTGACTGATGTCTTTCTTTGTTGGCTGACTATGGCGATTATGACCATTTTGATTCCCATTGCCATGACCATTATGGTTACTCGTGTATCCACCTTTGTTGTGTCCACGATGATTGTTTCCATCGTGGTGGTGGTTATTGTTATGATGGTTGTTATGATTCCCATTCTTGTGGGATCTAGAACTCCCACTACCTTCACCATAAGAACGCTTGTGAGGTGATCCTGATCCATACCTATCAAAATGGTGTTTCCTCTTTCTACCCTCAACCTGCTTCATCTTGTTTTCTAGGATGGTAGCTTTGTCACACAGAGATTGATAGGTTGGAACATAAGGAACTGATAGTTGCATAGATATTTCATCATTCAACCCATCAAGGAACTTCTCTTTTCTCTTTGCGTCAGTGTCAACATCATCCGGTGCATAACGTGACAGATTGTTGAACTCTTCGATGTACTCAGAAATACTAGGATGGCGTTGTTTGAGGTTGTGAAACTCCTTTTTCTTCAACCCCATTATTCCAGAAGAGATGTGAGTGGTGCGAAATCCATCCTCAAACATTTCCCAAGTTACTTCTTCACTAGGGTGAGTAACTTGGAAATTGTCCCAACAAGTAGCTGCATGACCTTCTAGTAAGTGTGCTGCAAATCTGACTTTCTCTGCGTCATTGCATCCAAGTGTGACTAAGTCCTTGTTCACAGAGCGTAGCTAGTCATTTGCTACCATCGGATTAGTAGTACCAGAGAACTTAGCAGGTCTCAGCCTTAGAAATCTTGTGAGCATATCAAGAGGTGGTGGATTGTTCTGGTTGTTCTTATTGTTATTGTTGTTGTTCTGATTCTGGTTCGCCATGAACTAAGTCATCATTTGCATCAACTGAGTCTGTGGAGCCATCATTTGCTGCATCACATCGCCATTGTCATTGTTTTCATTGTTGTTGGCACGATGGGGAGGCATCTGTGGTTTAATAAGGGTAAGTAATGATAGATAACCCAAATAGAATAACAACAATCAAACAAACAAACACAAGTAGGTTCAGCACCACGACAATAACAAAGTTTGCGAAGATAAACAACATACTAGCATAGTCACCCACAAGTCGGTATGATCTATGCGACTCGATAATAAAACTAGATGGATATCACTACTCCATGTCGACTTCCTCCTCCACTAGTGCAAGTCCTGCTGCGGCGAATCCTGCCTTGTATTCCTCCAAGCTTGTAGACAAAGCATCGATCCTTGCCTGTAACTCTCTCTTCTAGGTGCACAGCCTCTCTATCACCTCGTGATCCGCCTCCAGCTCAATGTCCTCAAGCTCTAACTCGGTCTCCAAATCTCTATTTTTTTATTCTTCTCTTGAACCCTCTTCTCTTGGCTCTTAAATTTCTTATCCTGGTCTTCAAACTTCTTCTCCATGTCTTTGATTCGCTTCTCCTGTTCTTGGAAGGCCTTGTACTTCTCCTTAAGTTGGACTCGTAGTTCATCGTTGCTAAGCATCACATTAGTGCTATCAGTATCAAGGTTCCTGATGAGGCTCTCTAAGTCCTAGAGGTAGTGTTGCATGGGCTTGATGGTCTCCTTAGTGGCCTCGTCCAACACAATAGGCTCTCCGTCCTTGTCGCGCCTCCCAAAGAAGTGGAAATAGTGGCTCTTAATCTCGGAAGAGTGACGTCCACATAAGCGTCCTAACAGCTCTTGCATAGCGACGTCGAGGCCCTTCTCCAAGTCATCATGGAGTATCTTGAAGGTGATCTTCTTAGTTGGGGGCTCTATCTGGCGTCCTGGCTGGATAACTCTGAATCCCCATAAGCCCTTCCTCTGAAATTTCCTCAGCTGAAGTCCCTGAATGGTAGGGATTGGAAGAGCGAGCACCTGGACGAGCTCCAAAATGCGAGTCCTGAAGCGAGTTCCCTTGAAATCCTCGGCCGTGTATTAGACAAAGTTCGACATCTTTTGCATAGAATGGAGAAAATTAGAGATAACACAAGTCGAGAGAAAGAAAACACAAGTAGCAATAGATGCAAAGATAAAAATAAAAACCAATAGAAACCAACAAAACATTTATCAACCCAAGTAGCATAATACATTATTCAACTCAAGCAATCAAGGTCCAATCATAACATAGACAATTTTTTGCCACACCACATAGGTTGGTATGATTGAAATACTAACATGATAAAATGCTAAGTGTGGTGGTCCAACTAGGATACGTTCATCTCACTCCTTATTAACCAAGGTAGCAATCTGGGCGTTCTTGGCAGCAATCTGTTTATCTTGCTTGCATAACTCCAAAGCTAAGTCTATGATATCTTTCCTCAGTCGATCTACCGTGGCCTTTGAATCTTGGACACGATGTTTCTCCTCCCTGAGATCCTCCCGAGTATTGAGCATTATATACTTAAGTCTTTCCCCAAGTTCCTCAATGGCTTTCCACGCAGCACTCCTTGCAGAGTCAAAGAATGACGTATGCATTTCAGAGTTGGTGAACATGCTGAATCCCATACTCTTTGGTTCATCTTCCTTGTTCTTATATAAATGGAGTCGCACCCACCAATACTCTTGTCCTTCAGCTATCACCAGAAATCTCTTGTACACGGCTTCACCATCTATCCCCAAGCCGATCATGAGGTTTTTGAGTGCCTTGGGAAATTCCGTCTCACACTCAAGTGTCATAGTCATCAGTGGTCCCTTCTTGATAGATTCATTGATGGTGGACATCTACAAAAATAGATGAGGAAGGATGATTAGAAAAAGTTTTACGAGATGAAAAGAAAAGTGTAAAGTTTGAAATAGAATTATTTTTCCTAAGTGTTTTTCTTAGTCTAATCCAACCTAGGGTCATGAACCTACAGGCAACACAGTGCTCTGATACCATTTGTAAGATGTCACCATAATAAGGTAAAGATCCCTGTGATTGCAGTGCTAGTCCCTGGATCGAAATGCTAGCACCCACAGTTTAAGATGAAGTACACAGATACAGAGGTCATTATTACATCGCATATCCAGGAATATAATAGTTCTTAGAACTCACTTAGCCCAAGGCTAACATTATTCAAAGTTCATGAGACATAGCATAATAATAGAGTCTTTTGTCTTCATGCGCCATAGGCAAACATGTCGAGTGTAGACCCGTAACCCTACTCATCATCAGAGTATCCTACAACATAATAAGTTACAGCCACAAAGGGGCAATATAGTTAGAATTGTATTGGCAAGTGATACCATAGTTACTTAGTAAAATCCAACAACTACATGAATATATGGCTAAGTGTGATTTTTGGCTGACTTTGCTAAAAACAAGGTTTTATCTTATAGTTTTTGAAGAGTAGTTTTTCCCTTTCAAAACCACTAAGGTGCCATTGATAGACATCAATGAACCTCTACCCTTGTTCTCCCACAAATTTTAACTTAGAGAAATTTGGATGAGGAGAATTTTGAACTACTTCAATGTCTTCACACTCAGAACTTGCCCATAACCGGGGACACGGCTAAGTACTTAGTTTGTTTACCCTCTCAAGAGGTGGTGCACTTTCCCCACAAGACTCGACATGCATCGAGACGAGACCTTTCAGAAGCAATCCCTCAGACCACCACGGACGCGTTCCATCCTATCATAACTACCACCCTCTATCTGTTTGGCTGAGTTTTTGCAACTTAGTCGGTCAAGGCAGAGCCCATATGCCATGTGGTTGCACTAGAAGCTTCGCGACAAGAACGTCTCCAATATCTTTGTTCCTGGGTGGCCGTCCACAAGTGCGAAACACCAGGGTAAACCATAGACATGGGCCCTGAGTAATCACTCAACATAATCCATACAAGTCCCAATTCCACCTAGATGTTTCATTAACATTAGTTGTTTTTCTTAGTCGAAAAGGTATATACTTCCATACTATCTTAATATGAATTTCCACCCATGATTTCTAAATAGCATGGCTAAGCACTCAAGCATACGGTGTCTCCTAACTAGGAAAATACTACCAAGGTATAATCTATAGGATAGCCATAGCATAGTAACATATATAAAACTATCATGCAAGGATCTACTAAAATAGCACTAGTGCAATAGTGAAAATAATAGGACATATGATGAAGTATCACTTGCCTTGGTAGCTAGGGAGTAGGTACAATCCTCACAGCAACAAACTTCACCATACACACAATCTACACAAAATAAAACCAACAACAATAATACAATCAATATAGGCACCACAAAAATATGAATGCATGCAAAATGCAATTAGATGAACAATACTCTAATACTTTTAGAGTCTACAGTACAGAGGGCACAAAACTCTACCCCAAGGCAAAGGAATTACCCAAAAACAAATTATGAAGTAATTTTTTATGGGTAAAATACTCCTAAAAAGTTTCGGCCTAAAACTCCAGTTTTTCAGAAGCTAAAGGGTGAAATAAGGCCTCAACAGTGAAACTCTCAGTTTTCTGAATCCATGGACACCAAATTTATATTTTTCTGAGTTGTGGATCAAAAGTTATTGAATTTCTAAGTTTAAACACTAAATTCCATTTTAGTCTTTTAAATACAATAGGGGGAGACACATGGCCTAATTCTACTGGCCCGTACCGCTTCAGTCGGATCGACGACATGGGCCGTTGGATTTAAGTTACAACGTGCGGATCTAATCAAACTATACCACTTCGTTACTATCCTAGCCGTTGGATCTGAATCGGACGATGCTCAGCACGTGGACAAGAACTAGCGGTGCTGGTCTACTACGCGCAGCGGCGGCGCGTCGGGTGGGTGGCGTTCCAGCGATCCTAGAGGGTAAGGGAAGCAGCAAAGTTACCGAGGGGTAGCGGCAGTCTCAGTGGTCTCGGTGGTGGTTGCGGTTGAGGGAGGGGTGCTCGGCTTCGTCCTGGATTCCTCGCCGAAGTTCACGCCGAAGTCGGAGCTCGCGCCTCGAGATGGTGGAGTCGTCCTAGGGCCCGAGCATACAAAATAAAGGGTCGGTGAGGTGCGCCTGGTCCAGTACAAGATGGCGGTGGCCAAAAGAGGGCGGCGGGAACCTGTGTCTCACCGGATTTTGTTGGTGAACAGCGGAAGTAGAAGAAAACTCCGGTGGTGACCGTGGCGACGACCTAGGGAATATAAAAATGTGTGGGCAGAGTCAGTAGGTGCGCCAGAGCATGGCGAAGAGGATAGAATAAAAGGTAGGGCGAGGGGAGGTCGGTCTTCACCGGAATCGGTGCCGGAGTTGTCGGTGGCCGTGGTGGTTTCAGGTCGAATTTGGAGAGCCTGGGGGCTCTCTAGTGGCTGTGTCTGAGGGGGAAACGGAGAAGAGGCAGTGGGGTTTAGGAGGCAGGGGTCGTAGTGGGGATTTAATCATGCAGTTGTGCAAATTTACTCGAAATCAATCGAGAGAGAAACGGTAGGTGAGGGGAACGAGGTGCTCGTCGTTTGGTTGAAGAAGGTGAGGTGGAGGGTGACGGGGCAGCAGGGCCAAGGTATCAGCGAGATGAGTGTGTACGGGGTTGGTGTGCAAAAGAACAGCTGGGGGAGAAGGGGGGAGCCGGGTGGGCTTTTAGTGGGCTGGGGGTTAGGCCGAGCAGGCCGGTTGTCCTCCTGCTGCTGTTTTTTCCTTTTCCTTTTCTTTTTAGTTTTTCTTTTATTTCAAAGATTTGAAGTAGCAATTGAGCTTCAAATTAACTCAAATTTTCACCAAATTTTGGGGGATAAATCTAAATGCAATGCAACACATGCCATGCTGATATGAGTGCAATGATGATGTTTTCAAAAAGAAAGTTTTGGGATGTTACAGTCGCATGATGTGGACATCCCATCTATTGATACAATTGTTGTACCTACAGCTACACAAATACAAGGACCTATCACTAGAGCGCATTCCAAGCAACTTAACTATCATGTACTTTTGTTTCTTGGAACTATTCCTCATATACATGAGAATATGATGCTGCCTAAATCAGATGTGTTTGTTACTCTTAGAAATGATGGACCTAGCATGTACAAGAGGGACAAGCATTGGAGCATGATCATGCATGGAGATCGTAGCAAACATATGAGGATTGAAGAGGACGCCACAAGTGGAGATTTTAGAACTTTGAAGCCACCATAATGAAGATTGAAGGCTTGGATGAAATATTCAAGAATATTACTTCATAGATTTGTCCATAGATTAATATGGTGTTGCATCACGTTTATTTTGGGCCAGGCCCAGGTTATTTTCGTAGGAATATTATTAGACACTTTTTTAGAGTCTGTATTTGAGGGGGAAAAGGCCTTTTAGGGTTGGATTCGGCCACCATACCCGTGGCTAGCCAAAACCCCACCTTTTCCTCCTTAAATACTCCCCATATCCGTCACTTTAGACTCGTATTTTGTTTAGACTAAAACTTAGCCATCATTGCAACTTCGCTAAGATTTGAGTGTCATAGAGGCCTCCTGTACTTAGCACCTATTTAGGATCCCAGCTTTCCAATAAAGCTTTCATCTATATCCACAATATGTTGAATGCAATATTATTTCTTACTTGTTCTTAATTTTAGGTAGGAATTAAGACCCTCGATGGTCAGACTGATCGTGCTTCTACAAGATCGGTAACATCTAGGAGATTGGCCTAACGATTGCATTGGCGCTCGTGCTCGCACGTGTAGTCGGATCGTCAAGCCCGAACTCCACCCAAATTGATTACCATCTCATCGAAAGATCAGACACCTTTTCCCTATCAAGTGGTGTCAGATTTAAGGTTGCTCGGTGAGATTTTATAGTTTTTCCTAGTGTAGATCTGTTTTACCTATAACCCACAAAAAAGCCAAAAACACAATTAGATTTAGATCTATCCCATCACCAATCCTCGCCTTGCATTGCCTTTTCAGTTTTATATTGTTTAATTCGAGTCTACATCGTCGTGTCATGTTGTTGGTGTTAGTGTCTCGTCCCTTAGACTTTCTAGTTCTGGTCACATTAGTCACCACCGCCATGATCGCTGATCACCGCCATTGCCATACATCCACCACCATATTCCGCCGCCATATACTACTGCCACCATAAACCCTAGACTCCGCCACCGCCTTTCTACCGCGACACAGATCCGATCACTTTTCCTACCATGGCACGAGTCCGAGTAGATTTTTTATTTCCATCTTAGTTTCGGTTCCTTCTATATTGATTCCGTGTTGTAATCTGATTCCTTGAGTTTCAGTTGCGTCCGCAAGTCTCGATACGCCTCCGAATTTTTTCTAGCTATACTAGTTTTGGGCCTTGGGGTCACTTTTCTCCATCGACCGTTATAGCGACATTTTTTTGGCGCCTGAGCACTTTCAGGAGCACGGTAGAAAAAATTCGACAATTTTTTTTGGGGCTATCCTATTTTTAGACCCCGTAGATCAGTTCTAGAGACTCACCATCATAGTGATTTTGGACATCTCGGTTCGCTTTTTAGGGTGCTATATCATCATACCATTGCTTGTTGTGCTGCGCCGTGACATCGTTAGTGCTCTAGGCTCGCGTATCTAGTACAGTCTAGCCTAGGACCAGCACTGTACCGTCGTTGAGCATCTTTTCAAGTTTGCATTGCTGTTTTGATAATTGCTAACCTCCTTTTCTAAGCTTTCCTAGAGCTCCACAGATTTCTCCACGTGCGTTGTGTGGACTCCTGGTAATCACTCAGTTCAGTCTCTAGAACCACTTATCATTGTGGTTGCACATCACCTTTTCCTACTGTTTGGTAAGAACTTGTAAGAGCCTTGTATATTTCTTGATGGATTACGCATGTTTCCACCATATTTCCTTACTCGTAGGCATATAAACCTGTGCTTTTAAGGACTAACCATGGCAGATATACCTCTTGAACCGGTGAACATGGCGAATGAAGAGATGCATTCTCACTTCACCAAGATTTTGGTAGGACATGCGCAAGATGTTGATTCAAGAATAGAGAATGTTGACCTCATGCTCAACAAAACCATTGACAAGATAGAAGGACTAGAGAAATCCTTCAATGACAAGCTCGATGCCAAGTTTCAGGAGATCCTCACCAGGTTACCTGCACTTGCACCTATGGTTGTACCACATCCTCAGTGGCGTCTACCTGACCATGTGGGACTTGCGCGGCGAGTGCCACTCGCGGGACACCATACTGCGGGTTCATCTTCTCCTGCTACAGCTGCACCACCTCAGGCTCCAACCCCCGAAGCTACCGCACAACTGCCGAAGCTGCTGCACCAACAGCTATTGCTGCTACTACGGCTAACGATTTTGTGGGATATGAAGAGGATGTTGAGATCGAGTATGAAGATGAGGATGAGTTCGACGAGTATGTCGAACAACCTGATGGACGTCCTCGGCATTACTACCGCAATGCCCGTCCACCGGTACATAATGATGATCATGTTTCTAAGCTTAAGTTAAATATTCCACCTTTTGAGGGTAGGTATAATCCTAATGCATATCTTACATGGTAATTGGAAGTAGATCAACGTTTTGCATGTTTAAGATATCCTGAGAATATGCGTGTTAGTGCTGCTACTTGCGAGTTTACAGATTTTGCTTCACTTTGGTGGTCTGAATATTGTCGCGTAAATCATGCTAATATTCCTAATACTTGGACTGCTCTAAAAACTGCTAAGCATGTTCGTTTTCTACCACCAATTTATCTACATGATTTGCTAAAGAATATGACTCGTTTAGAACAAGTCAAAAATTCTGTAAAAGAATATTATCAGGAAATACAAACGAGGATGGTTCGTACTGGTATTGTTGAAAATACGGAACAAATGATGGCCCATTTCTTTCTTGGTTTAATAAGAAGATTCAAAACAACTTAGACTATAAGGAATATCGTACCATTAGTCATTTATTTCATCTTGCTTGCAAAGCTGAAAGTGAAGTGCAGGATCGCCAACCACCATGAAGAAGGTCTAACAATTCTATAGGTTGTGCATCGTCATGGACGTCTCGACAATCCATGCCTTCTTCTCGCGGTACGCCACCAGCACCTACCACGTCGAAAGCCACCACGCCTTCATCAAGAACGCTTACGGCTGCTCCAGTGCCTTCATCCAATGGCCCTGCCCATAGTTCTTCTTATGTGGCCTCCACAAGCAAGACGAATGATATACAATGCCGCAAATGCTGGGGATATGGTCATATTGAGTGGATGTGCACAACACAGTGTGTTATGATGGTGCGTGATGATGGTGAATATGATTCATCAAGTGATTTTGATGAAGATACATTAGCTCTTATCGCTGTACATGATTGGGATAATTCTGATTCTGAAGAAGAGACAGAGGTAATGGGAGATGAAACTGCTGATCAATACAAGAGCTTAGTTGCACAACGTATGTTGAGTGTGAAATTGAGCAAAGCTAAGCATAATCAACCCCACAACTAATTCCAAACACGAGGAGTTGTCAAGGAAAGAGCTATACAGATCATTATTGATGGAGGGAGTTGTAATAATATGGCTAGTGTTGACATGGTAGAGAAGCTTTCTCACCCAACAAGACAATGCACCCATTCATATTACATCCAATGGTTTGAGAGTTCTCATAAAATCAAGGTAACAAGACCGGTACACATGCATTTTACTATTGGTATATATTTTGATTTTGTTGATTCTGATGTTGTGTCCATGCAAGCTTGTTCTTTGTTACTTCGTAGACCTTGGTAGTTTGATAGAGAATCTATTCATAATGGTAAAACTAATCACTATTCTCTTATGCATGATAGGAAGAAAATTGGTCTCAAACCTATGACTCCTGAACAAATTTTAAAAGATGATCTTGCTAGAGCTAGTAGACATAAATTGAGGAGAAACACAAAAGTGAGAATCAAATTGTTGCTGAAGATTTTGTACCACCTAAGACCACTAAATATGATTCTAAACATGCTACTAGAATTCTTTTGAAGGGTCCATGTATGCTTGCAAATAAAATTGATATTACTAAACTAGATGTGAACAATACTCAATATTATGCAATTGTCTACAAAGAGGTTTTGTTTTCATTTGAGGATATGCCTCCTTCTTTGCCACCTGCTATTGCTAACCTTTTGCAGGAATATGAGGACATTTTTCCAACTGATATGCCACTAGGATTACCTCCTATTAGAGGGATTGAACACGAAATTCTTGGTGCCACATTGCCCAACCGTGCACCATATAGAACCAATCCCGAGGAGACAAAGGAGATACAACACCAAATTCAGGAACTACTTGACAGAGATCACATTCATGAGTCCCTTAGCCCTTGTGTTCTTCCTATTATTTTGGTACCAAAGAAAGATGGTTCTTCGTGCGTGTGTACTGGTTGTAGAGCTATCAATAATATTACTATTCGTTACCGTCATCCTATTCCATGTTTAGATGATATGCTTGATGAAGTGAGTGTCTCTACCATGTTTTCTAAAGTTGATTTGCGTAGTGGTTACCACCAGATTCGTATGAAATTGGGAGATGAATGGGAAACAACATTTAAAACTAATTTTGGTTTATATGAGTGGTTAGTAATGCCGTTTGGTTTAACTAATGCACCCAGCACATTCATGAGATTAATGAACAAAGTTTTACATGTTTTCATTGGACGTTTTGTGGTAGTCTACTTTGATGATATTTCGATTTATAGCAAATCTTTGGAGGATCACTTGGAACATTTGCGTGCTGTTTTCAATGCTTTACGCGATGCACGTTTTTTTGGTAATCTTGAGAAGTGTACCTTTTGCAACAATTGAGTTTTGTTTCTTGGCTATGTTGTTACATCACAAGGTATTGAAGTGGATCCATCCAAGATTGAAGCGATTGAGAATTGGCCGCAGCCCAAGACGGTCACACTAGTGAGGAGTTTTCTTGGCCTCACAGGTTTTTATAAGTGTTTTGTCAAAGATTTTGTATCAATTGCTCTGTCGCAGAGTGATCTTACAAAGAAGGATGTGCCCTTTGTTTGGGGCGATGCACAACAACAAGCCTTCATGATATTGAAAGACAAGTTAACAGATGCTCCATTACTCCAACTTCCTGATTTTACTAAGACTTTTGAGATTGAATGTGATGCTAGTGGAATTGGTTTGGGAGGTGTGTTATTACAAGAGGGCAAACATGTTGCATATTTTAGTGAGAAATTGAGTGGGGCTAGTCTGAACTATTCTACTTATGATAAAGAATTATATGCATTGGTTCGGACATCAGAAACTTAGCAACATTATTTATGGCCTAAAGAATTTGTTATACATTCTGATCATGAATCTTTGAAGCATATTCGTAGTCAAGCTAAGCTGAATCATCGCCATGCCAAGTGGGTTGAATTTATTGAGTCTTTTCCTTATGTTATCAAACAAAAAAAATGGTAAACATGATGTTATTGCTAATGCTTTGTCGCGCCGTTATACTTTGTTATCTCAACCTAACTTCAAAATATTTGGATTGGAAACTATTAAGGAACAGTATGTGCATGATGCTGAATTTAAAGATGTGTTGCAGAATAGTAGAGATGGTAGAACATGGAACAAATTTATCTTCAATGATGGATTTGTGTTCCGTGCTAACAAACTATGCATCCCAGATAGTTCCATTCGTCTTTTTTTGTTACAGGACTCGCATGGAGGACGACTGATGGGTCACTTTGGTGTAAATAAGACGGAGGATGTTATTGCTCCACACTTCTTTTGGCCATGCATGCGTCGAGATGTTGACAGATTCATGGCACGCTGCACTACTTGTCAAAAAGCTAAGTCTCACCTTAATCCACATGGTTTATATATGCCTCTTCCTGTTCCTAGTGTCCCTTGGGAGGACATTTCTATGGACTCTGTTCTGGGATTGCCTCGTACACAGAAGGGGAGGGATAGAATTTTTGTTGTTGTGGATCGGTTTTCTAAGATGGCACAGTTTATTCCTTGTCACAAGACCGATGATGCTGCGCATATTGCTGATTTGTTCTTTCGTGAAATTGTTCGTTTACATGGGTGCCAAATACTATTTTTTCTGATCGTGATACTAAATTTCTTAGCCACTTTTGGAGATGTTTATGGGCTAAGTTGGGGACGAAATTATTGTTTAATACTACATGTCATCCCCAAACTGATGGACAAACTGAAGTAGTCAATAGAACTTTGTCTACTATGTTGTGGGCTGTTTTAAAGAACTTAAAATTGTGGGAAGAGTGTTTAGAACATATTGAATTTGCATATAATCATTCTCTGCATTCTACCACAAAAATGTGCCCATTTGAGGTTGTGTATGGTTTTGTTCCTCGTGCACCTACTGATTTATTACCATTACCTTCTTCGGTGAAAAATAATTTGGATGCTACAAAACATGCTGAAAAATATTAAAATTACATGAGACTACTAAAGACAACCTAGAACGCATGAATGCTAAGTAGAAACTTGCTGGGGATAAAGGGAGAAAGCATGTTGTGTTTGATGTTGGTTATCTTGTTTGGTTGCATTTGCGCAAAGATCATTTTCCTGATTTACGCAAGTCCAAGTTAATGCCACGTGCTGCTAGTCCTTTTAAGGTGTTAGAGAAAATAAATGATAATGCATATAAACTTGAGCTACCTGCATATTTTTGTACGGTTAGTCCTACATTTAACATTTCAGATTTTAAGCCTTACTTTGGTGAGGAAGATGAGATTGCGTTGACGCCGACTCCAATTCAAGAAGGAGAGCATGATGTGGACATCCCATCTATCGACAGAACCATTGTACATATAGTTACATAAATACAAGGACGTATCACTCGAGCTTGTGTCAAGGAACTTAACTATTAGGTACTTTCGTTTCTTGGAACTATTACTCATGTACATGAGAATATGATGCTGCCTAAATGAGATGTGATTGTTACTCTTAGGAATGATGGAACTAGCATGGATGAGAGGGACAAGCATTGGAGCATGATCATGCATGGAGATGGTAGCGAGCATATGAGGATTGAAGCGGACACAAGTGTAGATTTTAGAACTTTGAAGCCACCATAATGAAGATTGAAGGCTTGGAAGAAATATTCAAGAATATTACTTCATAGATTCATCCATAGCTTAATATGGTGTCATGTCACCTTTATTTTGGGCTAGGCCCATGTTATTTTTGCAGCAATATTATTAACCACTTTTTAGAGTCTGCATTTGAGGGCAAAAGGCCTTTTAGGGTTAGATTTGGCCACCATACCTATGGCTGGATAGAAACCCACCTTTTCCGCCTTAAATACTCCCCATAGCCGTCACTTTATACTCGCTTTTTGTTTAGACTAAAAGTTAGCCTTCATTGCAACTTCGCCAAGATTTGAGTGTCGTAGAGACCTCCAGTACTTCACACCTATTTAGGATCCCACCTTTTAAATAAAGCTTTCATCTATATCTGCAATATCTTGAATACAATATTAGTTCTTACTTGTTGTCGATTTTAGGTAGATTAGGACCCTCGATGGTCAGGCTAATCGTGCTTCTGCAAGATTGATAACCTCTAGGAGATTGGCCTAGTAATTGCATTGGCGCTCATGCTCGCACGCGTAGTCGGATCGTCAAGCCCGAACTCCACCCAAATCGATTATCACCATCTCATCGAAAGATTGAACACCTTTGCCCTATCATCGCCTGCAACAATACCACTAACCGCTATCCGAGAACTGCCACCACTTCTCGTGAAGCCTTCGATGGTCATCGACAAGGTCAACAAGAGGTGTCGAAGACCGAAGACCGATCTCGCTGATCTCTACGCACTTCTATTCTTGTAGATAGTTGTTGGGCCTCCAAGTACAGAGGTTTGTAGAACATCAACAAGTTTCCCTTAAGTGGATTACCCAAGATTCATCTAACTCAGGGAGGAAGTGGTCAAAGGTATCCCTCTCAAGAAACCCTGCAATCAAGATACAAGAAGTCTCTTGTGTCCCCAACACACCCAATACACTTGTTAGGTGTATAGGTGCACTAGTTCGGGGAAGAGATAGTGAAATACAAGTGGTATGGATATAAGACAACAGTGCTAGAAAATACTTTGATGGCGTGGAAGAGACTAAAGGCAAACTGAAATAAAGATGGCAGCAAGCAAACATGTAACAGATCTAGTTGCAAAAGGTGTTTCAATCCTTAGAAACAAGGCCTAGGGATCATACTTTCACTAGTGAACACTCTCATATAAGTATCTTCTCTTTATGATACTACTCCGAACTACTCTCCGGTTAGACACTCTAATCCACGGTAGGGCTAACAACACTCCTCAAAGTCCGCTTTTCCCATCTAGATAACCCCACATTGTCACCTTGAGTACTAGATGGTTTCAACAAACACCACAATTTCATAGAGACATCCAACTCCAAATATAACTCATAACATGTAATCTCTAGCCTAAGTGCCACCATGGTGTGCATGCTATCACTTTCACACACATGGGGAGAGCCATAGATCTATTAAAGCACTTGAGTAGCAAGGTAGATCTACTTGATTACAAAGCTCATGATCACAATATGATCATGCAGAGAGAGGGAGATGATCACATAGCTACCGGTAGAACCTTTAGCCTTGAGAGAGAACTACTCCCTCCTAATCATGGAAGTCAACAACGGCGATGGAGATGGCGGTGGAGTCAATGGAGATGGCTCAGGGGGCACTTCCCCATCCCGGCAGGGTGCCAGAATAGAGACTTTCTGTCCCCTGAATCTCCCCTTTGGTGGCGGGAGCGCTGTAGAACTTTTTGTTGCTGGAAGCTAGATTCTTTAGGGTTTCTGCATCAAAGGCTTCTTATAGGAAAAAGGGTGATGTCAGAGGGTGGACCAGGGTCCCACACCACCCACTGGCATGAGCCAGGATTGGCCGCGCGGCCAGGTGGTGTGGCCGGCCTCTGGCCCCTCTCCGTCTCGTCTTTGGGCTCCGTGTCCCCCTTGGTGAAATATTGACTTTGGCTTTTGTCCCGTCTAATTCCGAGAATATTTATTTTCTGACTTTCAGGGAACCAAAATTAGCAGAAAACAGGTAGCTGGCACTATGGCATCTTGTTAATAGGTTAGTCCAAGAAAGTGTATAAAAATACTCCAAAGTGTGGAAAAAACATAAGAAAGTAGATATAAAACAAGCACGTAACATCAAAAATTATAGATACGTTTACCACGTATCAACATCCCCAAGCTTAACTCCTGCTCATCGTCGAGTAGGTAAGTGATAAAAATGGATAATTTTTTAGGTGACATGCACCATCATAATCTTGATCAAAGTATTTGTAGAACATTGATAGCTGGGATCATATATAGTACTTTAACATAGCATAAAAGATAGCATAGCAACTATGTTGTAACATGAAAAGGTACAAACAAAAGCTTCACGAATAACAATGATTTGCAAGACGTTTGTTTGTTTCACATATAGAAAACATAATGAGAATGGTATTGAGCATGTCCCTCATAGTGTAGCAAAACATAAATGCATAGGACACCTTCAAAGTTCATAAGGGTGACTAGGTACAAATAGTTTAAGAACAAGTAATATCAAAGTTATGCATCAATCAACAAGTCTTAGGACAATGCACATTAAACTAAGAATGGCCACTATGCTCTCTTAATAGGTGCATAAAGATAGAAGATGGAGATTCAACATAAAAGTAAAAGAAAGGCCTTCATAGAAGGAAGCAGGGATTCAAGTCTCATAAAGAGCTTCCAAAAATTATGGTACTTATTACCTTTGAGCTCTCATTGCCCCTATCATAAGCATCTTGGAGTGATTAAGGTTAAAGTGAACAAACTATGGAGTATATGATTGACAAAGTATAAGTTGGCCATCTCATGTCCCTTGAATACGAGGGCCGCTCCTCATGCTACTCAAGTTTAGTTACCGGTAAGTTCTTGTCATAGTAAGTACATGTGTATCATAGAGAACCGCCAACGGGGTACCCCTTGCCCGATGATACAGAAGAATCCCCATATCAAAATGACAAGGCAAGCAGAAAATAAGCATCTCAGCATCTTCTTATTTACCATGGGAAAATGGTGCTTTTTCTCTTTCCTCTTTTCTCATATTTTTTTTCTTTTTTCTCAATCTCTATCTCCTTTTTTTATAAGAAGAATGCTTCATAGATTGCTTATTATGGTTACACTGCAGGTTTCCACCATGATTAGTGATACGTCCAAAACGTATCTACTTTCCCGAACACTTTTGCTGATGTTTCTCCTCTATACTTGTGTGATTTGGATACAACTAATGCGGACTGACGCTGTTTTCAGAAGAATTGCCTTGGTGTCTACTTTTTGTGCAGAAAACCAACTATCAGGAAAAATCCCAGAAAATATGCCAAAAATCCTATTTCACCCAAAGACTCGAGGAGCCAGAATACGAGACGGAGAAGAGCCAGGGGGTGGCCACACCACCTGCTGGCGCGGGCCAGGCCAGGCCATGCCAGGGGGTGGTGTGGGCCCCCCAGGCACCCCCTCGGCCTCTCTCTTCGCCTATAAGGAGCCTTCTGACCTAAAAACTTCGGGGGGTTTGACGTTTTTCCAGAAGGAGTTCCGCTCCACCGCCACCACCAGATTCCACGAAACAACACCAGAAACTCCGTTCCGGCACCCTGCCGGGACGGGGAATTGGAGGAGATCATCGCCATCATCATCACCATCGCTTCTCCATCGACCATCCATATTTCCCCCATCTATGAGTGAGTAATCCCCCGCTGTAGGCTATGGGGATGGTAGGGATTGGATGAGATCGTTCATGTAATGGCATCAGATTTTTAGGGCATGGTGCCTAGTATCTTTTATTAGTGCTTTGTGACTTTGTTGCAACTTGTTGTGCTTAATGCTTGTCACTAGGGCCCGAGTGCCATGATTTCATATCTAAACATGTTGTTGATTCATGATGATAGTATTGTTTTTGGTCTTATCTACAATTTGTATACACACGTTGTTGTCCGGAACCAATGGCCCCGAAGTGACAGAAATCGGGATAACCGGAAGGGAAAGGCTTTGATGTGAGGATCACATGTGTTCACGGAGTGTTAATGCTTTGCTCTGGTGCTCTATTAAAAGGAGCACCTTAATTGCCAGTAGTTCCCTAGAGGCCCCGCTGCAAACGGGCTGGCAGGACAAAAGATGTTGTGCAAGTTCTCATTGCGAGCACGTATGACTATATATGGAACACATGCCTAGGATTGTCTAGTACTTGGACGCTTTATCTTATTTATCTGCAATTGCCCTATGTTCTGATTGCTATTTGAATTGTCTTGTCCATGCAACGCCCGTCCATCCATCCCTATGCCTACCGCACTCGAATCCCACTGTTTACTGCTTTTGTTACTATCGTCTTTGCTTTACTACTGCTGTTACTTTACTATTCCTACTACAAAACTGTTGCTACTGATAAACTGCTGTGAGCAAGATTGTTTCCAGGTGTAGCTGAATTGACAGCTCAGTTGTTAAGGCTTATAAATATTCTTTGGCTCCCCTTGTGTCGAATCAATAAATTGGGTTTCACTTCCCTCGAAAATACTTCGATACACCCCCTATACTTGTGGGTCATCAATTAGGTATGGATTAGACCAGCCGCCCAGGCATTTCTCTAACACACATACATAACTCCATGGACTTACAAGCTCCCCTTTCATTTCACACCGACGACATCCATAAACGAAAGAGCATGATATCAACTGGGTACAATGTACAAGTGCAATGTTGAAAGTGTTCCCCATGACAACATGGTTCTACTAATTCCAAACTTATAAGTGCAAGCATATACAACATAGATGACACAATGGTTCAAGTTTATTAGGGGCAAGAAAAGTAAAGTGTGCCATCAAGTTCGTGAGAGCTTTAATCACTAATTTTCACATAACAAGTTTAATTCGCAAGGTAGATAAAAACATGAATATACTTGGAATAGCAAATGCTAATAGGTAGGTATGGTGGACTCTTTGGAATAACTTGGTTTTATTTGGAGTTGGATGCATGAGTGGAACTCATACTTGGCATGGAGGATAGCAAAAGACTGGGAGCGACCAACTAAGAGAGAAATAATGGCCATAATCATGCAAAGTGACAAAACATTATTAATTAAAGTATAAAGTGATATTACATGTCGAAAAATAAATGATCATAGAGCCTATGGTGACTTTGTATAGTCTTAACATGGTGTGAGCATACGCCAAATCAACCCAAATAAAGCATCAAAGGAGAATACTACAATATTATGCTTTTGTATGCTAAAACAACGCATGATTCTTTCAAGGAACATTAAGCAATCTCAATTGTTTGGAACAAGTCAAGCTACAACAATAATTACTAAGCATAAGGTCAAAGCAACATCTAGCATGACATGATAAAGTGTAAGCCACAGTCAAAACAAGCTCCCTTTTGTACCACTAAAGCATGAAGCTTTCTACTCTCTTCCAACACCAATCGACTTATTTGAAAAAGTAATGTATGAATGTGGGGGTCCCAACCAATTAATTCAAGCAAACTAAACAAACGAAAACCAAAAACAAAAACGAAGATGCTCCAAGAACAACACAATCATGCATGAAACAATAAAAATGAAGTGTTTGGAAGAACCTGAGATTTTTATTGATGAAGAAGGGGATGCCTTGGGCTTCCCCAAGCTTTGACGCTTGTACTTTTATTGAATATTTCTTGGGGTGACACGGGTGGCATCCCCAAGCTTGAGCTTTTGTCCATACTTCATATTATCACATTACTCTTCCCTATACTCAAAAATTTCCTTCATAGAAAACTTCACACAATCTTCATTAGCAACATTAGGGCACTCAAGATAATAAGTCTTTTGGTTCAGTTTCAACACAAGTAGAACTTCCATTATAACACAAGCTACTGTAGCACTTTCTTTAAAAAGTTCAAATGATCAAAGAGAACTCAAAGAGAAAGAGATTACGAGGCAAATGCAAATAATGGCAGAAATCTGTCAAAACAGACCAGCAGGTAAAAACCAATTTTTTTGAAGACCTTATGTTGCTCAAATCGAGAAGTGTTGAACTAACGAAAGTTGGATAACAATCTGGAGCAGAAGCAAAAAACATTACAACACAAACCGACGTACATAGATTTTTCAAGAATGTTTACAGCGAAGCACAAAAATCTGTTTCGGGACAGCAACTTTCCCAAGCATTACTTCTCTCTAATTAGAGGTTATTCTTGGCACAAAAAACACATAAAAAGGATAAGTAGAGGTTATTACAGAGGCAATAATTTCCAAGACTCAACAAAACAAAAATAAACTGAAAGTAAAAATATAATTGGTTGTCTCCCAAAAGCTCTTTCTTTATAGCCATTGAGATAGGCATGCCAATTTCAATGATGCTCACATAATAAATATGAATTGAAGTAAAAGAGAGCATCAATAAGCAAATATGGAAGAAATTTCAGTCTAACCCACTTCCTATGAAAAATAATCTTGTAAAGAAACAAGTCATGAAAGCACAAAGCAACAAGCATAGGAAAGCAAAACAAGTGCAACTTCAAAATTTTCAACATAAAGAGGGGAAACTTAATATTGTGGAGACTAATAAAACCATGTTTCCCTCTCTCATAATAACTTTCAGTAGCATCATGAATAAAATTAACAATATAACTATCACATAAAACATTCTTATCATGAGCCACATGCATATAATCATTATTACTCTCCACATAAGCATAGCTATTATTAATAATTGTAGTGGGAGCAAATTCAACAAAATAGCTATCATTATTATTCTCATCACCATAATCATCAAATATATGAGGCATATTGTAATCATAATTAATTTTCTCCTCAATAGTATGTGGACTGAAAATATCATATTCATCATTGTAATCATCTTATATTGGGGACTAAAAAGATCATTTTCATCAAAACCAACTTCCCCAAGCTTAGACTTTTCCACAACATTAGCAATAATAGTGTTCAAAGAATTCATACTAATAACATTGCTATTAGCACACAAATAAAGTTCCATAGTTTTTTTAATTTTCTCTTCAAACACTTCATGTCCTAACTCAAGATAAATACTATAAAGCTCTCTAATTTTGTTGTTGTTTTCCATTAAGCTTAACTAGTGAAAATAAAAACAAGAAACAAAAAGATATAATTGCAGAATCTAAGGAAATAACTTTGAGCACTCACACACCAACAACAATGCTAGAAGATAGCTTAGTAGCCAGAGGATGTGAGTACCTTTTACCTTACCTCCCCGGCAATGGCGCCAGAAAAATAGCTTGATGTCTATGCACTTCTATTCTTGTAGACAGTTGTTGGGCCTCCAAGTCCAGAGGTTTGCAGAACAACATCAAGTTTCCCTTAAGTGGATTACCCAAGGTTTATCGAACTCAGGGAGGAAGTGGTCGAAGGTATCCCTCTCAAGCAACCTTGCAATCAAGATACAAGAAGTCTCTTATGTCCCCAACACACCTATTACATTTGTCAGGTGTATAGGTGCACTAGTTCGGCGAAGAGATAGTGAAATACAAGTGGTATGGATATAAAACAACGGTGCTAGAAAATACTTTGATGGCGTGGAAGACACTAAAGGCAAACTGAAATAAAGATGGCAGCAAGCGAACATGTAACAGATCTAGTTGCAAACGGTGTTTCAATGCTTAGAAACAAGGCCTAGGGATCATACTTTCACTAGTGAACACTCTCATATAAATATCTTTTCTTTATGATACTACTCTGAACTACTCTCTGGTTGGACACTCTAATCCATGGTAGGGCTATAACAACACTCCTCAAAGTCCGCTTTTCCCATCTAGATAACACCACACTGCCACCTTGAGTACTAGATGGTTCCAACAAACACCACAATTTCATAGAGACATCCAACTCCAAATATAACTCATAACAAGTATTTCTAATATCTAGCCTAAGTGCCACCATGGTGTGCACGCTATCACTTTCACACACATGGGGAGAGCCAGAGATCTATTAAAGCACTTGAGTAGCAAGGTAGATCTACTTGATTACAAAGCTCATGATCATAATATGATCATGCATAGAGAGAGAGAGATGAACACATAGCTACCGGTAGAATCCTTAGCCTTGAGAGAGAACTACTCCCTCCTCATCATGGGAGTCAGCAACGGCGATGGAGATGACGGTGGAGTTGATGGAGATGGCTCCGGGGGCACTTCCCCGTCCTGGCAGGATGCCGGAACAGAGACTTTTTGTCCCTCGAATCTTCCCTTCGGTGGCGGTGGTGCTGTGGGACTTTTCGTGGCTAGAGGCTGGATTCTTTAGGGTTTCTGCATCGAAGGCTTCTTATAGGCGAAAGGGCGATGTGAGAGGGTGGACCAGGGGCCCACACGACCCCCTGGCACGGGCCAGGCCTAGTTGTGTGGCCAGGTGGTGTGGCCAGCCTCTGGCCCCTCTCCGTCTCGTCTTCTGGCTCCTTGTCCCCCTCAATGAAATATTGATTTTGGCTTTTGTCCCGTGCAATTCCAAGAATATTCATTTTCTGACTTTTCTGGAACCAAATAAGCAGAAAACAGTCAGCTGGCACTGTGGCATCTTGTTAATAGGTTAGTCCAAAAAAGTGTATAAAAATACTCCAAAGGGTGGACAAAACATAAGAAAGTAGATATAAAACAAGGATGGAACATCAAAAATTATAGACACGTTTACGACATATCACTCGCCGAACCCAAACTCGTGTTCTCCATCATGGATACCGAAGATAGCTACTTCCCGGAACCCGAAGACCGATCCCGGTGAACCCCTCCGAACCCAGCCGAACTAAAGATCTCCAAGCCGAACATGTGAACCCTATACCGACCTATTTTGTATAAATGCATATAAATTGTTGCATATTAAATTGTACATGCTTGCATACATATTTTGTGGTTTGGGGGTATTTAGTCGATTCACCTAATAACTAAATATCGAGATTAAATGCGGGATATTTTGTCTTATCTTGACTCCATTTAATAAGCAAGAGAAATAAGAGCGCCCAAGGCAAGTGTACAAATTCGTTGCTCATTTTTCTCTTTGCAAACAGGCCACGTCTCTCCTTGCATTGGCATGACAACTGAGTGTAGTATTTGATAGGACTTTTTGTTTTCTCATTTTCATAGTCGTGCTAATTCAAATGATCTCCACGTGTGTGTATACTCGTAGGTTCCATCACCTTTTGAGTTGACCTTTTTTCCTTTGACTTGATTTTTATTGGATTTTACCCACTTCTGACTATCCTTTTCGTTTGGTTGTTTCTTTGGCATTCCACCATCCTAACATTCCACCAAAATATTTTGCGTGTTTTAGTATTATTTAGAGTGAGCTTTCTTTGCGATTTTAAATTGCAAGTTTACAGTTCTCATAGGCAACTACTAGTTTGATAAAATCCTAAACGTGAGGTAAAAGGCCAAGCCACACCACTTATTACCTTCCATATATAATCCTCGTTTTTATTTCATCATGGATAAACACGGTGAGACGAGCCAACCACCTCCCCAATAAGAAGAAGGACCTTACATGATGCAACCGAGCACTTCATCATTCGACGAGAGTTCCATGAATGTTGCAATGCCCTTGAGATGCTCCAAGACAAGCAATTTAGAGAAACTCAAATGGAGTTCAATAGAATCAACAACAACTTCAAGGATCTTTCTCAAGAGATGAGGGCCATGCACCACAACTTTGAAAATCAAAACAAAGCACTCCAATGTTCATTGTCTGAGCTCGCGCGAAACACAAGGCCGCATTGCCACGCACCAAGTTCTTAAAGGCACCATTCGAGTGTGTCAAGCTCGTCATGCCTTCATTCTCTTCATCGACAAGAACCTCATGCAAGTTATCCAAGACGCAATGAATCCCCCGTGGTTGAACCCGTCATTTCACTTCCATATGTACCTTCTCCATGGCACGCCGCAAAGTCAAGCTATGAGGGTGATTTCTCCTCAAGACCATAAGCAAGGCCAGAAGAACATCGTCATTGAAAAAACTAAAAAGGAGGATCCAACTCTAGGGGCCCCTAAAAAATAGGATCGGTGATTGCATGGCGATCTAAGTCGACAGGCACTCCTCACCGTTGGTGGCCATCGCTGCTGCTGGCATCCACCTCCCCTCCACCACCATACTTCTAGCCTTCACTCCCTCTCTACCATGCCTTCTTCATTCCTTCTGGATCAGACCTCATGGCGTTTGAAAGCTCTTTATTCCATGATCTTGGATTGACGTATCGATCACATTTATTCAGGCTTCATTATGGTGATCCCGAGGCCACAAAAGATTCAATTAGTCGTAGGCAATGGTGTTGTAATTGATGATCGAGGCTTAAAGGTATGGGAATTTATCTCCACTCGTTCTGAATTTTCTCTTAAATGTCATCGTACAAAGGTGCAATCTTGCTATCAACACCCGGATTTTTAATCACAGATGCCTGTTATGCCAAACCTCGCAATCCTAGGATTACCATTTTTGCGAGACATAACAGATTGATATCACAATACATCATCCATTCTTAAAAATAAAGGATCTCATGATCCAGTCTTAATACAAATCAAGCATCGGAAATTAAACGTAGTAGGGGCTCCATCTTCAGATTCACAGACAATGCTGACGATGGGAGACAATCCTAGTTGTCGTAGACATCCTGTTGTCCATCATCCTGGTAGTCCTGCTCATAGTCTAGCCACGGGAATAGCTAAGGACAAAGTCATGAGTACTCTTTAAGTAGTCACAAACTATCACTAACAAGTAAGGTAGTTCTAGTAGGAATCTTAAGCTCTAGCTGAAGGGAATATGCCCGAGAGGAAATAATAAAGTGGTTATTATCTTATTCCTTGTTTATGATAAATGTTTATTTTGCATGCTATAATTGTATTAATTTGGAAACGTTAATACATGTGTGTTTGATAAACAAAAGGAAAGTTCCTAGTTATGCCTCTCTTATAAACTAGCTCGTTGATTAACAAGATGATCAAGGTTTCTTGATCATGGACATTGGATGTTGTTAATAACGAGGTCACAACATTGGTAGAATGCTGTGATGAACATTCATCCGAAGTATAGCATTACGATCAGAGTCATTATGTTTATATTGCTATAACATCATACAAAGTAATCTTAGTCCTTAGACCATGAGATCATGTTAATTGCTAACACCGGAAGAGTATCTTTGTAACATCCCAATTTCCGCAACCCTGATTAGTTGTCCAGAAAGCAAAAATTAGGGGGAACAAAAAACTTTTTCTTGTCTAATGCTGAAGTGTTTGCTTATAGTTTGGATATGCTTATGCACATGAATGTGTATTAGATGATTTACTCCTTACCTAAACACCAGTTGACAAAAGCTACTTCCTAAAAAATTCTTGGCTTAATTCCCATATTCTCAAATGTTCTGGCATTCCAAAACATGAGCCAAGATGTTTATGTAACTAAAACTATTTTAGTAGCTTCTATTGACAAAACTATGGAGAGCTATATAACATAATCTCCTTATATTTTCAAGACAGAACCTTCTACTATACTCTTACCTCTAGCTTGACCAAAACCTCTTTTTGTAAACTTTTGAATTCTAATCTTGGTAGAGATACCAAGGACCTTACCTTGTTCAAACTCCAACCTATCTCAAAATACCCATCCTTAGCTCAAGCTATGCTTGGGGGTAACCCAAGTAGTAGTTGATTGGTTTGTAAGTTGAGTTGCCTTGATCTGCTGTTTGAATTGTCTGCTTAGGAGGTAGTATGAGCTACTCTAGGAGCTCATCACTAGGATCAAGATACTTTAAGATCACCCAATCCTAAGAAGGAATACAATCTGGATCTGATCTCTAGCTACCCAGTAGTCATCTAAGAACCTTACCCAGATCATCTCTGAAGAGATCTACTTCTAGAAGCTTCCGAGTCAATGAAGACAAATGTCAAGCATGGATCCCTTCTATTCAATCTACTCTTCAACCAAATTCACTTGATGATGCTTTGGGTACTTCGCAACCCATCATATCATCTCCACCAACATTCTAGTCAAAAACCCTAATTCTGCCAAATTTGGCTAAGTCTGGAAATCTGTTTCCAACATCACCTTTTTGGATGCCTCCCTTTCTCAACCCTTGTGCATTTTTGGTAATGCACTTGAACCATCTTATTACCCATCCTAAGGACTACCAAGGCACACTCTTGCCCTTGGTTAGACCCTCCTCCTACCCACTTGTTCTTGATGGTTTTGCAGGCAAGATACTAACTTTTCCTGCAAATCTAGTCAACATGCCTACTTTGGTAGAAGCTCACACCACCATCCAACCTTCCATGGAAAAACTCTTTGCATGGTTGTTATCTACTCATATAGGTCTATCATTACCTACTTCACTTGTTCCAAGTGGAACTTTGTGCTGCTTAAACCCAGAAGGTTTTAAGGGCTAGTTGATAATCTACTATGGCAGGCTTATTTTATTCAAAGTTTGAAAGCCTGTCTTGGTGAGCTCAAGCAGTATCATTCTCATACCCCTAATCCATTGCAATCCACATCACTTGTTCTATCCAACCATCTACCCCATGCCCCAAGGGGAGATCTGAACTCCAAGGTACAAACATGTTTTGATGGTATGGACTTAACATCACCCTAGATCCTAAATCTAGAGTATTCCACCAAAATCAACTTGGATTCTCCAATCTCAAGGTTGCAAATGCTTGCTACACCTTGTCTACATCATCTAACTTGATCATCAATATTTATCAGATATTTTCCATAATTATTATGGCCCCAAATCCATTAAACTTCTTCAATAGACAAATTCTTCAAAACCTCTTCCATAAGGGAAAGTTTGGATTTTACCAAAGCACTTCCCCAACTTTTGGATCAATTGATATCCACATATCATACCCCATCTTCCCACTTCAAAATGAATATTTTTGAAGATCTTTATTATTTCTTTTTGCCCATTTTCTTAAATGGTAGAAATGAAATAATAAATGTTTTAAATACTTTTAAGCCCCAATAAATCTTGGGAAAATTCACCTAAGTGTGTATTCACATTTGGGATCATCCCCCATCAAAAACTCCACTTGTCTAATGTAAGAATATCAAATGATCTTCTAGAAACTACTTCTGTACTTTTGAATAAATGGATTTAAGTGGACTTAGAAGTCATGGAAAAATCTCAAATAATTCCTAGAGGGGTATCTCAATCCCCTCTATTCACCAGCATCCTTAGTTCATCTTGCCTAAGCCAAGAATTGAGACTTCCATCATGATCATCTACATTTATCATCTTGTCTATTTTCCAAGATGTTAATCATTATCAAGTCAAAACCCCTCAAGCCTTCCACACCAAGCCTCCACTATCCCAGCACACCTCTCTGGTCGAGCTGCACTGTAGCTAAGCTACTGTAGCATCCCCTCTCCCTTGTCCCATGTGCTCGAGTGAGAAAGAGAGAGATAGACTAGGAAGTAGGACCAAGTTGGCAGCAGCCCTTCCACCTCTCATCTACCCTCAGCACAGACCAGATACGACTCCCCACGCCCACAGTAACCAGCCCCCTATTTTCCCTCCCCTCCCACATGCTCCATGGACTAGATCCACCATGATCCCTCCCCCTTCGGTATATAGCTCCACCAGCCAGTACCCCTCTCCCCATTGGCCTCATTTGCCTCCTACCCCTCTACCTCACACCCCAGAGCACCCCTCTCCGCTCCTTTGCTCTACCCTACTCCAGAGAGAGAAAGGGAGAAGCTTCGGCCCTCTCCCTCCCACCGAGCTAAGCTCCCTCTCCCGTGCTCCCCCTCCTCTGCATGCTGGCCTACAGAACCCCCTCCTCGTCCTCTCTCTAACCCTACCCTCTATTTCGCCCAGGACCGCCCCTACCGTCGCCGCCGACGAGCTCCTGAATGATCTCCGTCGGCCACCTCCATGCGAGCCACCTTCCGGCATCGAACCAAGCCGTGCCACCCCTCTCCGGAATCATCGTCATCTACTGCATCACCTCCGCGCCTCCCCCGTCGCTGGCACGGCCTCAAGTGAGCTCCCCTGCGCCGACCAGTCGCCCTAGGGTTTCCCCCGTCTGTCCGCACGTCGAGAGGTGGATGACGCCCCAGGGCCGTCGATCCCAACTTGATCGAACGACCCACAGCCTCCCGTACCTCTTCGGCCGCCGTGGTCGCTGACCTGCAGGCCTCGCCTGCCAGGTTTAAATCCACCTCCTGCGCGAGCCAGTGCCGGTGGGCCGAATCCCCCCAGGCGGCCCAAGTCCCCCTGGAAAGCCAGCCCAACCCCCTATTCCGTTTAATATTTTTCCACCAGCTCTGTTCTGGCTATTGGGTTTAAATATTTTTAAAAATGGAAATCAACACAAAGTGCCCAGATCTAAATTTTCCTAGGTACATCTATGTTTTCTTTAACACTTAGTACCTTTGGATAGCCCATAATATATATAGATTCTTTATATTAAATCCATATCTAGAAGGTATCCAAAACCCTCCTAAAATTCCCTAGTGAGTTTCACAACTCCAAATGGGGTAAACCCAAGTGCCCCTGGTAGGTATGACCTGTACCTATTTCGTGGACTTGGTCTCATGCCAAGATGAACAGTAGGTTAGCTCGAGTAAAAATAACAAAACTAGTAGTTTCTGCATTAGATAAATTCTCCAGGTCAAACCAACAGAGGTGTTGACCCAAATCCAACTCCTTGTGAGGTGGTACACTAAGACCTATCCAACTCTAGGAGCTCATGATTTATTGAGTCTTGGATATTTTTCTGTGAATTGAACTATTCTGTGCTTGGTTTATTAACATCTTAATTCACCACAGTAGTTAAGCTAATCCAAAGATGTTGATTACAATTTCTGTAGAAAGGTATTGGAAGTACCTACCATGTTTCCTTGGAATCAAATCAAAATCTACTGTATATTAAATCTGGTGAAAATGACAAATTGTCTACATAACTTCCTTTGGGAATTTCCTGAGGACATTCTGGTAATTATCTTAACCTGATTCCGACTCTCAGTGCACAAGTACATCAAACCCTACTGAACCATCCAAGGAAATATTTTTTGGAGGTCCAGAACCTTTATGGTGAATTATTTCCTAAAACTAGAGTATTATTCACTATAAAAATCACTATAAATCTTTAGTAACTGATAAAATAGTGAAACCACTTTTGTTGGTTTCATCTCATCAATACCTATCTGTTGGTATCATGTTTTTACAATGGTAACCTACAGAATATGGTCTTGCTCCAAAAATCCATCTCTTAGGTAGTTTCTAGACTAGAAATCCTAAGTGATATTCTTCCCCTTCTCCAAGGCCATCTCAATCTCCTAAAACCAATCCTCTCAAAACCATCTGAACTTTAACTGGAGTTTACTCAATTGCTTGCTGCATTGTATTGGTCCTTGTATGCCTTGTGTTGATTGTGCCCTTGTTTGTTTGCATGTGATGTCTGGACGACGATAGTTGCGATGAAATCGGAGCGCAGAGAAGTGGTAATTCTAATTGGAATTGGTATTCTAGGAGTATCTAAAGAAGAAGTCCAGGGACAATTATGCCGTATTGCTGATCATCAGGCAAGCCACCTTCTTACTCATAAGCCTCGTCCTACTATTTTGCTTATGCATGTTTTATCTACTGTTTACAAAAACTGCATTGTTTTCCTATATATATTGATGCATATACATATATGGTAGGGGTTTGGTTCCTCTGAACCCCTTACACTATTGTACTACTAAGTACAACCCCCTTGGTGACACCTACTCGTCCCTAGTAGAATAGATGGTGTATATCACCATAACCCTTTGGAAACCCCCGATTTAGCCGAAGCAAAAGCTAGAGGATGGGAAGACCACGGAAAAAAAATTACTAAATGTTTTACGATAAAACCTTGGTGAGGTGGGACCCCCCCAAGAGATGTTGAGAAATAAAAAGGTTTTGTATTACAAAAATGCTGGAGGAAAATCGAAGGAAAAAGGTTTACGAAAACGTACCTGGTTCTCTGCATGTTTTGCTAGAATAATTAACCCTGTGCAACCACATTACTCCGGAATGGGACATGGCTGGATTTGAAGTTTGTCTGTTCTGGTATAAGCTGCCTCGCAACTACTACAGGGGATTGGGGATCCCTGGACGGTGGGCCTTCTCCGATATAGGTCCCTTGACCTGGAGAAGGAATGAAGGGTCGGCAGGGTTCCACGCGTTACTATGAGCCCCTCATTGAAAGCGTGCACGTGGGACGTGCAATAAGCGTGCCGGTTGGTCCTCGCCCGACGTCCCGGTGTTGAGGGAATTAACACCCATAGGGTAGGCACTTATATTGGAGGGGGCATCTGGAGAGTCTTGATCGGTTACTCGACCCACGATTGGTGAAGATCAGGGTAGTATACCCGGATGGTATGGGTAAAGTGTACAACCTCTGGAGAGTGTAAATCTATTCGAATAGCCGCGTCCGCGGTCATGGACGGTTGGGAAGGTTGCTGTGGAGCGGTGCTGGTTTTGTTTTCAAAAAGGATTTAGAAAAAGCAAAGGCTTTGAAAATGTTTTGACCATGGAATGGTCGGAAAGGATCCCTGTTATGACCATGGGATGGTCAGAGAGGGATGGAAGGAGTTTGGTCGTGGGACGACCGGGAGAAGGAAACAAATGGGTGACCCAGTCCTAATGTTTTCCAAAACTTTTCAAAACGGTTTCCAAAATGGTTTACAAAAGTTTTCAACAAAGATATGTAGATGCTATATCTACAAGAGAAACTAATTTAGAAAAGAACCCCTATTGGAGCCCTCCTACTACACAGCCATAATGCATATCCTCTTGTTATTACTTTTAAGTTAAGGTGGTTTGCGAGTACATTCAATGTACTCACTGGCATTGTCCCTGGCTATTAACTTGGCCAGATATCAAGAAGAAGATGGCGTTGGTGACTATGCGAGCTAGGATGTTCTCCCAGTCAGTTGCCTATAGGTTAAGGCATGGCTCGGGCTCAGCGCTTGATGAAGTCCGCTGCTGAATTTTGATGTAGCCATAACGGCATTTATGTAAGTCTTGTAAATTCGGTACATTCTCGGATGTTGTAATGATACTTGTCGGTTATGTGCCACGACTAACTGATCATGGGATCGTGGTTGTATGCATAACAGGGATTCTCGGAGGATAAATCTGGGGGCCCCACAAACTTGCTAAGGAAACAAATGGGTGACCTAGACCTAATGTTTTCCAAAACTTTTCAAAACGGTTTCCAAAATGGTTTACAAAAGTTTTCAACAAAGATATGTAGATGCTATATCTACAAGAGAAACTAATTTAGAAAAGAACCCCTATTGGAGACATCCTACTACCACAGCCATAATGCATATCCTCTTGTTATTACTTTTAAGTTAAGGTGGTTTGTGAGTACATTCAATGTACTCACTGGCATTGTCCCTGGCTATTAACTTGGCCAGATATCAAGAAGATGATGGCGTTGGTGACTATGCGAGCTAGGACGTTCTCCCAGTCAGTTGCTTGTAGGTTAAGGCATGGCTCGGGCTCGGCGCTTGATGAAGTCCGCTGCTGAATTTTGATGTAGCCATAATGGCATTTATGTAAGTCTTGTAAATTTGGTACATTCTTGGATGCTGTAATGATACTTGTCGGTTATGTGCCACGACTAACTGATCATGGGATCGTGGTTGTATGCATAACAGGGATTCTCAGAGGATAAATCCGGGGGCCCCACACACTTGGTATCAGAGCCATCCTGATTGTAGGAGAACCTTAGTTAGCATGGTCGCTAGACAGGAACCTTATTTTGAAAACCCCGACTTTCAAAAACTAGTTTCTCAATGAGTTTCAAAAAGTTCTACTTCTTCTCTTACTCTAAGTAAATGCTTTCGAAAATGATTTACTCCAACTCTTGTCCCCGAACTTCAAAACTCCGGATTTTTAAATAACTAGGATCTAGAACACGATGAAGACAAGCAACTACCAGCAAACATAAGGAGACTACAACCTCGCTCTGCCAGCGGAATCCTCATAATCAGAAGACCTCAGGTGTCGCACTATCAAGAAACGTCCAAGATACGAAGAAGACTTCATCCACAAGATAGTGACTCCGACCTGAAGGAAGATGATATCTAGGGTCAATAGTCCTCAGAATAGGATTCCCCTACCTCGTGAGTAGTTAACTCCTTGGTCCCTAACGTTGACTGTGTTGCTTTCCTAAGCACATCCTATGTTGCTTGATGTGTGAGGTTTGCCGAGGAGATGGCGATTCCCTTGCTCTATTCATCTTGTGTGTATGTTTTGGATTGCCTTGACCTCCCTAAAAATGCGACTCGAGGAGCGATAACCCATCTAGTAACTAAGGAAACCTCTATGTTAGCTGTCGGTATTGAGACCCAGACTAACCTCGAGAGTATATGAGAGGAAGAGCATCACAAGAACCAGGAGTTCGACATCATCAAGTCAAAATCAACTCGAATATTTCACCCCAGCAGGACAACATACCTCGTCAAACTCATCTCGCAAGACTCATCAATAACAGCACACTCCCTTGTTCCTCAGTCCACTACATCAAGATTTTTGTTGGAGCTAAAAGTCAATCACCTAAGGATCCTCAATATCCCTAGGAAACCACCCAATAAGTCCACCATGAAAGAAAAGGGTGAAGACCTAACTATACTGACCTTCGGTATATTAGGGCTTCTGACCGCCTCAGGAGACTAATTAATCTAGTCGACCCTACCCAAACCGACGGGAAGTTCCTCCCTAGAAGGTCAGAACAACCTCTAAAGCAAGATAATAAGGAAGCATTAAGACAACAAGTTACTCCGTCTTCGAGCAGGAACAACACCAAGTGTTCAAGAGACGACAACCTCTATAAAACTAGATGACTCTATCCGGACGAAGCATTATCACAAAGAGTCGTAAACCGCTAACTTAGCCTAAGCTAACACCCTGTTCTAAGCTTCGTTTGGAAACCCCCCGCCAAGGTTGATAAAATCAGGTGTCACTCGAAGACCCCAGCTCAAGACTCTGGAAAGATAGAGCTTTCCGCTAAACATCGGGTCAACACTCCAAGACAGAAGATCCGCACCCTTCTTGATGAACCTTAGTGAAGCTCTAAGGAGGAAAGAGCTCTAAGGAGGAAAGACCGCGTCTTTCCAACTCAATCCCCAGAAGACGGTCTACTAGAAGGTACTTCAGAGGAGATCTCAGGTTCCGACATCTTCTCGCCAAGCAACAACCCGTGAGATATCCGATGAGAAACTAACTGAAGATTCTACAAAGCACCTCCGCTACTTCTGCTGAAAACCCACCCGAAGGACCACCGAACCGCTAACTCCTAGGTCCTTAATGCTTAGAGGACTTGAGACTCCAATAACTCCACTACGCTAAGCATGCATACAAGTAGTATATAAGCCCTGCAGGTCATAGCTCCATGGCCGTTTTCCAAAGACCTCGACTACAGGAAAAAGATGGACGACAATCTTCAGAACCGCCACCAATGAAGTCAAGAGGGAAGGAATGCGTTATCACCGAGCTACCCTAGTCAAATCCTAAGGGGGTAAGACAGTGTCTTTCCCACACCAATAGAATAAACCCTCGCCAGGAGCCAACCCAGAAGCGTGGATCCCAACATCGTTAATAGGATACGATGCGACCCTACGGAAGGCAGTGAATCCCTAGACAAAGGTACACCAGGCCGTAGATTCTATCCTCCGACGAGTACTCCATGAAGTTCAGCATGAAGATAGTCTGCCCAGTCTAAAGCCCCCGAGATATAGAGCCCGGAAGGAAAAGAAGGTCATCCATCGCAATCAGGACCTGGACTCTACCCAACTCTCCGTGCCTCCCGGAAGACTGAAGCTCAAGTTCATCGACAGAGTAGTCATTTTCAAAGACGGATTCCGTAAGATAGCATGCTTGAAACTAGTAGCGCATAACTCTAAACCCCCTAACCCTATTCTCCTGAATCTCGGGACGAGATTCTTTTAAGGGGGAAAGATCTGTAACATCCCAATTTCCGCAACCCTGATAAGTTGTCTAGAAAGCAAAAATCAGGGGGAACAAAACACTTTTTCTTATTTAATGCTGAAGTGTTTGCTTGTAGTTTGGATATGCTTATGCACAAGAATGTGTATTAGATGATTTACTCCTTACCTAAACACCAGTTGACAAAATCTACTTCCTAAAAAAGTGTTGGCTTAATTCCCATATTCTCAAATGTTCTTATGAGCTTTGGAAGAACTAAGAATATATCATGTATAAGTGACAAATAGTTAAAGGTAGTTCATTGTAAAGTGTTACATTGATACTAATTTTGTGACAAGATACAAATTAAACTTATCTCATTTTAGAGTATGGGTGGCACAATGTAATGGAAAGGATGTTCCATGATGGATTTGGATGAGTTCCAAAGTTGAGACATTGTGACGGATACTACAACAAAAGGCTAAGTATATGACTGCTATAGTAGTAGCAAAGAGGGCACTTGTGTTAAGTAGATTGTTATCAAACTAGGTGTGGTTCAAAATGGGCTAATACTATGAAGATATATTGTATGACAATAATATCAACATATTTTAACCCGAACGAACTAAAGATCTCACCAAAGGACCAAATTTATACAATGCCATCTCATTTGAGAATGAGTGATGTGTAGAGATGCAAGGACATGCAAATACACACGGACCTAAAACTATCAGAGCCGGAGATTATGTTAACCGCAAGAAATCGCATATATGCAACACCAGAAAGCCATAGGTGTTCAATACGCAAAGTTTTTCAAACTAGATTATTGACTCTAGTGCAAGTGGGAGACTGGGAATATGCCCGAGAGGCAATAATAAAGTGGTTATTATCTTATTCCTTGTTTATGATAAATGTATATTTTGCATGCTATAATTGTATTAATTTGGAAACGTTAATACATGTGTGTTTAATAAACAAAAGGAAAGTTCCTAGTTATGCCTCTCTTATAAACTAGCTCATTGATTAACAAGATGATCAAGGTTTCGTGATCATGGACATTGGATGTTGTTAATAACGAGTTCACAACATTGGTGGAATGATGGGATGAACATTCATCCGAAGTATAGCATTACGATCAGAGTCATTATGTTTATATTTCTATAACATCATACGAAGTAATCTTAGTCCTTAGACCATGAGATCATGTTAATTGCTAACACCGGAAGAGTATCTTGATAACAACATCACACCGTAACAGGGTGACTATAAAGGTGTGTTCAGTGCTACGAAGCTGTTATGTTGAGGCTCATGGAACAAGAGTGGGATTTGTCTATCCCGATGATGGATAGATATACTCTAGGCCCTCTCGGTAATATCACATTGAATAGCTTGCAAGCGACTGATGTGATCACTAGAATGTTATATCACGGGAAGAAGAAAAGAGTGCATGTTGGTAACGAGATCAAACTAGGTATTTGGATGCCGATGACCGAATCTCGGACATGTAATATATCGCGAGACAAAGGGATTTAGTTACGATATTAAAGGTTCACATGATCACAAGAGTCATCGTTGAATATGTGGGAGTCAGTACGGATCTCCAGGTCCCGCTGCTGATTATTGATTGGAGAGGGGTCTCGATCATGTCTGCATTATTCGTGAACCGTAGGGTGACACAATTAAGGGATATCGACACCATTTAGGAGCAAATATGTTTCAGATAAAGATTAAGAAAGCGCTAGAATCATTTCGATGGAAACCAGAATTGTTTCAGGTGAAATTGCTGAAACTGGTTCTGCATGTGATATTGAAATGTTGCAGGGAGTTTTATGTGAATGTTTGTTAATTAAAGTAATTAACAAAATTCTGAATAAAATAAATAAAAGTGTTTTATTTAATGAGAGCTTGCATTAAATTTGGTGTAAATTTAATGCATGTGAGTGGACATGAGTGGAGGTGTGTGTTTATGTGAGTGGGAGCTCCACCCACATGAATGAGGGAGAGGTGGGGGCACCCTCCCCTATATAAGGAGCACCTCCTCCTCCTCTCCTCTTGCACCACCTCCTCGTGAAGGTTCTCTTCTCCCTCTAGTTATTCCCCATGGTCTCGGATTAGCGAGATACATATTCCCGATGGCTTTATCTGGAAAGGAGTTGCTGATTCCGCTGCATCGCTGGAGCGAGGAGGCGGAGGTTGTTCAGAACGTGTGTGCAATCACGGATGCACTGCTACTTTGTGGTGCTGGACTTGATGGTGCTGGACCTGATGGTGATGGAACTGGTAGACCAGAAGGACTTCATCACGATCTTGAGATCGGCAAGTGTACGACTACATCATCCATGAGTTCCATCTTGTTAACAAAGCTTTGTTGTCTTCGAGGGTAAGTTATCTATGGATGTATATCCACCCGTTGCTTGTATTTAGTAGATAGATCTTGGTGTATAGTTCCCATGGTAGGAAATTTTTTGTTTTCTATGCTGCGATCCCAACACTAGGTTTATTTGCAAAAAGCCAGGTTTATCTTAAGCTGAGTTTAGAAGTAAAGAAAGCTAATTTAATGTACTAAATCACTTAAGTGGGAACCTAGTTTTCATATCCACAATCCAGTGGTGTTCAAGTCAAAGTCATAGTTCAATTCACAAATCATTTTGAAAACATCTAACGACGGAACAATATGGCCACTCCAATTATCCATGACCGCGGACGCGGCTATTCGAATAGTTTGACACTCTGTAGAGGTGGTACACTTTCACCACAAAATTAGATACATCCGTCAGGGATAACCCTGAATCATCATACTTAGTATGCGGATAATCAATCATATGTTGGAAATATTCCCTAGAGACAAATAATGGTGAGGACTATTATCATATTTCATATAGTTTATGATTAAGTTTTATGTCATGCTATAACTGTATTGAGTGGAAACATCAATACACGTGTGATATAAAAACAACCAGGGGGTTCCCAGTGAAACTCTAGTCACTGGTTCATTGGTCAACGGACGATCATGTTTTCCTGATCATGTGGCATTTATGCCAGTTGGAAATGAGGTCATCTCATTCAGAGAATGAGATGATGAACCAATACCCAACCTAAACATCGTGACCTGATCATGTCATGAAGTTCAAGTTACGATGATTAGAAAAGGATCCTCATACACTATTCCTTAGACCGTGAGGCTATATCAATCACTGTCTCCCGAGAGTGGTTAGATAGCATCAAATGCCATCTGGTAAAACGGGGGTTATAAAGGTGTGTTCAGGTACTCGGAGGAAACCGTAGAGGCAATATATGTCAAGAGCGGGATTTGTCCGTCCATGTGACGGGAAGATACTCAAGGGCCCACTCGGAGAAGTTATATCCAATAGCTGCGCAGCGTGTGATTAGATCATGGGGATATCACTTGTCGGAACGAGTCAAGTAGCATTGTTCAGTAACGAGATTGAACATGACATGGTGATGTCATTGATCAGATCTCGGGCAATGCAAGTATCGAGTGACAAAGGGAATAAGACACGACTATCCCGGTTCAAGCGACGAAAGATCTTCGTGGAACGCACAGGGGTCATATGGCCATCCATGTCCCTCTGTCGATCATTGGTGCGGGAGTGTGCCGACCATGTCTGGAGTGTTCCTGAACCATGGGGTATCACGCTTAAGGGCTTGATGATGCTTAGAGAGTGTTTATAGGATCGGTAGAATCACCGAAGAAAAGAAGGGAGAAAACCGGAAGGGTTTCGGTAAGTTCCGAGGATGTCCGGAGTGGAGGTGGAAGGTGTTCCATGGTCACGGAGGTTGAATAATATGTGAATGAATGTTAAATATTGATTTAATCATTTATTCTTAATTATTTAATAAAGAGAAAATCAATTAAAGGTCAAAAAGGCTTAATGGGCTAATTTCCGGAGGGAGAGGGCCCATTAGGGAAAGGAGAGAGGGAGATGGAGAGGGGCCAAGGGGGCTGGCCGGCTGGGCCTAGCCACCCCACGCGGGGCCCACTAGATGGCCGGCGGCCACCCCGTCCCCCTCCTCTCCTTTAGTCCCACCCCGGGACTTTGAGGGAGGGTGTACCCCTCCTCCCCCTATATATAGTGGGGTATTTGGCCAAGATAAACACACCAATAATCAATAAAAGTCTCCCCACTTTTGGGAAGACCTCTAATTGATATTTTCTCTCTCCCCCTCTCTCTCGTGATCGTGGTCCCAAGTCTGGACTGCGCGAGCAAGAGACATCTTCACCACGAAGCACCGTCGCGCTGCGCGATTCGGATCCGGGAGCTCTACTTCCGCAACTGCTGCTGGATTGGGGAGGCGACAGTCATCGTCAGGCACCGGACATGTATAACTCCCCTCGAGGTGTCGCACTTGAGGCACTCAAGTCGTTGGAGCCAGAAGGAGCGCAAGGACTCCATCACGACCTTGAGGTCCACTTCGGCTCGTCTACATCAACCACGCTCTCCTGAGTGTTGACAACGCTTTTCGGTCTTCAAGGGTAAATTTATGAAAAGCCCCTCCCGTTACTGTATTACTAATAGATAGGTCCTGGCAGCTTCAGGGGTTCAGGGGCGTGATACATTGCAAATGTATCTATAATTTTTGATGTTCCATGCTTGGTTTTATCTACTTTCTTGTGTTTTGTCCACACTTTGGAGTACTTTTCATATGATTTCTTGGCCTAACCTATTAACAAGAGCCACAGTGCTAGCTACCTGTTTTCTGCTATTTTTGGTTCCAGGAAGTCAGAAAATGAATATTCTCGTACTTGGATGGGACAAAAGCCAAAGTTATTATTTTACCGGGGGACACTTGGAGCCAAAATACGAGACGGAGAAGGGCCGGAGGGTGGCCACACCACCTGGTGGCGCGGGCCAGGCCAGGCCGCGCCAAGGGGTGGTGTGGCCCCCTCCGGCACCCCCTCGGTCTCCCCTCTCGCCTATAAGAGCCTCCGACGCATAAACCCTAAATCATCAAGCCTCCAGCCACGAAAAGTTCCACAGCGCCGCCACCACCAAAGCGGAGATTCGGGGGACAGAAAGTCTCTGTTCCGGCACCCTGCCGGGACGGGGAAGTGCCCCTGGAGCCATCTCCATCAATCTCCACCACCATCTCCATCACCATTGCTGATTCCCATGATGAGGATGGACTAGTTCTCTCTCGAGGCTAAGGGTTCTACCGGTAGCTATGTGTTCATCTCTCTCTCTCTATGCATGATCAGATTGTGATCATGAGCTTTGTAATCAAGTAGATCTACCTTGCTACTCAAGTGCTTTAATAGATCTCTGCTCTCTCCCCATGTGTGTGAAAGTGATAGCGTGCACACCATGGTGGCACTTAGGCTAGAGATTACGAATACTTGTTATGAGTTATATTTGGAGTTGGATGTCTTTATGAAATTGTGGTGTTTGTTGGAACCATCTAGTGCTCAAGGTGACAGTGTGGGGTTTTCTAGATGGGAAAGTTGAACTTTGAGGTGTGCTGTTATAGCCCAACCATCGATTAGAGTGTCCAACCGGAGAGTAGTTCAGCGTAGTATCATAAAGAAGAATATATTTATATGATAGTGTTCACTAGTGAAACTATGATCCCTAGGCCTTGTTTCTTAGCATTAAAACACCGTTTGCAATTAGATCTGTTAGATGTTTGCTTGCTTCCATCTTTATTTCAGTTTGCGTTTAATATCTTTCACGCCATCAAACTATTTTCTATCACCATTACCACTTATAATTATCCATACCACTTGTATTTCACTATCTCTTCGCCGAACTAGTGCACCTATACACCTGACAAGTGTATTGGGTGTGTTGGGGACACAAGAGACTTCTTGTATCTTGATTGCAGGGTTGCTTGAGAGGGATACCTTTGAACACTTCCTCCCTGAGTTTGATAAACCTTGGGTGATCCACTTAAGGGAAAACTTGCTGCTATTCTACAAACCTCTACACTTGGAGGCCCAACAACTGTCTACAAGAATTAGAAGTGCGTAGACATCAAGCTATTTTCTGGCGCCGTTGCCGGGGAGGTAAGGTAAAAGGTACTCACATCCTCCGATGTGAGCACTCGAAGTTATTTCCTTTAGATTCTGCAATTTTGTCTTTTTGTTTCTTGTTTTCACCAGTTAGGCTTAATGGAAAACAACAACAAAATTAGAGAGCTTTTTAGTATTTTTCCTAAGATAGAACTTGAATTGTCTGAAAATAAAATTAAAAAACCCTTAGAACCTTCTTTGCATGCTAATAGCAATGTTATTAGTATGAATCTTTTGAACACCTTTGTTACTAATGCTATGGAAACATCTAAGCTTGGGGAAGTTAGTTTTTATGAAAATGATATTTTTAGTTCCCCAGCTTTAAAGAAGAAAATTTGCTCTGATGATACTTTATCTCCCATATGTGGTAATTCTGATGATACTTGTGATATTTTAAATCCACATACTGAAAGAATCCCTTTTAAAATACCGATAAAATTGTTGAACGTGTTATGAATAACTGCTATTTTGGAGATGGAACTGTCCATCCTGGTGATCATTTACTCTTTATACATGAATTATGCGAGTTGTTCAAGTGTGCAGGTATTTCAATGAACCAAGTTAAGGGGAAGCTATTCCCTATTTCACTTAAGGGCAAAGCAAGGGAGTGGTATGAGTTACTAGATGATCCTCATAATTTAGAGTGGAAGGAACTTGAATCTCTCTTTTACTCTAAATTTTATCCTCCTCATGAAATTCATAAAGATAGGAATTACATTTATATTTTTCATCCACATGATGGAGAAAGTATTGCCCAAGCATGGGGGAGATTGAAGTCACTAATGCTCAAATGTCCCATTCATGAGCTCCCCAGTAATATTGGTATTAATAATTTCTATGCAAGGCTTTCAGGACATTACAAGGACTATCTAGATACTTGTTTAGAGGGATCCTTCACAAGTAAGGATGTCAAAGCTAAGTGGGATCTTCTTGAAACAATTCAAAGTAATACCGAAGATTGGGATAACAACAAAGGTAAAGAGCTAGGTATAAGCTATGAGTATGATTGCATTAAGTCTTTTGCTAAAACTGCTGAATTTCAAGAGCTTGGTGCTAAATATGGTCTTGATCCTCAAATTCTTATTGATTGTTTTAGAACCTTTGCTTCTCATATTAATGATCCTAAAGAAAAATGGGACATGTATCATGAGCCTTTTAAAGACACTTGCATGGAAAATGAAATTGTTATTAATGATAGCAATAAACATGCTCAAACCTCTAAAAGTACTATTTCTTACAAGCATGTTAATTTTTGTGGAATACATAGACCTTGTGAGAATAATCAAATTGAAGAAGAATATTGTATCACCCACAGGAATGAAAAAACTAGAACGTGGTATAGGGCTCTAAATGATCTTGGTAAAAAAGTTTGTGCCCTCTATCCTTTTATTTGTGAACTTTGCTTTGAAGTGGGTCATTTCAATTTTCAATGCCCAGGCCATAATAATAGCCCTTCTAATCCAATTAGTACTGCAAGTTTGTATTGTGATGACATGATCACTTCAATCAGCATGATGAACTTACATTATTTTTGGGGTGTGAAGAGTTATCAAGAAAAACTCCTTTGATAGATATGAGTGCTTTTGATATGAATAGCGTCCTGCATGGTTGTCATCTTTATTGTGTTGATAATTGTCACACAAATACTTACATACAAAATATTATAGAAGATGAGATTTTACCAAAATATGACAGGACAAATATGTGTTTTGATCTTATTAATGAAAAGAAGGAATCCTTCAAAGTTTCCTCTATTGTATCTAACAATAAACCAGGGTATATGGAGAAGCTTCCTTTCAAGCCTCTCCCTCCTAAAGAGAAGAATAAAAAGAAGAAGAGGAGGAGTAAAAGAAGAGAGGAAACGGTATTTTCCCCTAAGCATGTTGCTCCTATTATAGTTTTTGATGAGTCTAAACTCGATGATGTTCCTATGCTTATTACCTATAGTAGTGATCATGATTGGGAAAAGCACACTACTTTTGATATTGAAAATCTCTTCGGTACCAATTCTGAAAATGATGATATTAATAATTGCTATACTATTAGTGCTATCCATGATCCTTCCAATGATGATATGTTTACAAATGAACACACTTTGGAAGATAATTATTCTATTTCTTATGATGATACTACACCTCCAATATATGATGATTACAATAATGAATATGATACTTTCAGTCCACCTACTATTGAGGATAAAATTAATTATGATTACAATATTCCTCCTATATTTTATGATTATGGTGATGAGAATAATAATGATAGCTATTTTGTTGAATTTGCTCCTAATACAATTAATAAGAATGACTATGTTTATGTGGGGAGTATTAATTCTTTTATGCATGTGGCTCATGATAAGAATGTTTCATGTGATAGTTATATTATTAATTTCATTCATAATGCTACTGAAAGTTATTATGAGAGAGGGAAACATGGTTTTATGAATCTCAATAATATTAAGTTTCCCCTCTTTATGTTGAAATTTTTGAAGTTGCACTTGTTTTGCTTTCCTATGCTTGTTTCTTTGTGTTTTCATGACTTGTTTCTTTACAAGATTCCTATGCATAGGAAGTGGGTTAGACTTAAATGTTCTTTGAATTTGCTTCTTGATGCTCTCTTTTACTTCTATTCATATTTCCTATGTGAGCATCTTCTCAAACTATCATGCCTAACTTAATGGCGTTAAAGAAAAGTACTTATTGGCAGATAACCCAAAAGTTTTAGATGAGTCTTGGAAGTTATTACTTCTGTAATAACCTCTCGTTATCCTTTTTATTTGCTTTTTGTGCCAAGAGTAACCTCTAATGAGAGAGAAGTAATGATTGGGAAAGTTGTTGTCCCGAAACAGATTTTTGTGCTTCACCGTAAAAATTCGTGTAAAATCTCTGTAAGTTCTTTTGAGGCGTGAATTTTTGTGCTTCTGCCCCAGGCTGTTATCTAACGTTTGTTCGTGCAACACTTTTCGATTTGAGCAATAGAAGGTCTTCGAAAAAATTCGTCTTTACCTGCTGGTCTGTTTTGACAGATTTCTGCCATTATTTGCATTTGCTTCTTATTGATTCCTTTTTGAGTTCTTTTTGGGGAATTGAGCTTTTTGAGGGAAGTGCTACAGTATCTTGTGTTTTAATGGAAGTTTATTGGTGTTAGAACTGAATCTAAAGACTTATTATCTTGAGTGCACTAATGTTGCTAATAAAGATTGTGTGAAGTTTTGTATGAAGGAAAAATTTCAGGTGTATGGAAGGAATGAGTAATGAGATGAAGGATGGACTAAAGCTCAAGCTTGGGGATGCTACGCGTGTCACCCCAATAAATATCCAAGAAGTACAAGCATCAAAGCTTGGGGATGCCCAAGGTACCCCCCCTCTTCATCAATAAAAGTCCCAGGTTTCTTCTAAACGCTTAATTTTTATTTTTTCATGCACAGTTGTGTTGTTCTTGGAGCGTCTTCTTTTTCGTTTTGGTTTTGGTTTTTCGTTTGCTTGCTTTCTTAGTCTGCTGAATAAATTGGTTGGACCCCCTCTTTCATACATTGGTTTTCAAATAGATTGGTTCGGATTGGAAAAGAGTAGGAAAGGTCATGCTTATCTGGTAAAAAGAGCTTGTTTTTGACTGTGGCCTATGCTTTGTCATGCCATGACTTGATGTTGTTTTGGATTTATGCTTAGTATTCTTTGCTGTAGCATGACTTGTTATAAACAATTTATATTGCTTAATGTGCCTTGGATGAATCATGCGTTGTTTTAGCATATTAAAGCATAGTACTGTGGTATTCTCCTTTGATGCTTTATTTGGGTTGACTTGGCACATGCTCACACCATGTTATGACTATCTCAAGTCACCATAGACTTTATGATCCTTTAGTTTTCAAATGTAGTATCACTTTATGCTTTGATCAATGATGTTTTGTCGCTCTGCATGATTATGGCCATTATTGCTCTCTTAGTTTGTCGCTCCCAGTCTTTTGCTAGCCTCCGCAACCAAGTATGAGTTCCATTCATGCATCCAACTCCTAAAACCAAGTTATTACAAAGAGTCCACCATACCTACCTATTAGCATATGCTATTCCAAGTATATTCATGTTTTTTATCTACCTTCCAAATTAAACTTGTTATGAGAAAACTAGTGATTAAAGCTCTCACGAACTTGATGGCACACTTTACTTTCTGCATTTAATAAACTTCAACCATTGGGTCCTTCTTGCGCTTTATAAGTTGAAATTAGCAGAACCATGTATTATGGGGAACGCTTTCAGCATTGCACTTGTACTTTGTACCCCGTTGATATCATGTTCTTTTGCTTATGGATCCCGGCGGTGTGAAATAAAAGTGGAACTTGTAAGAGCATGGAGTTTCTATGTGTGTTAGAGAAACGCCTGGGCCGCTAGCCTAAGCCATGTCTAATCACGTTGGAAACTTGCAGCATCACCATAATGAGCACTCTATGAAGCATCCTCAATAAAAACCTATGCAAATAGCTCCCGTGTCATGTGCAAGGGGTACCCCGTTGGCGGTTCTCTATGATACATATGTACTTACAATGACAAGAGCTTACTTGTGACTAAAGTTGAGTAGCATGAGGTTTGGTCTTCGTAAGTAAGGGACATGAGATTTCGGCTTATAAATTGTCAAGCATATCCTCTTAGTTGTGTCACGTTAACCTTAATCTCCTAAAGATACTTATGATAGGGGCAATGAGAGCTGAAAGCTAAAAGTACCATAATTTTTGGAAGCTCTTTATGAAACTTGAATCCCTACTTCCTTCTATGAAGGCCTTTCTTTTACTTTTTTGTTGAGTTTCCACCTTCTATCTTTATGCACCTACTTTGAGAGCATAGTGGCCATTCTTAGTTCTATGTGCATTTTCCCAAGACTTCTTGATTGATGCATAGCTTTGATATTGCTTGTTTTAAACTATTTGTATCTAGTCACTCTTATGAACTTTGAAGGTGTCCTATGCATTTATATTTGCTACTCTATGAGGGACAAGCTGAATGCTATTATGCTATGTTTTCTTTATGTGAAACAAACAAACGTCTTGCAAATCATTGTTATTCATGACTCTTTTGTTTGTGCCTTTTCATGTTGCAACATAGTTTCTTTGTCTTATTGCTAGAACTTTGTCTTTCATGTTATGATTGAAGTACTATGATCCCAGGTTTCAATGTTTTCCAAATACTTTGATCAAGTTTATGATGGTGCATGTCACCTCAAAATTATTTTTTATTTTTATCAGTTACCTACTCGAGGACGAGCAGGAGTTATGCTTGGCGATGTCGATACATTGCAAATGTATCTATAATTTTTTATGTTCCATGCTTGGATTTATCTACTTTCTTGTGTTTTGTCCACACTTTGGAGTACTTTTCATATGATTTCTTGGACTAACCTATTAACAAGAGCCACAGTGCCAGCGGCCTATTTTCTGCTGTTTTTGGTTCCAGGAAGTCAGAAAATGAATATTCTCGTAATTGGACGGGACAAAAGCCAAAGTTATTATTTTACCGGGGGACACTTGGAGCCAGAATACGAGACAGAGAAGGGCTAGAGGGTGGCCACACCACCTGGTGGCGCGGGCCAGGCCAGGCCACGCCAGGGGGTGGTGTGGGCCCCTCTAGAACCCCCTCAGTCTCCCCTCTCGCCTATAAGAGCCTCCCGATGCATAAACCCTAAATCATCAAGCCTCCAGCAATGAAAAGTTCCGCAGCGCTGCCACCACCGAAGGGGAGATTCGGGGGATAGAAAGTCTCTGTTCCGGCACCCTGCCGGGACGGGGAAGTGCCCCTAGCCATCTCCATCGATCTCCATCACCATTGATGATTCCCAGGATGAGGAGGGAGTAGTTCTCTCTCAAGGCTAAGGGTTCTACCGGTAGCTATATATTCATCTCTCTCTATGCATGATCATATTGTGATCATGAGCTTTGTAATCAAGTAAATCTACCTTGCTACTCAAGTGCTTTAATAGATCTCTCCTCTGCCCATGTGTGTGAAAGTGATAGCGTGCACACCATGATAGCACTTAGGCTAGAGATTACAAATACTTGTTATGAGTTATATTTGGAGTTGGATGTCTTTATGAAATTGTGGTGTTTGTAGGAACCATCTAGTGCTCAAGGTGACAGTGTGGGGTTTTCTAGATGGGAATGATGAACTTTGAGGTGTGCTGTTATAGCCCTACCATCGATTAGAGTGTCCAGCCAGAGAGTAGTTCAGCGTAGTATCATAAAGAAGGATATATTTATATGAGAGTGTTCACTAGTGAAAGTATGATCCCTAGGCCTTGTTTCTTAGCATTAAAACACCGTTTGCAATTAGATATGTTACATGTTTGCTTGCTTCCATCTTTATTTCAGTTTGCCTTTAGTCTCTTTCACGCCATCAAACTATTTTCTATAATCGTCACCACTTATAATTATCCATACCACTTGTATTTCACTATCTCTTCGCTGAACTAGTGCACCTATACACCTGACAAGTGTATTGGGTGTGTTGGGGACACAAGAGACTTCTTGTATCTTGATTGCAGGGTTGCTTGAGAGGGATACCTTTGACCACTTCCTCCCTGAGTTCGATAAACCTTGGGTGATCCACTTAAGGGAAAACTTGCTGTTGTTCTACAAACCTCTACACTTGGAGGCCCAACAACTGTCTACAAGAATAGAAGTGCGTAGACATCAGGGCGTAGGGTAATAGTTTATTGTTTTCATACGCGGAACCCCTACAGTGGTATCAGAGCTAGATCTATGCGTAGTAATGCTAGTACGGGTAGAACACACGAGATGTAGCGTCTGGGCATTGATCTTTTAGTTGTTACCCTCCCACGTGTACTTGTGTATACCGCAGTAATGCTTGATAAAGCGGCCCCAACCAAATTTACGTGTTCATTCGCGAGACTGGTCCACGCTTGACATACGGCTTGTACCGTATAAAGTGGCTTAGGGGGGTGTTTGTCTCTCTCGCATTATTAGGTATGCCATTTGGAACGGAGGGCCCCGAAAGGGGTGTAGTAGAGACAACTACTTGATCAGCGTTGTGCTGAAAGTTCGTAGGTAAGAACAGTTCTTGTGCAAAAGCCCATTCAACCACGTAAAACATGCAAAGATAAAGTAGAGGCGTCTAACTTTGTTTTTCAGGGGGGCGTTGCTTTGTGATATGATTGTGGCAAAGGTAAAGTGATTACCTTTTGTTACATAGTAGGAGATAGTCACGGTAGTGATAAACTACCACGCCGGAATGACACCGGTACCCTAGTGTCTACGGTGCCAGAACCCTGGCACCGGAACCCAGTGGGCGGCGGATGGATATCACGATGTGAAGGACCATATCACATAGTATTTACATTCAATGTTATTTTTTGTATATCTTATTGTGTGCTAGTATTAGATACTCGACGGTAGCCTAATAAGATGATCCCTATTAAAATTACCAACAATTGTGTTCCCCCTTAGTGTGCACCACCAAGAAAGTTCTTCGGGATGAGGTGATCCAGGGTTACAGGCCTGGGTGTCAGACATATCTACGTTCACATACAGTGGGTGTAAGCCATGTTGCACAGCGAATACACTAAGGTTGAGTTGGCGAGCCTAGCACGCTAGAGAAGTGTGGCCTCAGAACACGGATGGTCGAAAGATTGAGCACGAGTCGCATGAATGATGTGACCAACGTTTAGCGTCCACCCTTGAACACACATTGATGGCCGTGACGATCGGGGGAGAAGTGGCTGATAGGGGTCGTGTTATCACTAGGAACCCTCATTGGGGATAGGTGTTTCTAAGTGGATTTATTATTAACTCATTTAATTATAAACTTAGTCTAAATTCCTTTTGCAATTATAAATGTAGATGGCTCACCGTGAAGCTTACTTTGTCATTGAGGATTGGGTAAAGGGTGAGAAACTTAGACTTGATGGATCCAACTTCCCTAGTTGTCTTGTGCGCCTAAATGATCTCCTTACTAGGAATCATGTGGTAGACTACATACACCGCACGATGGATTTGACTGAGCCAGACTACTACGAGACCCCACAAGAGCTAGCAGACCGCTACTATCGTCAAGAGATGTCCACATACATTCAGATAATAATGCATTACGGGATGGTGGGTGAACTACATCCGCTCATGGGTGATCTTGATCCATATTCGATGGTGGATCAGCTGAGAGCAGATTTCATAGGCCATGTGCGCATGTGGAAGCACGAGCTGCTTGGAGAATTCCTTTCCATACAGATGGAGGAACATACATGTGCGAAGGGTCACTTGGAGCGCATGCTTGATGCACACACAAGACTGGTTCACTTCGCGGATTATTGGATGGCTGATCCATTTGCGATAGACGTACTGCTTCGATCGTTGCCTCCCAGCTATGAAGGACATGTTCGGATTAGCATCATGAATGGTGATACAGAATCATTGGATTTCCATGAGTTCATATTACGCTTCAGGAACGTAAAGGTTGAACCAATCGCCGGAGAGGTCATCGATGACAAAGGTATATATTTGATATACAGTTTTATACATGTTATAATCTTGCAAACACATTGCAGTGTTAAGTATATCTGATACTTGTTCTGTTTTGCTGAAAATAGGTCCTTATGCATGAGAGGTGCTTGCTAGAGAGGAGGCGACGTTGTGTGTTGTTGGCCAGCATGATGATGATGGCCGACGACACTCTCCCTTGACATTTATCATTTAGTTTGTGTTTTAGGATGATTAATGTAATCAAGAGATTGTGAACTTCTTTAGTGTGTCTCACACTTCGTGAGACGGTCATTCATATGAGTTTGTAACAAACAGTAGTTCTACTTTTATGAATGATTTCTATTCGTGTTCATATCTTGTTTGATTATGTGTGAATTATCCTTATTGTTTGAAACTAATTGATAATGCATGAACATTTGTAAAACATTAAAATGCCTTGCTTAAAATACCCAACTTAATGATATTTCATTAATGAATGAAACCATTGTTTGAATTCAAATTTATAACGATAATATGTGAAAGTCATTCGATTTCTTATCACATATAAATCATGCCTAAGTTCGGAAAAATAACTTGAACACCGTGTATTACTTGAATACAAAGTGTTTGATGAATTGTTAAATAGAATACATATTCGATGTATTATGTTTAACGAAAATGGTAATTATCATTATATGATTGTTTAAATGTGTAAAGTAGTTTGCCACAGGAAACATAGATATGCAACTATTTGATTTGATCAAAGTGTTTCATCAACAAAGGGTATAAATATGAAAGAGAATCTAATTACTATGATTTGATCAATAGTAATGAAATTCAACTTTATAAGAATGGCATAAAAGTAATTGTGAAATGCAAAGTGTTTTGAAACGTCAAAATATAAAGCATCACAATGTGATATTAGATATCAAAGGGGTTGAATAGTAGGCACCAAATAAATCGTTGTAGTGTAGATGTAGAGACCATTAGCTTAGAAATAGTGAGCACTTAATTAGAAGGTAGTGAACCATTTAAATTCGTGAAAGTTTTGGGGTTATTCGATATAACCAAAACAATAGCAAATAAGTCCTTGTAGAGTATTCATTGGAAACTTTGAATATGAAACCCATAGCTGAAACCAAAAGGAAAGCAAAATTTGTATTGCTTGGATTTTGGTGCATTCTTGAGAAAGCTCACTTTTAGTGATGTTTCTCAATTATGAAGAAAATGGAAAAATAGTGTAAAACACGATGAGGATTCAAAACCCTACATCAGAGTGTGAGAAGCGCAACGGGCAACGTTCCTAAACGATTCTCTGCACAGAAGGAAAGAATCAATGATTTTGATCATTGTGTTTTCCCCACTGGTGTTTTCACTACATGAAGTAGGATTCAAAATGTAATCCATATCTAGTATGGAGACATTTGTGAATCATTTGTCATGATTCTTGGAATATGACATATCTACGAACTACTAAGGAAATAATGGTGAACTAGAATTATGAGAAATCCTAAAAGCAAAATTCACTTGAGATTGGAAAGCCATTCATTGCTGAATCTCACAAGTAAAAAGGAGTTACTTGGAATTTTTCCCAAATGACTGCAAAGCCATAGTGGAAAAAGGGGTGAATGACAAAAGCACAAATTTGTCAAGTATTGGACGGATTCAAATGAATTTGATTTATGTATGCTAAATGTCTGGTGGATTTAAAAACTAGTAAAGTACTAGTATCTCATAGTAAATCTCCAAGTTTGATATTTGATCAAAGGATTTTGAAGTTATTCAAAATAGTAAGGAGATATGCAATTTGCATAAAATTGAGTGGGAGCTATGAAAGTCTTCCTGAAACAATATGGGATTGACATATTTTTAAGTGGGAGCAATATAAGACTCAAATTCAAATATGTAGGAACATATTTTGAGTGGGAGCTTATAGGAGTAATTCTCAAGTGTGTTAAGAAAGAAAGGGCAAATAATTATAAATGATGATTTATAAGGTGTAGAAGTTGATAATAGGTGTGTTATGATATTATGTAGTATTCCTTAAGGGATTCTGAAAAGGGTTTCGGAATAGGAGTCAATTAAGGAACTGATCCTTAATAACTCAAGTTAGGAATAGCATTAAGTTTAAACATCAATGGTTGAAAGAAAGAAAACGATGATCGTCATCCACTATGTTGAGACATAGGTTCTATCTTAGTAAACCATGATGATAACTTAGCATAATATGTGATCCAAATACGGAACGTTTAAAAGTGATTAAGTTCGAATCACAAAATGTTGAGCTAAGTTTGTCCGTAGTGTCTAATAGAGAACTGCAGACATGTTTTCCAAATCCATAAAGGATGACATATCTTAAAACATAAAGAGTTATGTTATAAGGGAATGTGTTGGAAACTCTTGTAAATACCAATTAAAGTCAAGTAGGAAGTGAGGTGTACAAAACATCAAAAGTTGCAGAGTGCACGGGAGTTTCGATGAATACATTTATAATAATAGATAAGGGTATCATCTAAAGTGTTGTATAATGTTATGGCAGGGCTAGTTCGCTTTTAACATAGAATGATTGTCCCAAGGCACAATGCCCATGAGAAAGCCCTCGAGGTTGATCTAACATCATTGTAGGCTCCTAGAATCAGGCCTCGTTCTGCTGCCATAGCGATGATGCATACACACAGATGCTATCATGTGATGATAAAGTATTAATGTCAATCTAGGTGACATTAGTAAGTTGCAAAGGATTTGGGACCGTAAATTACAGACCCAAGACTCAACCTCTTCCATGAGCAAGCATGTTCAGGGTACCGGATATATGGTGCCAATGATTAGAACAAATGCAGCTAATGTATTTATACTCTAGTGCAAGTGGGAGACTATTGGAAATATGTTGTAGAGACAAATAGTAGCGAGGACTATTATCATATTTCATATAGTTTATGATTAAGTTTTAGATCATGCTATAATTGTATTGAGTGGAAACATCAATACACGTGTGATATACAAACAACCAGGGGTTCCTAGTGAACCTCTAGTCGCTGGTTCATTGGTCAATGGATGATCATGTTTTCCTAATCATGTGGCATTTATGCCAGTTGGAAATGAGGTCATCTCATTCAGAGAATGAGATGATGAACCAATACCCAACCGAAACATCGTGACCCGATCATGTCACGAAGTTCAAGTTACGATGATTAGAAATGGATCCTCGTAGACTATTCCTTAGACCGTGAGGCTATATAAATCACTGTCTCCTGAGAGTGCTTAGATAGCATCAAACACCATCTAGTAAAATGGTGGTTATAAAGGTTTGTTCGAGTACTCGGAGGAAACCGTAGATGCAATATATGTCAAGAGCGGGATTTGTCCGTCCATGTGATGGGAAGATACTCAAGGGCCCACTCGGAGAAGTTATATCCAATAGCTGCGTAGCGTGTGATTAGATCACGGGGATATCACTTGTCGGAATAAGTCAAGTAGCATTGTTCAGTAACGAGATTGAACACGACATGGTGATGTCATTGATCAGATCTCGGGCAATGCAAGTATCGAGTGACAAAGGGAATAAGACATGACTGTCCCGGTTCAAATAACGAAAGATCTTCGTGGAACGCACAGGGGTCACATGGCCATCCAGGTCCCTCTATCGATCATTGGTGCGGGAGTGTGCCGACCATTTCTGGAGTGTTCCCGAACCGTGGGGTATCACGCTTAAGGGCTTGATGATGCTTAGAGAGTGTTTATAGGATCGGTAGAATCACCGAAGAAAAGAAGGGAGAAAATCGGAAGGGTTTCAGTAAGTCCGGAGGATGTCCAGAGTGGAGGTGGAAGGTGTTCCATGGCCACGGAGGTTGAATAATATGTGAATGAATGTTAAATATTGATTTAATCATTTTATCATAATTATTTAATAAAGAGAAAATCGATAAAAAGGCTTAATGGGCCAATTTCCAGAGGGAGAGGGCCCATTAAGAAAAGGAGAGAGGGAGAGGGGCCAAGGGGGCTGGCCGGCTGGGCCTAGTCACCCCGCGCGGGACCCACTAGGTGGCCGACGGCCACCCCTCCCCCCTCCTCTCCTTTAGTCCCACCCCGGGACTTTGAGGGAGGGTGTACCCCTCCTCCCCCTATATATAGTGGGGTATTTAGCCAAGATAAACACACTAATAATCAATAAAGGTCTCCCCACTTTTGGGAAGACCTCTAATTGATATTTTCTCTCTCCCCCTCTCTCTCTCTCTCTCGTGACCGTGGTCCCAAGTCTGGACTGCGTGAGCGAGAGACATCTTCACCGCAGAGTGCCGAACTAGTGCACCTATACACCTGACAAGTGTATTGGGTGTGTTGGGGACAGAAGAGACTTCTTGTATCTTGATTGCAGGGTTGCTTGAGAGGGGATACCTTTGACCACTTCCTCCCTGAGTTCGATAAACCTTGGGTGATCCACTTAAGGGAAAACTTGCTGCTGTTCTACATACCTCTACACTTGGAGGCCCAACAACTGTCTACAAGAATAGAAGTGCGTAGACATCAAGCTATTTTCTGGCGCCGTTGCCGGAGAGGTAAGTTAAAAGGTACTCACATCCTCCGGTGTGAGTGCTCGAAGTTATTTCCTTTAGATTCTGCAATTTTGTCTTTTTGTTTCTTGTTTTTATTTTCACGAGTTAGGCTTAATGGAAAACAACAAAAAAATTAGAGAGCTTTTTAGTATTTTTCCTAATGTAGAACATGAATTCTTTGAAAAGAAAATTAAAAAACCCTTGGAACCTTCTTTTCATGCTAATAACAATGTTATTAGTATGAATCTTTTGAACACCTTTGTTACTAATTCTATGGAAACGTCTAAGATTGGGGAAGTTAGTTTTTATGAAAATGATCTTTTTACTTCCCTAGTTTTAAAGAAGAAATTTTTCTCTAATGATACTTTATCTCCCATATTTGGTAATTCTAATGATAATTTTAAGATACCTACAATAATTATTGATTGTGTTATGGATAAATACTATTTTGAAGATGGAACTGTCCATCCCGGTGATCATTTGCTCTTTATACAAGAATTATGCGGGTTGTTCAAGTGTGCAGGTATTACAATAGATCACGTCAAGAAGAAGTTATTCTCTTTATCACTTAAGGGCAAAGCAAGGGAGTGGCATGAGCTACTGGATGATCCTCATCATTTGGAGTGGAAGGAACTTGAATCTCTCTTTTACTCTAAATTTTATCCTCCTCATGAAATTCATAAAGATAGGAATTATACTTATAATTTTCATCCTCATGATGGAGAAAGTATTTCCCAAGCATGGGGGAGATTGAAGTCACTAATGCTCAAATGTCCCATTCATGAGCTCCCTAGGAATATTGTTATTAATAATTTCTATGCAAGGCTTTTAGGACATTACAAGGACTATCTAGATACTTGTTTAGAGGGATCCTTCGCGAGTAAGGAGGTCAAATCTAAGTGGGATCTTCTTGAAACAATTCAAAGGAATACCGAAGATTGGGATAACAACAAAGGTAAAGAACCAGGTATAAACTATGAGTATGATTGCATTAAGGCTTTCGCTGAAACTACTGATTTTCAAGAGCTTAGTGCTAAATATGGTCTTGATTTTCAAATTCTTATTGATTGTCTTAAAACCTTTGCTTCTCATATTAATTCTCCTAAAGAAAAGTGGGACATGTATCATGAGCCTTTTAAAGACACTTGCATGGAAAATGAAATTGTTGTTAATGGTAGCAATAAACATGCTCAAACCTGTGAAAGTACTATTTCTTATAAGCATGTTAATTTTTGTGTAATACATAGACCTTGTGAGAATAATCAAATTGAAGAAGAATATTTTATCACCCACAGGAATGAAAAAACTAGAACGTGGTGTAGGGTTCTAAATGATCTTAGTAAAAAAGTGTGTGCCCTCTATCCTTTTATTTGTGAACTTTGCATTGAAGTGGGTCATTTCAATTTTCAATGCTCATGCCATAATAATAGCCCTTCTAATCCAATGAGTACGGCAAGTTTGTATTGTGATGACATGATCACTCCTAATCAGCATGATGAACTTACATTATTTTTGGGATGTGAAGAGTTATCAAGAAAAACCTCTTTGGTAGATATGAGTGATTTTGATATGAATAGTGTCCTGCATGGTTGTCATCTTTATTGGGTTGATAATTGCCACATAAACACTTACATACAAAATATTATAGAAGATGAGATTTTACCAAAATATGATAGGACTAATATGTGTTTTGATCTTATTAATGAAAAGAAGGAATCCTCCAAAGTTTCTTCTATTGTCTCTAATAATAAACTAGGGTATATGGAGAAGCTTCCTTTCAAGCCTCTCCCTCCTAAAGAGAAGAAGATAAAGAATAAAAGGAGGAGTAAAAGGAGGGAGGAAACGGTATTTTCCCCTAAGCATGTAGCTCATATTATAGTTTTTGATGAGTCTGAACTCGATGATGTTCCTATGCATGTTACCTATAGTAGTGACCATGATTGGGAAAAGCACACTTCTTTTGATATTGAAAATCTCTTTGGTACCAATTCTGAAAATGATGATATTAATAATTGCTGTACTATTAGTGCTATCCATGATTCTTCCAATGATGATATGTTTACAAATGAACACACTTTGGAAGATAATTATTATATTGTTTATGATGATACTACACCTCCAATATATGATGATTGCAATGATGAATATGATATTTTCAGTCCACCTACTATTGAGGAGGAATTTAATTATGATTACAATATGCCTCCTATATTTGATGATTATGGTGATGAGAATAATAATGATAGCTATTTTGTTGAATTTGCTCCCACTACAATTAATAAGAATGACTATGTTTATGTGGGTAGTATTAATTCTTTTATGAATGTGGCTCATGATAAGAAATGTTTCATGTGATTGTTATATTGTTAATTTTATTCATGATGTTACTGAAAGTTATTATGAGAGAGGGAAACATGGTTTTATGTATCTCAACAATATTAAGTTTCCCCTCTTTATGTTGAAAGTCTTGAAGTTGCACTTATTTTGCTTTCCTATGCTTGTTGCTTTGTACTTTCATGACTTGTTTCTTAACAAGATTCCTATGCATAGGAAGTGGATTAGACTTAAATGTGCTTTGAATTTGCTTCTTGATGCTCTCTTTTACATCAATTCATATTTCTTTTGTGAGCATCTTCTCAAACTACCAAGCCTAACTTAAAGGCGTTAAAGAAAAGTACTTATTGGGAGATAACCCAAAACTTTTAGATGAGTCTTGGAAGTTATTACCTCTGTAATAACTGTTCCTTATCCTTTTTATTTTCTTTTTGTGCCAAGAGTAACCTCTAATGAGAGAGAAGTAACGCTTGGGAAAGTTGCTGTCCCGAAACAGATTTTTGTGCTTCACTATAAACATTCGTGTAAAATCTCTGTACGTAATTTTGAGGCGTGATTTTTTTTCTTCTTCCGAAGGTTGTTATCTAACTTTCGTTAGTTCAACACTTTTCGATTTGAGCAACAGAAGGTCTTCAAAAAAATTGATTTTTACCTGCTGGTCTATTTTGACAGATTTCTGCTATTATTTGCATTTGCTTCTTGTTGGTTCCTTTTTGAGTTCTTTTGGGGAATTGAGATTTTTGAGGGAAGTGCTACAGTAGCTTGTGTTTTAATGGAAGTTTTATTGGTGTTGAAACTGAACCCAAAGACTAATTATCTTGAGTGCATTAATGTTGCTAATAAAGATTGTGTGAAGTTTTGTATGAAGGAAAACTTTCAGGTGTATGGAAGGAATGATGTAATGAGATGAAGAATGTACTAAAGCTCAAGCTTGGGGATGCCATACGTGTCACCCCAAAAAATATTCAAGAAATACAAGCGTCAAAGCTTGGGGATGCCCAAGGCATCCCCTTCTTCATCAATAAAAATCCCAGGTTTCTTCCAAACACTTTATTTTTATTATTTCATGCATAGTTGTGTTGTTCTTGGAGCGTCTTCTTTTTCATTTTCGTTTTGGTTTTTCGTTTGCTTTGTTTTCTGAATAAATTGGTTGGACCCCCCCTTTCTTACATTGGTGTTCAAATAGTTTGGTTTGGTTTGGAAAAGAGTAGGAAAGCTCATGCTTAAGTGGTAAAGAGAGATTGTGTTTGACTATGGCCTATGCTTTGTCATGCCATTCTTGATATTGTTTTAGCTTTATGATTAGTATTATTTGCTGTAGCATGACTTGTTATAAACAATTGAGATTGATTAATGTGCCTTGGATGAATCATGCGTTGTTTTAGCATATTAAAGCATAGTATTGTGGTATTCTCCTTTGATGTTTTTTTTGGGTTGACTTGGCGCATGCTCACACCATGTTATGACTATCCAAAGTCACCATAGACTTTATGATCCTTTAGTTTTCAACTTGTAGTATCACTTTATGCTTTTATCAATGATGTTTTGTCGCTCTGCATGATTATGGCCATTACTGCTCTCTTAGTTTGTCGCTCCCAGTCTTTTGCTAGCCTCCGTAACCAAGTATGAGTTCCACTCATGCATCCAACTCCCTGAACCAAGTTATTCCAAAGAGTCCACCATACCTACCTACTAGCATATGCTATTCCAAGTATATTCATGTTTTTATCTACCTTCCGAATTAAACTTGTTACGAGAAAACTAGTGATTAAAGCTCTTACGAACTTGATGGCACACTTTACTTTTCTTGCCCTTAATAAACTTGAACCATTGTGTCGTCTATGTTGTATATGCTTGCACTTATTTGTTGGGGATTAGCAGAACCATGATGTCATGAGGAACGCTTTCAACATTGCACGGGTACTTTGTACCTAGTTGATATCATGCTCTTTTGTTTATTGATGTCATCGGGGTGAAATGAAAGGGAGCTTGTAAGTCCATGGAGTTATGTATATGTGTTAGAGAAACGCCTGGGCCGCTGGTCTAATGCATGCTGTCATGGTGGAAACCTGCAGTGTAACCATAATGAGGTGTCTATGAAGCATTCTTCTTATTAAAAAAGAGTCAGATATTGAGAAAAAAAAGAGAAAGAGAAAAGAGAAAAAAAGAGATATGAAAAGAGGAAAGAGAGAAAAAAGCACCATATTCCCATGGTAAATAAGAAGATTGTGGAGATGCTCGTTGTCTGCTTGCCTTGTCATTTTGATATGCGTATTCTTCCGTATCATCGGGCAAGGGGTACCCCATTGGCGGTTCTCTATGATACACATGTACTTACGATGACAAGAACTTACCGATGACTAAACTTGAGTAGCATGAGGAGTGGCCCTCGTATTCAAGGGACATGAGATTTCCAACTTATACTTCGTCAAGCATATACACCATAATTTGTTCACTTTAACCGTAATCACTTCAAGATGCTTATGATAGGGGCAATGAGAGCTGAAAGCTAATAAGTATCATAATTTTTGGAAGCTCTTTATGAAACTTGAATCTATGCTTCCTTCTATGAAGGCCTTTCTTTTACTTTTATTTTGAGTCTCCACCTTCTATCTTTATGCACCTACTTTGAGAGCATAGTGGCCATTCTTAGTTCTATGTGCATTGTCCCAAGACATGTTGATTGATGCATAACTTGATATTGCTTATTCTTAAACTATCTGTATCTAGTCACTCTTATGAACTTTGAAGGTGTCCTATGCATCTATGTTTGCTACTCTATGAGGGACAAGCTGAATGCCACTATGCTATGTTTTCTTTATGTGAAACAAACAAACGTCTTGCAAAGCACTGTTATTCATGAATCTTTTGTTTGTGCCTTTTCATGTTGCAACATAGTTGCTATGTATTATTGCTAGAACTTTATTCATGCTATTATGAAGTACTATGATCCTAGCTATCCATGTTTTACAAATACTTTGATCAAGTTTATGATGGTGCATGTCACCTCAAAAATTATTCTTTCTTTTTATCACTTACCTACTCGAGGACGAGCAGGAGTTAAGCTTGGGGATGTTGATACGTTGCTAACGTATCTATAATTTTTGATGTTCCATGCTTGGTTTTATCTACTTTCGTATCTTTTATTCCAACTTTGGAGTACTTTTCATATGATTTCTTGGACTAACCTATTAACAAAGAGCCATAGTGCCAGCTACATGTTTTCTGCTGTTTTTGGTTCCAGGAAAGTAATAAAATGAATATTCTCGGAATTGGACCAGACAAAAGCCAAAGTCGATATTTTACCGGAAGACTCACGGAGCCAGAAGACGAGATGGAGAGGGGCCACAGGGCGGCCACACCATGTGGTGGCACGGGCTAGCCCTGGCCACACCACCAGGTGGTGTAGGCCCCCTGGCCGCCCACCGACCTCACCTCTTCGCCTATAAGATGCCTCCCGATGCAAAAACCCTAAATCGTTAAGCCTCCAATCCCTAAAAAGTTCCGCGGCGCCGCCACCACCGAAGGGGAGATTCGGGGGACAGGAAGTCTCTGTTCCAGCACCCTGCCGGGACAGGTAAGTGCCCCCAGAGTCATCTCCATCGATCGCCACCACCATGTCCATCACCGTTGCTGATTCCCATGATGAGGAGGGAGTAGTTCTTCCTCGAGGCTAAGGGTTCTACCGGTAGCTATGTGTTCATCTCTCTCTCTATGCATGATCTTATTGAGATCCTGAGCTTGTAATCTATAGATCTACCTTGCTATTCAAGTGCTTTAATAGATCTCTGCTCTCCCCATGTGTGTGAAGTTGATAGTGTGCACACCATGGTGGCACTTAGGCTAGAGATTACAAATACTTGTTATGAGTTATATTTGGAGTTGGATGTCTTTATGAAATTGTGGTGTTTGTTCGAACCATCTAGTGCTCAAGGTGACAGTGTGGGGTTATCTAGATGGGAAAGATGAACTTTGAGCTATGCTGTTATAGCCCTACCATGGATTAGAGTGTCCAACTGGAGAGTAGTTCATCGTAGTATCATAAAGAAGAATATATCTATATGAGAGTGTTCAGTAGTGAAAGTATGATCCCTAGGCCTTGTTTGTAAGCACTGAAACACCGTTTGCTACTAGATCTGTTACATGTTTGCTTGCTGCCATCTTTATTTTAGTTTGCTTTTAGTCTCTTCCACGCCATCAAGTTATCTTCTATCACTGTTACCACTTATAATTATCTTTACCACTTGTATTTCACTATCTCTTCGCCGAACTAGTGCACCTATACACCTGACAAGTGTATTGGGTGTGTTGGGGACACAAGAGACTTCTTGTATCTTGATTATAGAGTTGCTTGAGAGGGGATACCTTTGACCACTTCCTCCATGAGTTCGATAAACCTTGGGTGATACACTTAAGGGAAAACTTGTTTCTGTTCTACAAACCTCTGCACTTGGAGGCCCAATAACTGTCTACAAGAATAGAAGTGCATAGACATCAGGGAGACATGGGGAGTGCAGTGGGGGTATTTGGTTGAATGATCACTGCTCAAAATAGTTAAGTTAGGTTGAGGTTAATTAGTGTCTACAAGGTGTTCGACTTAATGGCCGCAAGAACTTAAATTTGAAAATTTTGAATGAATTTTGATGAGTGATTTGATCTTACGCTTGAGTGTCTATGGTTGCTTGGAAAAGTCAAGGTGAATTGATTTGAGTGGTTTTTGCAAAATGGTGATCTTAGTACATACACTTGATTCAATTTTGAACTATCCTTTAATTGGATTTGAAAATAGTTTTGGTGAGTTTGTAAAGTGGGATTGGGTTCACTTTTACTTGGTCTAGAAAGGGGTGAAAAGAAGTGGAAATGTTTATGTTAGAAATTCTTTACTAGGAACACTCAAAGTGGTCTAGTGGTTAATTTTGGTCAAAATGACCATTTGATCATATGATTCATATTTGATTTTCTTTTCTTTTGATTTTGTTTGTAATTTTCCTAGATGATGTAGTATTCATCTTTAAACCATTCCTTATCATTTGTAGCAATCAAACATGGAAATGTCACTCAATCCTACACTAATGCAAATCACACATACACTCATATTCAATTTAATAATATTTTTTTTGTTAACCCTAAACTTGGGTGATTATAACTTGATAATCTTCATTAATATTTTTGGGTTGTTACACTCGCTTGGTTTTAAGTAAAAAAATTATTGGACAATTGTGTACCTATTTCATTCAATCTAGAGTGGACATCTCCTAGGTTTCTTGAATCCAACCCCATTGATTCTTCCAAGATGGAGGTGCATGCTGCAACCACTATAGATTTGGATTTCTCTCCTAGGATTAATCTTGCTAAGAGGATCATGACTCTTTTTCAGTCATCTGTCCACCCATTCTTTGGATCAGAACATTTCACCATGGTGGTTTCATTTGGATGTGCTTCTTTCTGTCTTGATGAATACACTGTGGGTTTAGCTCTTGAAGTGGCCATTAGGGGTTTTTGTGGTGAGCTAAATGTATCTCTTCTAAGTGACATATTTTTTTATCCATGGTCTCCTCCAAGAGGGCTGGATTCTTTATTTTGAATTTGAGATATTTTAAATGTTTTTAATTGAAATGCTACTTTCATCTCTGGGGTCGCCGGAGACCAAATTGGCATCATGAGTTAAAGATTTGGGATCAAGAAACCCTGGATGAGTGGATCTCAGTTGACCGAAGGACTTGTAGAAACAATATTCCGAACAAATCTTGTGCGCAGAGTCTGGAGCGGACCGGAAATCCTGGTACTGTATCATTGGATGAATCTTCTTCTCTCGACATTAGCATTGACAATGACAAGGTAATAGGTCCTAAAGTTGTAGTGGGTGCTTTAATACTACATAAGAATGGGATTTCTATTGATTAGCATGCTGGCTCATTACTTAAGTCCGGGTTTTCTCTTGATCAACCTCGGTCTTCTCCTGATAATTCTAATTAAGCTTTTGAAAAAATGATTGATGATATGGTGCTTAAAGTTTGGCCTTATTCTAAATGTCTGCGCTTTGGTCATCTTACTTCTGATTACAAAGTGGAAGTACAATGTTATGCTTGTTACCGATGCGGTCACATTAAAAGGAACTGTCCTAGTAATTTAGGGGCAAAGTTGTCCTTTCGCTGGGTCGCCAAACCGTCTAATCATGTGGTCCTAGACTCTGCACCTGAAACGGACTCTATACAAAATATTAAGGCTATTGTTTCTACGGTCGATTTGACTACAACTGTCAAGCAAATGTCCTATCAACCCTAGAACAATCTGCCGTCTCTCCAGGACCTAGGAATGGCGAAGTTTCAAGTTGATCCCACCTATTTCACCCCTACGGGGATGCTAATTCAGCAGCCATGGGGAGATGATGAGAGACCTACAAGGATTTATGTCACTACGTCGACCACACCTCCGAAGTGCCATGAAAACTAGGAAATGGCAGTGGTGCTTCCAAGGCCAGAGGGAGGAGAGATTGATGAAGTCTTAGAGAAGATTGTGCATCACGCCCAAGATGATCTCCAACTTGAGGTACTGTCTTTTGCTGAAAGTGCAGTTGGCATTGGTTTGTTTCATATGGCAGACTCTGTTCAAAGAGATCTTATGGTTGCTCAACCTGAGTTTCAGATTGGTAATGGCCACAACTTGTATTTTACATGCCATGATGTTGGTACTAATTTTAGAGCTAGTATTTACACAACAAATGGTTGGATTATGCTGCTTAATTTGCCGATGGATTATCGTAATGAAGAATTCCTAAGAGAAACTGTGGCTAAGTTTGGAAAATTTAGAGGTTGATTTCAGGAGGACCCCTCCCCACAAGAACTTTGATTAATTGTAGCTATGGTGGTGCTAGAGACATCCCTAAATTCCCCGTGGTATGCGAGCCACAACATTATGGTGGTACTATTGTATCTTGGACTGCTCCTTGTTATATTTTGTTAAGTGAGCATGGGGATGTACTACCTGGGATGAATTACCAGAACCAGGTAATGGAAATCCACACCCCTTACCAGGACAGAATCAACGTATGAAGGACAATGATGATTATGACCCTTGGATGCCAGATAACATTCAACCTGATGTTCTTGGTTGGGGAGCATGGGTTCAGGAACAAGCTACAGAGAATGTGGTACATGCAGATCAGTGAGGTCAACCAATCTAGAACCAGTCTTCTATAACTTTCTCTCTGTCAGGTGCTTCAGGGTCTTCTATAACTTTCTCTTTGTCAGGAGCTTCAGGGTCATCTGTACACTTTGTGCAAGGAGAAGGTGCAACACAGATTGCGGATGCCCTTGTGATCCAGCAAGTGCCACTAGGTTATCAGCTAGCTATTGTCACTGTTTTCAATGAGGTTCAGAACAACAACATTCATATCCTTACTATGTTACTCCCTGAGTTGGTCATGGGATGGCATGGAGGTAGTAATGAGAAGACTTTCTCCCTGGATTTATTCTCTGTGGAAAGTTACCATGTGATTTTCAATATGATGCTGCAGTGAGATCTTTCTGGTTGCCTCCCTCACCTTTGCACCTAACTACTGGAAAGGAGGATGATCACATAGAGAAATTTTCCCCTAGTGGCATGGTGCATGAGCATTAATTTGTTCCATGCAATGCATCTATTCATGTGTTATCAGACACTCCAAAGAAGAGGGGAAGGAAGAAAAAGGAAACTCTGATTGCTAACACTTCTGAGACGCGTGTAACTAGAAGTACTACTAGGAATAATGGGTACAAGATCATACCTTGTGCTGATTAGCCTCAGCCTAGGAAGAAGGCAAAGTCAGCTAAGCCCATACAGATGGACTCCCATGATGAGCAGCTGCCACCAGCTACTTCTGTTGTAGTCCTTCAGCAAGCAGACATGATCCTAGAAATTCCTAGAGAGGATATGACTGAGGAGATTCTTATCGCATCTCTAGGACCCAAGAATGCTGAAGATTCCCCTGATGATTAGTGGAAATTATTCCATTTATGGTATTGTTCTAGGCCTTTCATGTCTTTTGCACTTTTGTGGATTTATTATTGCCATTTTAGATGATATGTGTGAACCCTGGAGTCACCTTGCACTTTGGTATTATTCCAGAATTGCTATGTTAAATGTTGCCACTTTGAGATGCTTATTTATAATAAGTAGTGCGATGTCTCTGGTTGTTTTGGTTCTTAATGGATCAGTCAAATACTAATACCTAGGACTGGTTGGTACTGGATTGGAATGTTAGGGGTCTCAACGATGAAAATAAGCAAACTAGAGTCTATAACAAACTGAAGACAACAGACATGTAGTGGTTTGTCTTTAGGAAACAAAACGTGAAACTTTTCATCATTCATTTGTAAGAGGCTTTTGTCCTAAGAGATTTGATAAATTTGCATTCTCCCCTTCAGTAGGAGCATCTGGGGGTATTATTATGCTTTGGAAAAGTTCTGTTTTCTCTAGAAATGTGGTTGAAATTCATAGATCAGGAGTAATCATTAGTTTTACATCCATGCATAATGGGGAGAATTGGAGTCTGGTTAATGTCTATGGTCCTTGTCAAGGGATTGAGAGAGATAATTTTGTTTCCTGGCTTTATAATCTGCAAATCCCAACACTTGAACTCTGTCTATTATTGGGGGATTTTAACTTTATGAGGTCATATGATAATAGAAACAGATTTTGTGCTTATGGCGAGCTACGATGTCGCCATTCGCGGCTGAGCGGGTTTACCTCCCCATCTCTCCGGCACCATGGACAAGGTCGAGGAAGCAGATCCGGTGTAGTGGAGTCAAGGTAGAGGATCCAACGAAGCTGCGACGACATTGCTAAGCCGGCTCCAACACCGTGGACCTCGGGTATGGAGGAGCTGGTCTGGTGCGAGCTGGCATCATGAGCTAGTAAAACGTCTTTGGTCCCTATGGTGGCATGGTGGTAGAGAGGTTTTGAAAGGGAGATGGGACGGAAGGAGCACAGCCGTGGTCGTGCAAGGTGATCTTGAGGGATTTGGCCCGAAGGGCATGGGTGGTACTAGTATGTTTGAAACTTTGAATTATGTGGCGCGTCGGAATTTACAAGACAAAGCATTTTGAGAATGTCCTTTGGTGTGTTGTTTCTAGATCGAAGGGCGAGATGGAAATTTCTTAGCACTAGAATTTTGGACGCAGGAGCCATTTCGGCGGGTGTTTCTAGCGCAGAGTTAAAATTATTATTGACTGCTTGGTAGAAGAGGTGATTTCGGCTTGTGTTTTGCCGCTCAGTTGATTTTTTTGTACTCGATCTACTAGTGCAGTCTAAAAGTTTGACTTTAGAATGGGCACAAGGACATGGTCATTCTCAAACTACCTTTCATGGTAATGTGTTAATTTTCTGCAAAAGGTGGATCTACAGATCTAAATGAAAGTATAAAATAAGATTTCAACATTATCGCATGAAAATGTTGTTTTTCCATTTTCCGAATGGCTAGAACGAAACCGGGATACATTTTCGAGATACAGCAAGTAGGTACAGTAGAGTTTCATACAACATGCCACATACGTAGTTACCGTAAAGTACTGCCAACACATAAGAAGAGAAAATATCAGGCTGACAACACAAGGAAAGTCATCCTCATTATTTGAAATAATAGTCTATTCGCATGGAAGCTCTTGCATCACCCTTTGAAAATCATCTGTCTGCAAAGATGCACGGAGAATCTCTGCTCGTGCTTTCACCTGTTCCATGTCACGTTGATCTCATTGACATCTGCATCAGCCGAACTCGTAACATGATTTTTAGCCACTAACTTCTGAAGATCAGCAGTAGCATCAAGACCATCTTCAATAGTAAAAATCCATCCTCGGTTCAATTCTCTGATCCGCTGAGTGGCCATGTCCAAATCCTTCCAGAGAATCCTAATTTTAGCTTTGGCCATGCACCATATTTTGGTTTGGTTCCTAGAAATTGTTGTATCACTAGCATGTTAAATATCTGTGTTACGAACCTCCTTGGCAGCGACATGATCATGCACTTGCTTCTGCAAATTGCAATGCAGCAAATCAGTCAATAAATAACACAAGAAAGATGCAACCAATAGCCATGTTTAGGGTACTCGACTAGGCCATCTTTCTGTACTAGTTATGCTGTGCTGAGTGGGGCAAGATCTGCATGTCCAAAACTCTTCAGGATTAGTTGTCATCAATTCTCTGCATACTTATTCGGAAGTACATCATCTTTCATGCCTTAAAAAATATATACTAGTATGAGAAGGCAGGGCAAGCAAATGATGAACTACTTCCAAAAATAAATGCATAATGATGGCACATATATATTCAAAATGGAGGCAACCCTTTGTCTAGGGAGGATTGTTGGGGGTTATTATTGGCTATCAAGGCTTTGTACTAGTGCGAGATAAATAATGTGTCTTGACGGCTAGTAGTTGCCTTCTTTTCTCTTTGAACTGATCCCGCAGTACTGCAACTAGCATGCATTAGAGATAATTGGTAACGAGAAAACATAGCAAGGAAGCGATGAACTAAATTCAGAAGTAAAATGCAAGGAAAGCGGGCATAGGAAGTGTGCAACAACCTTCATCTTGGTTGTATGGATTTTTAACCATCACCTTGGTGAGGGGTCCGCGTGGCGTACGCATCTCTCAATTGTGGTGGTGGGGAAGCTGACACTCTACCGTGGAGTGGGGGAAGAAGATGCGACGAAGCAACGATAGTAGCATGGATGACGGCGTCGCTGAGCAGACTCCGGCAAGCTGGAAGTTGGCTAAGGAGGGATGGGATAGAGGATGACGTGAGGCTTCAGTAAAAGATGGATAGTGGAGTCGGCGGGCGAGCGAGCGAGAGGCCCCGTTAGTATGCAGCTAGCTAGCGTTTGCAGAGAAGTGAAGGAAGGGTAAAATTTTGGGAAAGGTAGATGGGAGGATCCCGCCAATATTCTACCAAAAATTAGTGTTGAATCACACTTGTCTCACCTCCTGAGTAGTGATAAAAGCTCGAAAATTAGCAGGCATCGAATGCGATGGGACGGTCGCATGTGTAGCTTGTGAAGAAAGGTGGCTGAGTCTAGTACAGTGTCAGATAGATGAAAAAAATTGGGGGTGGTGTTGGCTACCAGCCATGCCCTTCATTAAAAAAAATAAACATTTCAAATTCGTGTAAATGTATCAAATAATTAAACTAACTACATCCCACGGTGGTGGGAGGCAATGTCCTTACCCGGACGGTGCGATGTCCTACCGTGGCGGGAGGTGCTGCTCTCACAGGAGGGTGCGGGGGTGGCCTCCCATGGCAAGAGGAGGTGTTTCCCTCGCTAGGAGGGCATGACAGCAGCGGTCCTCTGGCGACATCCCAGAACTTGAACATGGAGTTGTAGATCGCTAGCTGCGTGTCGAACTCCTCCTTAGCTCGGGCGCGTTTGGCACGCACGGAGGCATCACCGTGGTATCTACGTGCCACAAGGATGCGACGTGCATAGAGGTTGCTGAGTTCTTGTAGCTAGACGTACTCCCGCCACAAAACGTGGGAAAAGACATCCAACCCGTAAGTCTCGCTGTTGGATCGGTATGTTGTCCCTCGTGGCATTGGCGGCCGCAGCTCCAACGGCTCCTCGGAGCCGTCAGAGGCGATCACAGCCAACTCCTCGATGTCGGTGTTGCCAGGATTGTCGAAGGTGACACATTCCTCATCTTCAGAGTCGGTGTGGTTTGGTCCATTTGGGTAGGGTGGTGGTGGAAGACGACACCCAGGCATGGCGACACTCCTCCTGGCGATAACAACACCTTCGGCTGTCGTGTATATAGCTGGGAAGAGCCTGGAAGTGAGCTATGGTGGGAACGATGTGGATATGTGGATGGCAATGGCGACCGCCCTAGATTGCCCTTTAGCCCCCCCAAGAGGGATATGCTCTAAGGAGAGGATAAAAGTGTACGCATGTCTAGTTCTGGTGCTAGATGAGGAAGTATGAATAAGACCCATATACTGTATTGAGCTAAACGGCTGAGTGAGCTTGGCTTTCTTAGCTAAACGGTGTGCATGATATATGCATATGCCAACACATTTGACCTAATTTTGGCAAACAATACTATAATTTAAGTGGGTTCATTGAGCTATGAACCTTCAAAACTCATAGAACCTAGGAATCACAAGTAAAACATGCATGGTCCGGTATGTCTGGAAACAAGGCACACTTGTCGCATTCCGAGCCAAATTCTTCTATTTTCTTTACTATCACAAAACACCCCCATAATCACTTGGAAAAGTGAAAAATGTTTTTTTTCTAATTGTTCGAAACTCCCACATGCATATTGTTTACTAGCCCAAAACACATGCATCAACCCGATATGTGAGAACCATATCTAAAAGTGTATCTATGGTATGTATCTATGTGAGAACCCAAGAATAATGTTCATACATGATACGCTATAATGTGAATATGTTTTTCCTCAAGTTTTCGAATCCCATGTTTATCATTTTTATTAGTAATTAATAATACTATCAAAAGTACCCCAATCGTAATGAAATCTCATGTTTTTGTTTTACGCTTTATTTTTTTTGAATGTTTACCATACGTGGTCAAATTTGTCGGAATGCAAATACTAATCAGCAATGACATTTTTCAAAAATACTCTTATCCCATGATATATTGGATGTTTGGGTACCTTCAAAAGAACTTTTGAAATTTTGAAGACTAATAATCTATCGCGCTCACATATATTCAAGTCTGACCTAATTTCGTTTTATCAACATAGAGTCATTCATTTAAGTGCGTGGACCTTTATCTTGGAAGTTTGAAAAATACTTAAATTTGGGAACTGTAAGAAAGAATAGTCCACTTTGTACGAAAATTGGGTGGTGACATTCTTTGTTATTTATTCTACCAGTAAAAGTACTTAAAAAACTTACTTCATGGTATGGCCTACTACATCATGTACTATGTATGAACTTTCTTGGGTTCCAAGCCAAATGACCAAAGTTATGGACATACTCTGTCTTCCTCAAGATAATGACGGTGTGCCCATATTTTGGTATAGATCGGTGCATGTTAGCATGGCAAAGAAGTAAAAGTATTTTCATCAGGAAGTATGATTAATATGCATTAGAGTTCATATCATGTGCCATTTATTTACTAGTACATAAAGTGGTTGGATAAATTACATCTTATATTTTTCAAGCTTAGTTTTCTAGCTCATTTCACCCACTCAGACGACTTTCCGTCGATTTGTTGAATTAGGTCTAAATTAATATTCTACAAGTGCATGAGAGAAAGTTCAATAGTGTAACCGAGTCTTAGGTATAACAAAGTGACACATCATGTATTGTCGGCCTTATACCAGCATATACAATACCTAGCAATTGAACTATACAACAACTAGCATTACAATGCGGCAACCTCATCAAAAAGCAAGAATATTAAATAGGAATAAAATGAAAAATATTTTTATGTCTGCTTGAAAATCCTAAAACTTGGGAAATGTGAGAAAGCATGGTACACTTTGTCTGAAAATTGGCGCAGTGGTATTCTTTATTTAATTTTTGGAAACGGGGTACTGTAGGTCCTGAAGGATCAAGACACTCCAATTATGGCCCTAGGGTTTGTAGTCATCGCAAGGTGGTCTGAGGATGTTTTTGTAATTATTAATACCATAGTGAGCCTTTTTTATTGGTGTTGATGATTATTAATATAGTACTAGATCGCTTGAATTTTGGAAAAAATGATTGCTGGAAGTAGATCAGTGTGCCCTATCAAGGCACACGTGCGTAGCACCACGCTGTGGACGAGGAAGAGACAAGCCGGACTGTGCGCCCGTGGCTGCAAAGAACATATCGATGGAAGATGTCTTGTGGAGTGTACCCTATACCTCGGGTCAGCAACCCATCATAGCTTTCCTGTGACATCGCACCGCCTTCTACTCCTCCTCTTCGCTTCTCTCGCCCTGCCTCCCTTTTGGAGTAGTAGTACGGAGTAAACCTATGCTCATTTTGAGCACTATTCTTCCTACGAAGTAGTGGAGTATTTGTTTTATAGGAAAAACATTTCTGTCGCTTAGAAAATGGGAGTTGTTTCTTTTCCTAATATTTTGAAACTCCCATTCACAATTTATATATGCCAAGATGTGCACATCTACTATCTTGTCGTACTACCAAATATGTGTAAATTACCATAAACTATGATGTGGATATTTCCATGACCTTGCTTGTCGCTCGGCCTAAAACTTGTTCATACTTACATGGTAGGCCATTTTTGTGAAGCGGGTTATTTTAGAAGTTTTGAAAACTCATGTTTATCATTTTTCATGAAAGGTAATAAGAGCAAAAGGACGCCATGCATGAGTCCCTTTTTTTTGCCTATTTCTCTATTTTTTCAATGTATGGTCAACTTTTTCGGCATGCAAATTCTAGAAAGAAGTTGAATTTTTAAAAACCCTCAGTCGTGTTCTCAATATATTGGCTATTTGGTAAGCAACTTCAAAGAATTTTGTAAACTTTTAAGAGCAATTAGCAGCTCAGATGTGGTTCAAATTAATTTGACCTAATTAAGACAGACTCCCTCTAATCCATATTAATGTTCATAGCTTCATCTAGATTCAAATGTATCTAGTTATGTTTCTATGCGAGATACATATTCCTGAATCTAGACAAATATGTGAACATTAATTTGAATCGGAGAAAGTAGTGTAATTTAATTGGGTTAATTTATCTACTAACCTTGAAAACTCATAGAACATAGGAATCGCAAGTAAAACATGCATGGTCTGCTATGTCCAGAAACATGGTGCACTTATCGCATTCCGAGCCACATTCTTCTGATTTTCTTTACTTCTAGTATAAAACATCCCCGTAATCACTTGGAAAAGAGAAAAATAGTTTTTCCTAACTGTTTGAAACTTCCACAGGCAACATTGGTTACTAGGCCAAGACGCACCCATCTATCCAATGTGAGAACCGTATCTAAAAGTGTAACTAGGGAATATATCGATATATAAGGCCATGAACTTATTGGTCGTTCGTGCTGAAACCCAAGAATAATATTCATACAACATTGTAGGCTATAATGTGAATCCGTTTTTCCTAAAGTTTTCAAAAATCATGGTTATCATTTTTATTGGCATTTAATAATACTAGCAAAAGTACCCCAGTCGTATTGAAGTCTCATATTTTTGTTTTACGGTTTATTTTGTTTTAATGTTTTCCATACGTGGTCAAATTTGTTGGTATGCGAATACTAATCAATAATGGTATTTTTCAAAACTATTGTTGGCCCTTGATATAATTGCTGCCTAGATACCTTCAAAAGAATTTTGAAAATTTTCAAGAGTAATAGTCTATCGTGCTCACATGTATTCAAGTCTGACCCAATTTCGTTTTATCGACATAGAGTCATACATTTAAGTGTGTGGAGTTTTAGCTTGGAAGTATGAACTTTCATGGGTTTCAAGCCAAATGACCAAGGTCATGGATATACTTTGTCATCATCAAGATAATGACGATGTGCCCATATTTTGGTATGGATCGGTGCATGTTAGCATGTTAAAGAAGTAAAATTATTTTTAGAAGGAAGAACTATTAATATGGCTTAGAGTTCATAGCAGGTGATATTTATTTACTATACTATGTAAAGTGGTTGGATAAATTACATGTTATATTTTTCGAGCTTAATTTTATAGATAATTTCACCCGAAAGTGCATCATGCTTCGATCAACACACTCGGTGAAATTAAAGGTTACATCAAGGACATCAAAAATAGAAAGGGAGACACAGTTGATGTCCAGCTAGAGCGCCCTCCGAACGCAGCTCTGTCACAGTCGAAAGGGAGGTACACCAACGCTTTGTTCTAGAGGTCTACTTTTCTTCACCTTTCGTGTTGATGCCTCCGTGACGCGGCCATCATAGGATTAGTAGCCTCGAGGGGGCCCAAAATCGTGTCGTCGGCTGGCATGGGCCAACGCACGTTTACCCCGGATGACCAGGCGCTTTACAGAGGCGGCTCCAACGGCCGCATGTTCCCAGCGGATGAACTGTTTCTAGGCCTGGCCTCGATCCGAAGGAAATCTACAAGGACGACGCAACAAATTGATCGGGATTCCTTCAAGTATCTTTGAGGGGAACATGCCTTTCATGGAAGAAATAAATTTCACCGGAGAGTAGAACGAAGTAGAAGTTGAACTGCTTTTTACGATTAGCGGTGCTAGTCAGTTACTCCCACCGCTACAATGAATAAATAAGGGGACCTTATTTTCGGTATTTTTTCTTTGACCAAGCATTTCTCCAAGTAGTAGTACAACGGCAACATGCGGAGCGACCGCTTGGCGGCGCATGAGTGTTTTCGTAGTCGGTGGTGGTCCGGAGCATTAACACTCATAAGAGAAACGTCATATTGGTACTTGTAGAAGTCGTACTTTCAGCTGGCCTATACACTCATGAAATAGAGGTGGGAGCAGTTGGCAGCTCACGCAACGTGTTTGGTAATTTCTTGGAGTATGTACTCCAATACAGTACTATACGTACTACCAGTAGTAGTAATAAGTTGCACATGAGACTCAGGTAATAGGGAATGCCCAAATTTTTTATATAATTTTTTGCCCAAAAATTATAGGTTTTCTTTTGTACATGGTCCGGTTCGTATACTTAAACTATCACGTGTATATTTGAATCTTGTACTTTATATCATATACAAATCAACATTTACTAGCTACCTAATACTCGAATATTTTTGTAACATGCTCTAGAGAAATGACAGAAGGTTCTAGAATGGTGGATAAGGGTGTTTTGAGGTTTGTGCATGGCATTCATTGTGCCAAAGAATATCAATACAATCTTCAAGATGCGGAAATGGAAAATAAGATCCAACAATTAGAAATGTTGGGATTTGTCGTTTTCGATCCAACAGTAAATGTTCAAAGTTATTCCGACACTCTATAGTGGTAAGATAAGATAAGATAGGAGATAATACTATCCAATCTTGATAATTATTAAGTGGTATGAATAGTGGCTCACGACAAATCAATGAGCCGTTTGCACTATGTTCTAGAACCATCATGTCTTTCATATTGAAAAAATAACATGCCAATATTACATATGTTTTTAGCTCAAGCAAATTGCAGATGACCTTGAAATGTTAATATATACATACTAGTATTACCACTATAGTGTGTAATAACCTTTGAATGCTAACAGCTAGCAGATCAAGACTGACAAATCCTAACATTGCTAACCATTTGATCTTCTTCGCCATTGTATCATGTAGAAGATTCTGTTTGTACTCTTAGCACAATTAACGCTATGTACAAACCTCAAAACACACTTCTCTTAATTTCTCTAGAGCATGTTACCAAAAGATAAAGTATTAGGTAGCTAGTAAAGATTGATTTCTACATCATATAAAGTACACGAACCAAATATACACCCAATACTTTATGGATAATGTTGTGACTCGAAATTATAATTATTTTTTGAGCTTTACCTATTATATGTTGATGATATGTTTAATAATCATATTATCTTATTCTTAGAAGCAAGGCACATACAACTTACTGGTACACTACTGGCATTTAACACAGAGGAAAAACATGAAAAGTCGTCGCTCATGTCCCCTTTAGGAAAAAATTCAATAGAAAAGACATGCTTAAAAGTTTGGCATACCAATTCGACTTCTTACTAGGAATATCCACGCCAACAATTTGATCACCTTTGAAAAAAATTCAATGAAAAATAATTTCCACAAAAAATGCTAAACGTTAATTTGGAAAACATTTGAAAAAACTAGTTTAATAGTTTTCCTTAGCATGTGCAAACATTCTTATGTTTCAAGCCAAATGGCCAAGGGTATGCCCATATCCATATCATCATAGTTTGTGGATCTACAAGTAATCCCACCAAACTAGGGCCAAATGTCACGTTATATATGGTGACTAGGCTAAATACTATAGTAGATAAATCATTTCTTGTGGAGTAACATATAGGTGAACAATTTATTCATGATAGGTGTAGACCTGCTGATGTCGTACCCATATCTAGCTTGTAGAAGATGGTGCATCTTGGCATGTTAATTAAACAATGTTGGTTCTGATAGTTTCTAACTTGTATGAACATAATTTTTTTTAAATTTCATCCTCTTAAACGACTTTATGTCAACTTAACAAAATCTTGATCTACAAGTGTGCGATAGCTTTCTTCTAACTTTTTTGAAAACCATTTTTATTTACCTGAGCAACCACTCTATCTAGAACCTCTGAACTTTTATAGATTTCAACTTCTTGCTAGGAATTTTCATGCTGGCAAATTTATCCCTATTTTTAAAAAATAAATAAAAACAATTAAACAAAACATTTTTTTGAGGAATACTAGCACAGGGCGTTATCTTACATGTACCGGTTCCATGAAAAATTCTAGACACGAATTTTGCATTGTTTAAAAAAAACATGATTCAAAGTATGGCCCCATTCAACTTCTTGGTAGGAATACACATGCCGAGAAATTTGACACCGTCTTAAAAAATTCAAGAAAATTCTTACCGTACAACTATATAGTGTACGAATAACTTTGAATACTGACCGTTGGATCAAGACTCATGAATCCCAACATCGCCAGCAGTTGGATCTTCTATTTCATTCTAGCATCTAGAATATACTATTGATATTCTTTAGCACAATGTACGCTATGCACAAACCTCAAACTGTAGCACCCCGGAATGACCACTACTAGAAAATCGCGTGTTGTTTTTATATTGTGCATCTTCATGATCGTATGCTCATGTCATCATGCCATATTGCATTTGAGCATCGTCATATCATCGTGCATGGTTTGCCTAAAACTATTTTCTAAAAGCCTATCCTTGTTTTTGATTTGTCTCCCTCTTTATTTCAAATGTAAAACCCGGTCCTTCCGGATATTTTATTTTGTCTACAAACTATTTACAAGAAACTTTTTTTCTAAAAATAAAATTAAACATTTTTATAAAACTAGGGGAGGCAGCCAACTGACCAGGCCCAGTGCCCCAGCCAGCCAACCACCTACCACCCCAGCGAGAACCACCCGAAACCCTAATCTACACCCCATCCATTACACTCCATGTCGCCGCCACTCACCCTATCTACCTCGCGCGGCAGCACACTCACGTACACCCCGCATGCCTAGTGCGACGCACGCGGCATGCCCCGCACCCCTGCATCGACATGCTCGCATGCATCACCCGATACCCCGCTCCACACCTGGCCCCACCACACGGCCCACTCGGTACCGCACGCTTCCGTCGATTCCGCCCCAGCTCCCACCTACCCCAAGCCCTCCTCGCGTCGCTCGTCTCCCTCGATGGCACGCAGCAAGCCGCCGCCGCCCTTCCCCGAGACAGCGCCGCCCGCGACCCTATCTCCTACCGCCACTTGGGCGCCACGGATCCCCGGCACCGCGCCTCCCCGTCATCCTCTTCCGCGAGCCGGCCCTGAGCTCAGCTGCGCGCCATCGCGACCTCCCCGGTTCCGCCGCCTCGCGCCGCCCTCCTCCCTGCCTTGCTACAGGTTGCCACTGCCTCGCGGGACCCCACACGCAAGCACCGGTGCCGCTGCTCGAGCCCGCTGTTGACCTTCCGCACCCGCACATCACCGTGCGCGACGCCAGCGAGGCCATCTTCGTCTCCATCGTGGCCCTCCGTCCTCCACCTCGTCTCCAACCGTACCCGGGTCGTCCCCGTGGTACCCCTACGCTCACGGTGGTGCTCCGCTCTACCTCTTCGACAGCCAGGGTCGCCGCCCGCGCGCGTCCTCGGCCGCCCCTCGATCTAGCGCTCCGAGGTCTCCTCTACAGGCCCGCATCCGGCTCCCTCTCTGCAAGCTGCCGGTGCCATCATCCCCTTCGTGGTCAACCTCCATGCACGACCTTCCTGCTATGCAGGTTCTGTCCGTCGTCCTGCTGGCCATGCGCGGACCTACCGACTCCAGGCGTGAGAGCGCGTGCAGACCTATTTCATGTGTGTGCTAACCCTGTAGCTCGATGCCGCATCGGTGCTCTGCCATTTCTCTTGCAGGGTACTCAGTGTATGCCCCTATTGTTAGGTGATGTCGATGTACAGATGCTCGAAAACCAAGCAAACAGAGGGTGGCGATGAATGGCTCTCCAAGATCTGCCCAAGACTCGCAAGATCTTTGCAACTGGTGCCTCACTCGTGACCCATGAGCCCATCAAGATCTTTGTGATGACAAGTTTGACACATCAATAGAAGACCTTCCACCAGGATGTTCGGTACCACTCGCACAACAAACACGAATGTGCCTAAGTTCGCCACCGACCCCTTCAAGCTAGAACCCCGTGAACTCCTTGACGGATGCTATGGCTAAGACCCCGAAGACCTGAAGACAAAACCCTGAAGCCCCGACCCTGAAGACCGATCTCGTCGATCCTGGAAATCGAACCCCTCTCGGCGAACACCAAGATCTTCGATCCGAGATGTGTGACCCCTATCCGAGACCCCTATTTTTATAATATTGACATATACTTGTTGCATAATTAATTCATCCATACTCGCATACATGTTTATTTGTTTGGGGCCATTATGCCGATTCACCTTATGATTAAATATCGTGACCATATGCGGGCTTTTCTAGTCTTATATTGACTCCATTTAAATTGACGTACCGAACCGATTCCATGTTTTGCCTTGTTAATACAACATTTAAATTGGGGGTATATAAATAACTTGAACCTTATATTTAATTGTCGGGACCCTAGTTCCGCTTAATATTGCCTAATTGCACCGCATCTTTGCCATGACATGTATCGTACATACATCATGCCAAATCTTTTGCCATAGTATTAAATAGTGCATCTGTTGTTTATTTTTGTGCTTTGCTTCTTCGCGGATTAGGCCGTTGAGTGGATGCGAGTATCGATAATTTCTTCAAATAACGAACCTTCGGTTATGTTTCTCAAGTGAACATTCTCCCCCTTTCTACCTATTTTGCATTTATAGTCTTTACTTCCTCATATCGATCTATTCCTATGCGTGTTGTGATGCTTTAGTCTTTCCATACCAGTGATATCCCTTGCAGCCTTTATATTGCCTTGGACACCTCCTATTACCTGTTGTTGGTATATAATCGGCCTTGCATGTCGTAGTCTCTTGCTCAGGTGCTGCTTCATGTCGTCAAGTTCCACAGTTGTTGGAAGGTTACCACATGCTTTATGTTGGAGATGATCATCCCTTTAATTACAGCTTGATATTAAAATGCTGGGAATAGATAAAACTAATGTAGAGGCAACAGTGGGCAATGACTAATATTTGGTTCTTCCACGCTCACTTGTGTCCCGTAGGCCCCGAGTACTTGATACCTGTTCCTTGACTATTCCCACTATCAACATATGGGAGACTCTGTAAATCCCACTTTGCCTGAGCTTGATTCACACTTTATTTCTTGGGTCCACAAACTAGTTTGGGGCTTTATTAATATCCTGAACTTATGCCATTCTTTACTGCTTTATTTATGATTATGTGTGGAGCACCTGCATTGTTTTGGAACATGGAATTTTTTCGTGGTATCGACAAGCCGAGTCACACTTTCGAGTTCCCAGTCGTTTACAACCATTGACACAAACCCTAGGTCCGTCTCGGAGCCAGCCAACTTTGTTGCGGGTAGCTTAGTGGGGTGGCCCCTTGAAATGATTAATGAATCCTGTGAATGCTTTGTCGTGAGGCCTTATTGCGTTTTATTTGGTTCTTCCCGAGGTTGATCATGTGTGTTTTGTTATTTCTGCACCCCTGTAGGGTAAATCTTTCTGAAAGCCGTGTCCGCGTTCATGGACGACTTGGAGCACAGTATCTCGATCAGAGACAACTATAACTAAAGTAGTGCTGTAAATTTGACTTTGTCATGTCTAGTAATTAGATTCACTACAATAGAATGAGTAAATAAAAGTTCCAACAACTGCTGGATTTGGGAGGTCTCATGCTATTTGTATCTGACTAGTAAGTATTACAACTACAACAAAATAGTTAACCAAAACTGCCCACTGCTTATGATATCAGGATGACTCATGCTATCTACATATGACTAGTAAGTGCTGCAACTATAATGGAATGAATAAAATTGCCAACTGTGTGAGTTCCTCGATTTGACTTCCTCGTTTGGTCTCGAGGGGGAAATACCAGGATGGGTATGATTGGTGTTAGTATTAGGTTGGTTTCGAATAGGTCTTTCTTATCTTGCTCTAATAGCCTACAGTTGTGTCGAGTCTCTATAGGTTGTGTAGTGCATGCTCCGTCGATGAAAGCCGACAAAGCAGTAGCTTTGCTGGGAGCAGGAATATCCTTATGATAAAAGAAAGTGGCCGACCATTGTTTGACCGACTCACTAGAAGAAATACGAGGATAGCTACGCTCATGTCTAACAGAAAGGCTAATAGTGCCGGTAATGTAAGGATTACCGGTAGTGATGGAGTTTCTGCGACCATGGTAGTAGAAACGAAACAAAGTGAGACTCGGCCTAATGCCGAGATACCCCTCGCACAAAGCTGTGTAAGAACTCATCTCTAAGATGGAGTTCGGGGGAAGATGGTGGAGCTGTACACCGTAATGATCAATCACCTCGGAAAATAATTCCGAGGGAGGGAACGACAAACCTCTGTCGAGGTGGGTGCCGAAGTGGACCCGCTCGCCGGCGCCCGGGTGGGGGATGGTTTCGCCAAAACCGCTCCGCCAGTCGCCGGCGCGGAGGAGACTTTCATTCTCCACGCCTTGGAGTTTCTCGTCGTCGAGGAGGCACGGGATCCATACTCCTCGGTTGCTCTCCTTCTCTGCCGCAGCCGTCGCCGCCGCCGCCGCAGCTGCCAATCCGGATGAAGTAGAGGAAGTCATTTTTCCGGTGTGCCGGTGACCTTAGATGGGCGGTGGTAGGAAATCTGGGAGGCGGGAGGGCTCTGTGCGCTAGGGAGATGTGGAGAAGAAGGAACGGCAAAGGGAATAGGTGAAGAGGAGAGAAGGAAAATCCTCACCCCTTATAACCACCTACCCGCGCCAAGATTCGTGCAAATCGCACTATGTAAACACCACACATCATGGAAGGAACGGGGAAGGACCCACGCGATGATTACGTCGCCTCGATCTCTGCGTACGCATTGAAACGGCGCCTCGGTTCCGCGAACGATGGACCCACCAACGGTTGTGCTGATAGGATGTTTGTCAGATGACGTGACTTGACCATGACCATTGTCAGATGACGTCTGGGACCATGTTTCGGCTTAGTTTGAAAATCAAGCTGGGAAATACGAGTAACATATTGATAGGTCTGACTTATTTTAAGACCCGGATCGTATTTTTTGTTGTGAAGTTTCAGGAACCCTTCAAGATTCTGCAAGCCGAAGATCAAGCTAGATGATGATGAATCCGACTTTGGATCTTGGGGACTTCCGGGGGCTGCTGTTGGGGATATACTTTTCGGGTATGCTCAGCGTTCCTCACTGACCAGGGTGACCCACTTTGGGATAGAGCTTTTCTTCACGGGCGGCCCAGTCAGGGAGAAAAGATGGAGTCTAGTCCGGTTACAGGAAGGCCCAGAAGACTTACCGACTTAGGCCCATAGTATTACTTGTAGTTCAAGATGTACTCTGTAACCGACTCTTAGTCGTAGCCGGATAGATCTCTCCTGTAAACCCTCGTCCGGATATCTATATAAGCCGTCCTAGGGAGAGCCTTTAGGGCACCCTCAATAGTCTACAATCTCAACTCGCATAGGCGAACCCTTGTAACCCATATTCCGGCATTGCCGTATTACTGGACTGCTAGCATGAGTAGGATCCGTCCAAAGACGGCGGATTCAAACCTGGGTAAACTTATGTACTCACCATCCTGGAACACCCTACGTCTCACACCCCTCTCTTCCGCACACCTCGAGGACCCCCTCATGGCGTACTAGTCATCAATCCGACAACATTGCTGCCGCTTCAGTCCACCGTACCTATGTAGGCGAGAGCCGTCAAATTCTGGACTCGCCGTGTACTGGCATCAGTACTAACCGCTCTCTTTTTCCTTTACCCTTTGTCGACACCCTTTTGGTTTAACAGGTACAAGTTCGACGTCGTTAGCAGGGTTACCCTTCCGTCTTGGCCCGGGCAGGGTTATGGATGCCATTGGTTATTCTTCAGGGCTCTTAGCTCAATTTGCTTCTTATCCGTACTCGGGTGTTGTACCGTTTTCAAGGTGATTTGGATCTTTGTGCTGTAGACCTATATTCTTGACTCATTGAGTTGTTGTTGTGTACATATGTTCTATGGGTTCCATCATGAACTATTGTGTAATGATATTACTTCGTTTTCCACCCGCATGCAAGTGCCTGGTGGGCATCTTTGAATCGTTTCTATGCGGGTTTGGCGGGGATCACTAAAACTTACATAAGGTCGATTCGAGGGTGTTACACAAACAAACTTCTCCATCATTATAGAATCTCTTCTTCATCGTTTTTCTAAACCATGTTACCAAAAAAATTCAAGTATTAGGTATAGCTAATAAACATGACTTATGCATGATACAAAGTTCAAGAACCAAATATGCATCCATACTTTATAGATTTTGATCATATTTATTATCTTTTGAGCTTTACTTATTATATAATCTTATCACACTATATAGTGTACGCATAACTTTGAACTTCGAAAATTCGATCAAGACTAGCAAATCACAACATTCCAAATCGCTGGATCTTCTATCCATGCTAGCATTTAGAATATTCTATTGATAGAATTTAGCACAGGCACCCACGGTGTGTAGCAAAAAGTGGTTTCATATTTGCTTTTTAGCTTTTGGAACTAGTTCCCTACACTGTGGAGGTGGTTCCAAATTGGGAAAAAGAGGGAACCGGTGTAAGAGGGTGCTCCGATGCCAAATATGGTTCCAAATTTATTATCCAACCTGTGTGATATGTGTCCTCTTCTCTCATATATTAATCAAAAAATGAGGCTTTTCTTATCAGTGGTGGGACCGTATGATGCAGGAATTTAGAATAGCTACATTGTGGAACTCTAGCCAAATTTTATGGTGAAGCCAAATTCACCTTTTTGTAGATTTAGCTATAGCAACATTGTGGCTGCTAAATGCTATGCATGTCGTTGTATTGGAAATGGCATTGCCTAAGAAGGCTAGATAGAGGTGTGGGGACTAGAAGGGAAGCTATCGACGGCGTCCGCAGGCGGGATTGGGTACAAGCGAGTGTAGCAAAACACATGAAGTACCCATGTTCGGTGCCCTCGAGGTGAGGTAAAATTCCTACTCCTACATGTCTGACAGTATATGCAGGTATATCCGGCCTACAAATGTGCCCCTCGAGCTGTATCTATGATGAATTGAGCTAGCTAGCAGAGTGTGTGTATTTGTCTATCTGAGAGAGCTAGCTCCCAAGGAAGTGCTAGATATCGATCAAGTGTCCAAGTGCTAGTGCGTGTGTCCTGGATGGATCAATGGGAATCAGGCCCCATGCATGTGAGCCTTCCTCGGTCATTTATACACAAGCCAAGGGACAAGAGGGCCCACATGCCTAACTACACTATACATGCATCATCTGATTATGATATATACAGTGCATATTTTCATAAATAGTGCTATACTAGTGCATCAGTAAGTAGCATGGTCTGCTGTCTCTGATCTTGTAGATGTTTGGTGCGTGTCCTTGCTGCCTGTACGTCTGGAATCCAATGCATCACTGGGCTGATTGGTAGAGCTAGAACAGTAGCCGGATGGGAGTCGTACGTGCCTAGCCGGCCATGCATACATGTATGCACCAACCGGCCATGCAAGCCATGCAAAAGTATGCATGCAAGTGTATGTACGTGATCATGCATACTCATAAAGGCCGACCAGCCATGCAACAACAAATGCCATCGACCATTCACACATGCATACCGGCTACGCGCATGGGCAGCCGACCATGCAAACGCATGCGATATTTGTCTGATTTTCTTCTGCTGGTTTGCTGAGTCATGGACTTTGGTATACCCGGGGATAATCCCCCTGATACTAGCCTCCGAGCGCGCGCTGATTTTACTCGGAGGGGGAAATTTGCATGAGCTCCAAAAACTTGACGTTTTTCATTGTAGATGAAGTTCTTGAATGGCGCCTGGCTGGAGACCTCTAGCGCAGGAAGGAACACAACACCAGTGGGGGCGCGCGAGCGCACCCACTGGGTGTAGCCCCTGCGATGTGGAGTAGCTGATGAAGACCGGTGCTTCGAATCTTTATTTGCATTTGAAATTCGAATCGGTGCCGTCGTGCAAAACAAACAAACAGAAATGAATTTGTTGTCAGTACATCAATATTCAATACATATGCTATCAACCGAATGATGTTTTCATTTTTCAAAAAACTAGCTCTGCTTTTCTGAACACTTAGTCACTCTCTCGTGTGTTCTATTGTTTACGTTGTGTCCTTGTCGGACAGCCGGGTTGTGGTCTACAGCTGGAACCGAATGGGGGGCTAATAATACATTGTGCACGGTACTGGGATCTTAGCAGCCGGAAAATACCAACTAGGCAGAATGCCAGAATGTCTAATCTGTCGCATCCTTCGCCGTTTTTCATGTGTGATGCCTTAGGCTTTTTCTCTTGCTAGCCAAACAGCCGAGTTGCGGTCTGTAGCTGAGATGAAGAGTGGGCCTCTAACACCGTCGCATACATGGGCCTAAGGAGTATTCTGCTTGAAGCTGCATGCGAACAGAGTTCCGCGGGCGATGCGGTTATGCAATGAGTTTATCGAGAGGGAGTAGAAATAGTTTCTCCCACCTCCTTTTACTCCCATAGCTTTCCACCCGCGACCTGCCACCCGCCACACTTTAATTTGAAATTTTACCTTTATTGTTACGCTTGCTCTTGTGGTGATTCTCACCAAATTCTTTCTCATGCTGGTCGGGGTCTAGTGCTCTGGTTCTTCTAGAAACTGCTTGCTGGGTGGCCTCCATTTTTCCCTTGTGCACCGCCTTGGCTTGTCATCGAGACCACCTTGCTTTTGTCAGGGGGATGGTGGTTTATGTTCCCAGGCCATGATGTCCCTTTCACTCCCGAGCTAGGGTCCCTTAAGCGGGCCCAACCCCACACTTATCACTGGTGCCTCCCACTGGTAGAGTTATGTGCACCCTGAAATGCAATGAACGCACCTTACGGCATCTTACCCATGCCTCAGGTTTAAATACGTGACATGCACTTGATCAGAGTGCACTGCTTTCCAACTCGGGGTAGGACGTAAGAGATGTGTCTTCGCGATTAAGTGCCCTTTGGATGCACCGGGAACACTACATAGATGAAACCGGATACTCAACACACGATGTTTCTTGGCATGACAGGCTTTGTTACTCACGTCCAAAATCCGAGAACGACCCAAAGGAACTCCAATCCCAAAAAAATGCTCTAGCAAATAAAAACATGGAGGAAAAACTTGAGAGCATAATATTTTCATTCCAAAAGGGGCAAGTCCCCGAATTACAACTATTTACAAATGGGCGACCTAGGCTGGATATGCGGTACTTATGCGACTCTTGCCAGGAGGCGTGAACCTTGCTCCCAAGATTTTTTCGATGGCAGGGAGGTACCCCGAGAAGTCTAACACTTGCTCGGTGCAGCACCCGTACCTATGCCCCGGATCCGGGTTCCAGGATTCTACATGCCCTCTTCCCGCGCGAGCCATGAATTGGGTTATAATTCTTTTCCTCATCAATATTTTTGGGAACAATAGTAGCTGTTGTTTTGAACATTTGTTCAGTGTAGAGCACAACGTCCCTTATATCACTCTTAATGGTCAAGGCCCCTCACATGTAGGGAATCACGATGGTGTTGTAAGCGTGGTGGGTGACCACCATGAATCGGGCTAGGTAGGGTCACCCTAGAATGTTGTTGTATGGAAAAACAATGTATTCCATGTCAAAAATCATCTTCTTAGTGCGGTAATTGTCCTTGGTGCCGAAAGTGACCGTCAACTCAACCTTGCACCATGGCTGGGTGGCTCCCGGGTTTACAACCTAGAATGACCCTGTGGGGGCAAGCTGGTCCTCTGTGATCTGCAACTTCTCCATCAACTTGGTAGAGAGGATGTTGAGGCCTTCCCCTCCATCGACCAACATCTTGGTAACCCTGGCTTTGTTGATGACCGGGGAGACCACCATTGGTAGCGCACTGACCCCCATGTTACAGTCCGGGTGGTCACCTGTGTCGAAGGTGTTGGGCATGTGCGACCACTTCAAAGATCGTTCTACCTCTTGGGCGAGCTGCACCTTGCACAACTCCTGGTATAATTGTTTAAACTCCCTGTGAGAAGCCATGGTGTATGCTCCCCCATGAACACAAGTGTAGTCCTCAGCCTCCTTGTACTGGCCATACTCGTGGAGTCCCTGCTACCCCGGCTCCTAAGCCAGCTAGCCCCTGCCACGCCCTCCTCGTCCTTTGCCTCGGCCTCTGTCATGTCCACCCCGTCGGCCGCCTCCACAGCTTCCGGGGAAGTTTCACGTCATATGCCCAGGCTGCTCGCACAGGTAGAAGTTCTTGTAGGTAATGCTAGCCCCTATTCGGTGAGGCGCTTCTTCTAAGCCTCTATGAGGCCTTGCACGGAATATTTATCCTACACATGATGATGGCTTGACTCGTGAACCGGGCACTAGGTCCCGGCAGCCGGTTTTGCAGCTGCCACTTCCTCGACTAGTTTTTCCTTCTTCTCACTCCCAAATGGAGCGCCTTGTTTGGCCGCTAGGACCTGGCAGGCCTCATGATTTCGCGCCTTGTCCTTCATCTTGAAAGAACTCCCGACATCAGCTCCACCCGTCGCCGCCTTAGCGGCAACCTCAAGCGCAAGGCATCCTCCCCCGACCAGTGAATAGAGGTTGGCCAAGGCCCAAAGTTGGTGGATTGTCTTGACGGGATGCAAGTTGAGCTCTTCCCGCATCTTGTGATCTTTGTCGTTCATGAGAAATGCGTCAATGATGGTGGCAAACTCTTCCTCGGGGATGGTGTGAGCGACTTGCGAGAAATGCAACATAAAGTTGCTGAACTGCTCGTCCTTCTCCTGAAGGATGGCATGGAGCTAGAGAAGCGTCACTGGGCGCTTGAAGCCACCCTGGAATGCACTTATGAAGCAGACGCAGAGTTCCTCCTATGTCTAGATTGACCCTTGCAGGAGGTGCATCAGCCATGATAGGGATGTCCCCTTCAACTCCATAGGGAACCAGTTCGCTAGGACTTTCTCACTCGTGCCAGCTGTGGCCATGGTGATACAGTACATTTGCACGAACTCCTTCGGGTTGGTATTACCTTCATACTTGATGGGGATAATGGGGTGGAACTTGGGTGGCCACCCACCTGTCGCAGGGCAGGAGTATAGGCCAAGCAATCGCAACCATACTCCAAGGCCATCCTTCTGTCCTTAGCAGCGTTTCTCGAGTTTGGATCCACACATACGACCTGGTGGCACGGTTGCCAGAGGTGCTCCCTAACGAGAACCTTGTTGGTTGCGGCCGACTTGTGATGTGGCCCTCCCGCATGGTCACGCGTGGGGTTGGATGACGATCCTACTGACGTGTGGTCCGTGTCGACCTGCCTGGGGTCTCCTGCCCCGGATTCCTTCATGCTTGCTCCTAACCTTCCCATCCATCATCCCTGGGCCCACCAGCCCCAGCTCGGTAGTAGCGGGTGGAGTCTGCGGCTGCAGGGACTTGCGACTTCCCTCCAATGGGCGGGGCTGGCTTAGGCCCGCGCCCTGGTCCCTGGTGTGACAAGGAGTGTGCCCAAGTGGACTCCGGGCGCTACCTGGCAGCTTCTACGTGAGCTTCATCCTCTTCTCTCCCTGCCACAAACTCTGTCGTCCCCAACATCAGGGGATACTGGCTCAAGGACACGATAGTAGCCATGGCTCAACGCCAGGTGCAGTTCCCCGTGGGTTGAGGAGCGGTTTGCCTACTATTACCTAGCGCAACATAGCAAGCTTTGGGTGGCAGACCCACGGGAGACACTGCCTGTTGAGGCAGCATACGGCCTTCGGTGGGAAGACCGCCCCCACCTAGGATGGTGGTGGGCACATCACCTCTTGCGCCCGCATGGTGTTCTACCTATCGAGTTATGCCTTCTGTGCTGCTGAGAGGCACACTCCCACTGACGGCACCTCATGCACCGTAGGGAGGGATGCCCCTCTCATAAGTGCCTCTTGCGCCACTCGGAGGGAGGCCTTTGGGAGCGGTACCTCCTACACCACCCTGGTGCTCCTCTTTGTGTGCCAACACACCCTCCGTAGCCAACGCCCCAGCTGGTGCCGCAGGAGAAGGCTGCGGCTGGTTGTAGGCGGCGGTCACGGGCTAAGGCTGAGTGTTGTGGTTGCCCATGATATCCATTTGCCTTGCATGCCGTTTAGTCACTGTGCCTATAGCTAGGGACGGGTCACGCGACCGAGTGTGCGTGGCCGGAGTATCCGTGGTTGCCGCACTCATCTCAGCGACTCCAATTTCTCTTTTGGGCACCATGCCTTGTGCTGGCATGAACGATGCCGACGATAATGACGGTGCCATTAAGAAGACTACTAAGCTTGAGTCACTAGCGCCCCCTGATATGTTACTAACGTATCTATAATTTTTGATGTTCCATGCTTGTTTTATATCTACTTTCTTATGTTTTGTCCATACTTTGGAGTATTTTTATACACTTTATCGGACTAACCTATTAACAAGATGCCACAGTGCCAGTTGTCTGTTTTTTGCTGTTTTTGGTTCCAGAAAAGTTAAAAATGAATATTCTCGGAATTGGACCAGACAAAAGCCAAAGTCGATATTTTACAGGAAGACTCACAGAGCCAGAAGACGAGACGGAGATGGGCCAGGGGCTGGCCACACCATGTGGTGGCACGGGTCCCCTGGCGGTGCCACCAAGTGGTGTGGGCCCCTGGTCCACCCTTTGACATCACCCCTTCGCCTATAAGAAGCCTCTGATGCAGAAACCCTAAATAATCCAGCTTCTAGCCACGAAAAGTTCCACAGCACCGCGGCCACCGAAGGGGAGATTCAGGGGACAGAAAGTCTCTGTTACGGCACCCTGCCAGGATGGGGAAGTGCCCCCAGAACCATCTCCATTGAATCCACCGCCATCTCCATCACCGTTGCTGACTCCCATGATGAGGAGGGAGTAGTTCTCTCTCAAGGATAAGGGTTCTACCAGTAGCTATGTGTTCATCTCTCTCTCTATGCATGATCATATTGTGATCATGAGCTTTGTAATCAAGTAGATCTACCTTGCTACTCAAGTGCTTTAATAGATCTCTGGCTCTCCCCATGTGTGTGAAAGTGATAGCGTGCACACCATGGTGGCACTTGGGCTAGAGATTACAAATACTTGTTATGAGTTATATTTGGAGTTGGATGTCTCTATGAAATTGTGGTGTTTGTTGGAACCATCTAGCGCTCAAGGTGACTGTGTGGGGTTATCTAGATGGGGAAAGCAAACTTTGAGGTGTGCTGTTATAGCCCTACCATGGATTAGAGTGTCCAACCGGAGAGTAGTTCAGAGTAGTATCATGAACAGAAGATATTTATATGAGAGTGTTCACTAGCGAAAGTATGATCCCTAAGCCTTGTTTCTAAGCATTGAAACACCGTTTGCAACTAGATCTGTTACATGTTTGCTTGCTGCCATCTTTATTTCAGTTTTCCTTTAGTCTCTTCCACACCATCAAGCTATTTTCTGGCACCGTTGTCTTATATCTATACCACTTGTATTTTACTATCTCTTCGCTGAACTAGTGCACCTATACACCTGACAAATGTATTGGGTGTGTTGGGGACACAAGAGAGTTCTTGTATCTTGATTGCAGGTTTGCTTGAGAGGGATACCTTTGAACACTTCCTCCCTGAGTTCGATATACCTTGGGTGATCCACTTAAGGGAAACTTGTTGTTGTTCTACAAACCTCTGCACTTGGAGGCCCAACAACTGTCTAGAAGAATAGAAGTGCGTAGCATCAAGCTATTGCAGTAGTATTATTCGATCATAGGGTAATTCGAGAGGTTCTTTGAAAGAAACAACTCCAAAATAGTTTTAACGTGGTCTAACCTAATCTAGAGGGCGTTCCCAGGCTTATAAGGCCACCGGAACATCTGAAAAACGCGAAATGAAAACGTGTCTGATACAGTCAGATCCGTCTGGATCTGAGGGAGACTTTTAGGGCCAGATTATCCGGTCTAAGTGAGCCGGATTATCCGGGGCCGTACAGAAAGTCGCGCACGAAGTCCATAGCAGAATCTCCAAAAAAACAGGGCCGGATTATCCGGGGTGGGGCCGGATTATCTGGGGTCTTTAGGCATGGAAGTACTCATTGGATATATCTTGGAATTATCTTCCCAACAAGTGCTTATTTGCTTGATTTGGAGTTCGTATGAGAAATCCATGTCCGTTTCAATTTCAGGATTTCTGTGTGTCCGAATTGAACGTTCCTTCTCTTCGATAATCTCCCTTGCTTGTATTGTGCCTGCCTCCCGCTCCTCCCTCACACATCCTTGGGTTATCATCACGTCGGACTCCTCGCCTTCCTCCCTCTCCTTTCCCGCTAGCGCTAGTCCGAAGGATATTAAATATAGTCAAACAATAACACCATGATTTAGGTAGTATAAAGTTCTTATAAATCAAAGTATCTTGTCCAACTAGGAATGCAGTCACCTGATAGTCATTATTGATTTGACTCAATATTTCCTTCGAGTTCAAGCAGTCAGAATCATTGTAATCCCTATATATATCCTCATCACTTTATTTGGGTTGACTTGTCGCATGCTCACACCATGTTAAGACTATCCCAAGTCACCATAGCCTCGATGATCATTTAGTTTTCGACTTGTAATATTACTTTATGCTTTAATTAATGATGTTTTGTCGCTTTGCATGATTATGGCCATTATTGCTCTCTTAGTTGGTCGCTCCCAGTCTTTTGCTAGCCTCCATAACCAAGTATGAGTTCCACTCATGCATCCATCTCCAAATAAAACCAAGTTATTCCAAAGAGTCCACCATACCTACCTATTAGCATTTTCTATTCCAAGTATATTCATGTTTTTATCTACCTTTCGAATTAAACTTGTTATGTCAAAATTAGTGATTAAAGCTCTCACGAACTTGATGCACACTTTACTTTTCTTGCACTTAATAAACTTGAACCATTGTGTCATCTATGTTGTATATGCTTGCACTTATACGTTGGGATTACCAGAACCATGCAGTCATGGGGAACGCTTTCAACATTGCACTTGTACATTGTACTAAGTTGATATCATGCTCTGTTCTTTAAGGATGTCATCGGTGTGAAATGAAAGGGGAGCTTATAAGTCCATGGAGTTATGTATGTGTGTTAGAGAAACGCCTGGGCGGCTGGTCTAATCCATGCCTAATCATGGTGGAAACCTGCAGCGTAACCATAATGAGAAATCTATGAAGCATTCTTCTTATAAAAAAGAGATATAGATTGAGAAAAAGAAAAAAAAGATGAGAAAAGAGGAAAGAGAGAAAAAAGCACCATTTCCCATGGTAAATAAGAAGATGTTGAAATACTTATTGTCTACTTGCCTTGTCATTTTATTATGGGGATTCTTCCGTATCATCGGGCAAGGGGTACCCCGTTGGCAGTTCTCTATGATACACATGTACTTACTATGACAAGAACTTACCGGTAACTAAACTTGAGTAGCATGAGGAGCGGCCCTCGTATTCAAGGGACATGAGATTGCCAACTTATACTTTGTCAAGCATATACTCCATAGTTTGTTCACTTTAACCTTAATCACTTCAATATGCTTATGATAGGGGCAATGAGAGCTGAAAGCTAATAAGTACCATAATTTTTGGAAGCTCTTTATGAGACTTGAATCCCTGCTTCCTTCTACGAAGGCCTTTCTTTTACTTTTATATTGAGTCTCCACCTTCTATCTTTATGCACCTATTGAGAGAACTTGTTAGTTTAATGTGCATTGTCCCAAAACATATTGATTGATTCATAATGTTGATATTGCTTGTTCTTGAACTATTTGTATCTAGTCACCCTTCTGAACTTTGAGGGTGTCCTATGCATTTATGTTTTGCTACTCCATGAGGGACAAGCTGAATGCCACTATGCTATGTTTTCTATATGTGAAACAAACAAACGTCTTTCAATGCATTGTTATTCATGATCTTTGTTTGTATCCTTTCATGTTGCATGCATAGTCACTATGTCTTATTGTTAGAACTTCATCTTTCATGCTCATCTTTAGAGTACTTTGATCCCAGCTTTCAATGCTTGCAAATGGTTTGATCTTGATTGTGATGGTGCATGTCACCTCAAAAATTATTCTTTTCTTTTTATCACTTACCTACTCGAGGACGAGCAGGAGTTAAGCTTGGGGATGTTGATACGTTGCTAACGTATCTATAATTTTTGATGTTCCATGCTTGTTTTATATCTACTTTCTTATGTTTTATCCATACTTTGGAGTATTTTTATACACTTTCTCGGACTAACCTATTAACAATATGCCACAGTGTCAGTTTCCTGTTTTCTGCTGTTTTTGGTTTCAGAAAAGTCAGAAAATGAATATTCTCGGAATTGGACCGAACAAAAGAGAAAGTCGATATTTTACCGGAAGACTCACTGAGCCAGAAGACGAGACAGAGACGGGCCACGGGCTGGCCACACCATGTGGTGGCGCAGGTCCCCCTAGCCACGCCACCAGGTTGCGTGGGCCCCTGGTCCACTCTTTGACATCGCCCCTTCGCCTATAAGAAGCCTCCGATGCAGAAACCCTAAATAATCCAGCATCCAGCCACGAAAAGTTTCGTAGCGCTGCCGCCACCGAAGGGGAGATTCAGGGATAGAAAGTCTCTATTTCGGCACCCTGCCGAGACGGGGAAGTGCCCCCGAACCATCTCCATCGACTCCACCACCATCTCCATCACCGTTGCTGACTCCCATGATGAGGAGGGAGTAGTTCTCTCTCGAGGCTAAGGGTTCTACCGGTAGCTATGTGTTCATATCTCTCTCTCTCTATGTGACATGGGTATACCCTACAGGTACTCGAGCTTGGTATATATGGTCCAAATACATACAGGCCCACGGTGTAGCCAAGGGCCAGATGGAAGGACTCGAGTAACCTACGGACTCTCGATTGCTTGAAGAACAAGAAGAAGCTAAAGATAGAAAGTTTGAAGGGGAAAACCCTAACTTGTAACCGACTCAACCTGCTACCTGAGACCTAGCCTATCTATATAAAGGCTAGGAGGGGTCGGCGAGAAGGACACATGCAACCCTAGTTTCCACAACCCTCGCCAGATTGCATCTGCACACCATTGTAACTTTCGACTCCTTTGATAATTCCACGGGCAGACAACCAGGAGTAGGGACCTCCACGAGGCCTGAATCTGGGTAAATCTTTGTCCCCTGTGTGCTTGTTTGCTAGCCGATAGATGTCTCCAACGCTCCCTCCTTCTCTAAAACCCAAGTCCATAACAATGGGCATTGATGAGTTAAACCCTCGTCAATTGGCGCCGTCTGTGGGAATTGGGAGGGCTGATGTTGCGGCTTCTTCGGCCCCATCAACTGCGATCTACAACCCCGCAACATCGGAGATTCGCTAGTTCTTCGGCGCATTCGACTTCACCGTCCACACGCCGGCCACCCGCCCGGCCATCGAGTCTGTGGGTGACGGATTCAACCTGGCGATTGGGAGCTTCCGCTTCCAAGTTGGTTAGATGGGCATGCTTTGCCTGCCTGATCAGCCGACTGCACCGGCGATTTCCCCGGCATCGTGGTTCCCTCCATCGATCGACACCCTCAGCGAGCTCAACGCCCCGATGGCAGTCGAGAACATGGTCAGCGACAGCAGTCGTGATTCCGATCTGAGCGATCTGGCCACTAAAGATGGAACCTACGGTTCCGGATCTGAGAGTTGTGGAAGCAATAGCTTCCCCAATCACTTCATGTGCGCCGTCATCAACGCAGGCGACACCTCTACCAATCGCGACAACGGTGGCAACCCTGGTAATGGCACCGATCCACCCAACACCGGCAACGGTGGCAACGACGGTAATGGCGGCAATCGCGCTCCCGTCAACAACGGAGGAGCAGTCGAACCTCCCAGCATAATCAATGAGCAAACCGGCGAAGGTGTCATAATCAAGATCAACGAGCAAGAGTGGGATCGCTAACACGAGGCCTTACAGGGCACACCTCTACCCTTTGGGTTCCCGCAGGAACTGCTGATGGGCTATCACTGGCTCCTAAAAGAAGAATTCAAGCGCCAACTGCAAACAATCGCGCAACTTGAGGCGCGTAAAAATGCAGCGGACGAATCGAGCCTTCGTCGTACTAGGCTCTCTTCCTACGGAGGATCCTCCTCAAGAGGCAACGAGTACCTCGCCAAGAAGAGGCAATCGCGGATGGCTCATCTTACCGAACAAGAACGCATAGAGGCCGTGAAAGTCCTCGACTTCGGCTCTAGGACAGTCGACGCGAGAGGCAATATGGTCCCCAGGATGCCACAGGCTGCGGTGACAGCAGCCACCATGTACCTCCTCAATAACCAGCCGCCAGCTGGAGATCCCCGAACTGCCATGCACCGATCTACGATCGCGGGTTTGGGATTAATCGAGGCCGCCCTCGACAACGAGCCAACGCCAGACCCAAAAAAGGGCAAAGTGCTAGCAAAGCGCCACTCCTCGCCCTCATCCAGCGATGACAGTCACGACCTGTCTCCGCGCCGCCGCTCATGGCGACATGAACGTTACTACGATGCGCGCGACGACCTCACGCAGTGCAAGATTGACAAATGAAGGGCACGACGTGCTCGGTCGACTGACACGGAAGAAGAAGATGGGGAGCTCTACGGCACCAGATGGTTCAGCAGATCCATTAGGCAGAAGCGAATGCCTAAAGGGTTTAAACTCCCATCGGAGAACCCAAAATTTGACGGTCTACAGGACCCCAAGATCTGGCTGGAGGACCACATCTCCTCCGTCAGACTCCACGGAGGCAGTTGAAGCACTGCCATGCAATGCTTGCAGCTACAGCTGCAGGGCGCCGCCCGAGCATGGCTCAATAACCTCCCACGCGGATCCATTTGCAGTTGGGATGAGCTGGTTTACAGCTTCGTGCGCAACTTTAAGGGCACATACAAACGGCCCGCATCAATCGAAGAGCTGAGATGCTGCCAGCAAAGATCTGGCGAATCGCTGCGCTCCTACATCCAAAGGTGGTCCATCATCAAGAACTCCACGGAGAACATCTCGGAAGACCGCGCGATTGATGCATTCAACGGTGGTGTCCGCCGCCTAGAACTCAGGGAGGAGCTGGGTCTCTCAAAGCCCCAAACCATCGACCACCTGATGGAGATCACGAATCGGTGGGCCGATGGAGAAGATTCGGTGATGAATCGCCCTCACTCCAACGAGGAAGCAGAACTCGAACGCAGACGCGACCGCCGAGGCAAGCGCCGCATGCGCATCTACGACGATCGCGATGATGTTAACATGGTCATGGCCGGCTACACCGATAGACGCGACGATAACCGCAACAGCGGGTACCGTAGCGGCGGATACGGCGACTCCGGGAAAACCACGCAAGTATGGCAACGCCGCACTCGCGACGAGGCACCATCGACCTCCATCGAGGACAAACTATCCAGGCCATGCATGGTACACTTCTACATTGACAAGCATGATGGCAAGAGAAAATGCAGCCACCTCCTCAAGGACTACCACGAGTTCCTCAAGCTACACGAGGGATTGGTTCGAATGAACCACAATATAGTCAAAAGAGGCTACGGAGCCGCTCCAGGCACCATAGCACATGGCGCACCGCCACCACCACCTGGGCCACCCCCGAACGGAGCCGCACCGGACCAGTACCACAGAGGCGAACTGTACCCACGGCCCATGGGCACCATGATGATCCAAAAGGGACGCTCCTCCAACAGGGTGTAGAAGGCCATCACTCGCCAAGTCAACTTGGCCACCCACTTGCCACCATCCACCACTGAGTACCTCAGTGGAAGCGAGTCATGCATCACCTTCGACAAGCGTGACCACCCGCCTCAGATACCCCGTCCAGGTCATTGCCCCCTCGTACTCGAGGCGCAAATTGGAGGCTTCGACATGAGTCGCGTCTTCATGGATGGTGGAAGCGGCATCAACCTCATATTCGCGAGTACCTTGCGAGCAATGAGAATCCCTCTAACCTGCCTGGAGGCATCGGACACAACGTTCCTCGGCATCGTCCCAGGGAAAGGCGTATACCCACTAGGAAAATCAACCTCGACGTCATCTTTGGCACTCCGAACAACTTCCGGCGTGAGCGCATCGACTTCGAGGTCGTCGACTGGCCCTCACAGTACCACTGCATCCTCGGGCGCGTCGCATTCGCTAGGTTCATGGCAGTGCCCTACTACGCCTACCTGCAGATGAAAATGCCAGGTCCCATTGGTGTCATCACGATCAATGGGAGCTTTGAACGATCTCATAGTTGCGACAGGGAATTCAACATAATCTCCCAGTCCTTCGGCATGTAGGAGGAACTTGCGAGATTGAAGGAGACGACAGACAACAGTCTGCCTCCCCTGAGCAGGCCAAGCTCACCTGATCTCTCCTTCGACTCATCTGTGCACACAAAGAAGGTGCAGGTCCATCCATCGGATCCCGCCAAGACGGCCCTCATAGCCAACAACTTGAGTCCCGCATAGGAACTCGCGCTCGTCGAATTCATCCGTGAGCACTGGGAAATTTTTGCCTGGTGTCCTGCGGACATGCCAGGAGTTCCCAGGGAATTCACCGAGCACGCACTCAATGTCAACCCCGACGCAAGGTCAGTCCAGCAAACAATCAGGCGACTGTCTGAGCCACGAGCGCAGGCAGTTGGAATGGAGATCAACAGACTCCTTGAGGCCAAGTTCATACGCGAGATCAAGGAAAGCACTTGGCTCGCCAACACGGTGCTGGTACCAAAAAAGGACATGGATATCCTGCGGATGTGCGTGGACTTCACTTCTCTAAACAAACACTGCCCAAAGGATCACTTCCCGCTGCCACGGATCGACCAGATCATCGACTCCACCGCGGGATGCAAGCGCCTCTGCTTCCTCGACGCCTACTCAGGCTATAATCAAATTCGAATGAAGGAGGAAGATCAGGAGAAAACAGCGTTTACAACGCCCTTTGGTGTGTTCTGCCACAACACAATGCCCTTCGGGCTAAAAAATGCGGGAGCCACCTACTAGCGGTGCATGCAGGCTTGCCTCAAGGAACAACTAGGTCGCAACATCCAAGTCTATGTCGACGACATAGTAATCAAGACCAAAGAGGAAGCCTCTCTAATCGACGATTTGCGCGAAACCTTCGCCAACCTCGACCGCTACCGGATCAAGCTCAATCCGAACAAACGCGCCTTCGGCGTACCATCTAGGCAGCTACTCGGGTATCTCATCTCCGCGAGGGGGATCGAGGCGAACCCGAAGAAGATAAAAGCCATACTGGCCATGGAAAAGCCAAAGAACATAAGGGGCGTCCAACAACTGGCTGGGCGAATCGCGGCCCTCAGTCGATTTATCAGTCGGATGGGTGAAAACGCACTGCCCTTCTACTAGCTCCTCCGCAAAACTGAAAAATTAGAGTGGACCAGTGAAGCGCAAGAAGCATTCGAAGATCTCAAGCGCCTGCTATCCACTTCGCTAGCGCTGGTGACTCCACGAGAAAGGGAACCACTGTTGTTGTACATCTCCGCCATCAAGGTCCACGGCGTCGAGCGAGCTGAGGAAAACAAGGTCCACGGCGTACAACGCCCGGTATACTACCTCAGCGAGGTCCTCACGCCAACAAAACAGCGGTACCTGCACTACCAGAAGCTAGCGTACGACGTCTTTATGACCGCCCGGCGACTGCGCCACTACTTCCAGGAACACCCAATCGTGGTAGTCAGCGACGACCCGTTGGGGCATATCCTTAACAACCCCGATGCCACGGGGCGAGTCGCGCTTTGGGGAATAGAGCTGTCTCCATGAGACATCACATACGAAAAGCGCGATGCAATCAAGTCGCAAGTTCTCCCTGACTTCCTCATGCACTGGATGGAGAACCAACTCCCGGACAAGCCAGATATGTCCTACCTCTGGACAATGCACTTCGATGGGTCCAAGCGGAAAGACGGAGCAGGCGCAGGTGTCATACTGACATCACCTCAAGGGGAAAAACTGAAGTATATCCTGCGAATGCAGTTCACAGCCTCAAACAATGAGGCTGAATACGAGGCCCTGTTGCACGGGATGAGGATGGCAAAAGCTTGTGGCGCCAAGAGGCTCATCATATATGGCGACTCCAAGTTGGTCGTCAACAAAACAATGCATGAGTGCGACGCGCTGAACGACAACATGATTGCATACCACGACCTCTACGATACACTCGAAGGAGACTTCAATGGTTGCGAGTTGCGACACGTAGGTCGCGAAAGCAACGAAGAGGCAGACGCACTCGCCAACATAGGCTCCACCTGCGCCCCCATACCACCTGGGGTATTTCTCGAGCGCATATGCGAATGCTCCATCAAGCCAAAGGCCACAGAGAAGAAAACAAGCGCAGTAACGGACTCGGGGGCTACACCACCCAATGAGCCAATGGCACTCGATGACCTGGAGCTAGACACAGGACTCGAGGGACCAATGAGCGTCATGATGATCGAGCAATCCTAGACGCAGCCGTACATTACGTACCTCCTCAGCAAGAGGTTACCGGATGATCCGACAGATGCACGGCACATCGCGTGGCGATCCAAGGCATTCTCCGTTATCAACGGCAAACTGTATAAACGCAGCATCACCGGAGTGCTACAACGATGCGTCTCCATGGCCGACGGAAGAGCAGTCCTCCTCGACATCCATGAAGGGACCTGCGGGCACCACGCCGGCAGTCGCGCCCTAGTTGCCAAAGCTCTACGAGCTGGATTTTACTGGCCCACAGCCATGCGCGACGCCAAAGACATAGTCCAAAAATGCAATGCTTGCCAGCGATTCGCGGACAAGCCACACGCACCAGGCGCAGAGCTACGGCCAATCCCATTGGCATCGCCCTTCGCACAGTGGGGGCTCGACATGGTCGGCAAGCTTCCAAGGTCCTCGCGAGGAGGCTACGTCTACCTCTTGGTCGAGTAGACAAATTCACCAAGTGGATCAAGGCCATGCCAGTGACCAACCAATCAGGGCACTGCATAGTCAAGTTCTTCGAGTCCATCGTCTATCGCGTTGGTGTGCCGCACAGCATCATCACCGACAACGGGACGAACTTCACATCCAAGGAGTTCCAAGAATTCTGCGAGAACCTGGGGATCAACATCAGCTACACCTCAGTAGCACATGCACAGACCAGTGGTCTGGTGGAAAAAGCAAACGGGCTCGTCTGCAGCGGCATCAAGAAGCGACTCCTACGACCACTCGAACAAGCCGCGGGTTGCTGGCCAGATGAACTGCAATCCATACTCTGGAGCCTACGTACAACTCCAAACAGCGCCACAGGTTACAACCATTCTTTATGGTACACGGAGCAGAGGCAGTGCTACCCGCCGAAGTACGATACAGGGCGTCACGCGTGGTCGCTTAGAGCGAACAAGAGTCATCTCTTGCACTTGAATACTCCGTCGACCTCCTTGACGAAGCAAGAGAAATCGCCGCAGAAAGATCCACGATCTACCAGCGGAACCTGTGCAACTACCACAGTAGGAGGCTTCGCCCCAGATCCTTCGTCGAAGGTGACCTGGTCCTGCGACTGAAGCAGCAGGGGCATCTCAAGCTCGAGTCCCCCTGGGAAGGACCGTACGTGATTACAGAAGTAATCCCAGGTGGCGCCTATCGCCTTCCAGATTTAGAGACAGGAGTCGCATACTCCAACCTTTGGAACGTCGCATAGCTGCGACGCTTCTACCCCTAGTCGTTTTTTACTTTTACATCGCAAATAAGGCTACTCAGCCAAGGCTACTTAGCCGCACATTGTACCTCGCACTGTTCTTTGAATAAAAGCTAAGTGCCCCAAAACTCTGTGTTCTCTTTTACCTTGTCAATTTACGTAGTCGGGGGCTGTGCCACCCTATACACATCTGTTCTTCGTACCAGAACGCGATATCCTGAGTAGCTGGTACATCAATCGAAACCCTTAACACAACATCAACCTAGCCGCAACGCACCTGACAAGTTGACAAGGGACCGAGATACAAACATGACCAGGCTAACGAAAAGGACTCGCATAGTGCCACGCACTTCATACTAACAAAGCTCTTTATACGTATTGAACAAATAAATTATCTACAACATTTATACGAACTTTACAACACAAGTACATTTATGTGCAGGATACAAACTAGGCTACTATTGTAGTAGAAGAACGTTGGTTTGTTCCTCGAAGAAGTCAACGATCTCTTCTGCTGGGCGGTCCACCGCCTGATAGTGCGGCACCATATTTCAAACAGAACCTGCTGGCGGTGCAGGCGGCCCAGACGCAATGGCAGCAACATCTATGTCAGGCCTGTGCAATCGCATCATTGAGAGAGCAGCCTTGGCACCAGCCACCAACTGTTGCCTCACGCATTCACGAACCGCGGACAGATCTTGAAACTTGGCTAGGAGGGCCAGCAAGCTTGATGGAGTATCATCCAACAGGAACATCGCTCGATAAATGTTTTTCAAGCAAGACTGCGACTTCTTCAGAAAAAGCAGCACTGGCGATGCACGATCCTGCAGGGTCGCCAATGCGGTCGTACGATCATGATCTACCCATAAGTACCCACTCTCTTGAAGTTGCTCCTGGGTGAGATCATGCAGGCGAATAGCAATTCTATCCTTCGCCTCATGCGGATGACGTGCGCTAACAACTACACGAAGCAACACCAACAGCATGAGTACAACGTACCACTGCGAGTGACAACAAAGAAAAGATGAGAACACGCAAACTAACACTTGAACTGGTCGTCCAGCTGAGTCACCTCGCCAAGCAGATATTGCTCTCAGGCGGCGGCTTTTTCTGCCTTCGACTTCCACACGTCTGCGTTACCGCGAAGCACGGGCAACTCGTGCTCCAGCTGCTTCACGAGATCACGAAGTCGCGAAAGCAAGGCCAGCTCATCTACCCTGGAGCGCGGCGGCGCCACTGTATCATCAAGAGTTGGCGAGTCCTGGTTTCCCCTCATAGGATCACTTGATGTACCCTACCACAAGTCAAGATAGAAGAAAATAAGACGACCAAATCAACACAAAGACAAAAGGGTCAGATGCATTCGAGACCAGCATAAGTATCAATAGACACACTCGCTAGCAGGCATGTTCTTAAACAAAAGGACAATTAATCAACTATTACAAAAGCTAACTACGGAGCAGCTGACTTCTTCGACATCGACGGCTTTGGGGGCTTCATCAAGTCCGTGGCAGTGTCAGACGCCACTGACTTTCCGCCGGCCCCTGAGGCCGAAGCTTTCGCCGCCTTCTTGGCATGTTGGAGCTCCTCCAAGTACTTCGCAACCGTATTTATCAAGTGATGCCCATATTTGCCACAGGTAGTCGCGAAAGGAGCGAAGACTACCTGTTGACCGTTCGCACCAACAGGCATCGCCTTCGACACCGCTGAAGGATCGATCTCGACTCCGTGGGCCTGCACCATGGCGAGTGACATGGACGCGCCAGCCGCGCGGAGTGAGTTCTTGTAGCTGGAAGGCACACCCCCGGTGAGTGACTCCACCAGCTCGTCCATATTATCGATCAGCTCCGCCTTAGGCATCAACTCCTCCCGTAGGCGACTGAGGGCACCCTTGGCCTTGGAAAGTGTATCCTGGACGGCGGCGCTACGTTCCTCGACTGCGGACACCGCACCCGCCAGAGCATCATCGCGACGAAGGGCCTGTGGGTCAAAACTCAAATCGCCATAAACCCAAACATGGACCAAAATCATTAGCGCCACCAGCAAAAACATTGGAAGCAGAAAAGGATAACAATATCCACAAGCAAAAGTACCTGAGAGAGCCTTGGCGATTCAGAACAGTTGTTCTTCGAACAACTTTTCCCTGGCCGCAAAGGAGGCACATAGGTCCTCTTCACGCTTCTGCACATCGTCACCCGCTATGATTGCCTCGTCGCGACCCTTCACAGCCGCGGCAAGTGTCTTCAACAAGGTGGCGACGTTACGCAATAAGGCATTATGTTCAGCTATACGGCAATCAAAAGTGATTATCAGTCGACTATATCAAAAGGAGAAGACGAAGAAGAATAAGTGTAGAACACTCACTTTCAACTACGCGGTGACGCGTCTCCAGCATTGCATGCGGGCGGCCCATCGCCATCACCTGCTCTGCCAAATGCTTGGCTTCCTTTACAAGGAGCTATCACACAAACAAGGAATCAGCAGAGGCAACAGATAACGTCGACTGCAACACTAAAAAGAAGAAAAGCTATACTTACATGGTCCTCCAATGACTCCGAAGATGTTTGCCATACCGGCATCCGAGTAACCATTCGATGCTCCCCTGCGTGAGGAGAGCTAGAAGAATTGTGCCCGGAGTGGGCCGCCAATGGAGGGGAAGGAGCACACTCGACCTCTTTCTTGGCCTTCGAGGTTGCGACTCCTGATTCCTTCAAAAATTCGATGTCGCCGGAAGATGACAACGCCTCTTGACTACAAGACAAAACCCACAGTTTGAAAGGGCAAAATCCAGGACAAGCCAACAAGGAGAAAACAGAGAAGACCAAACAAACTAGAAAACTTACCAGTCAAACTTGTCAAATCAAATGTGGCCTCCACCGACACCGACGAAGACTCCTTGGGAAATCGCATCTTCTTGCGAGAAGATGGTGCCACAGCCCTCACAGGAATGGCAAGAATTGGCGACTCCGCACCAACACCTGTACCCTCCGGAGTTGAAGGAGACGACGCGTCGGAATCCTTGTTGCGCAAACGCTTGCGAGTATCCGGACTATCAGACTCGGGGGCTTCCTCCTCCACATCAGAAGGGACAGTCGACTCAGAATCATCCTCTTCCAAGGCTTCGCGAGGAATAACCCCCTCAGGGAGAGGGGGCATACAAGGCGACACCGCCCAATCCTGCATACAGAAAACAAAAATCAGCAAAAAAACAAGTAAGCAGCAGAAAAGCAATCGACAAAATAAGCTACTACGTAGCACAACTATACCTCAGGAGGAGGATTCGAAGCATCATAGGGAGGAACAACTGGTTCACTAGGAAGCACATCCTTGCCAGTGTACTTCGTGACTAGTCGAACCCTCTTGTCCACCTCACTCGCGGACATGCCATCGGCAGACACGCGAGTGGCATCATCAGCGCCAGCCCATTGAAACATGGGATGGACTCTGGCTTGCAGGGGTTGGACACGACGGCGCATCCAAGTGCAGATGAGAGCGCAACCTCCCTCCTCTTTGCCTATGCGACTCTCAAGGTCGCAGACGCGTTGATACAGCACGTCTGTCTCCGTGAGTTTGCCAGGCATAACTATGTTCTTCCAGGAGTGCATCTTCTTGCACGGTGTTGCGGGATCGAAGGGCGCGAGTCCAAAGTGCTCATCTTTGGCCTTCTGATCACGGACGTAGAACCATTTGTCCCTCCACCCTTGGACGGACTTCGTGAGCTTGATGTTGAAGTAGGTAGCGGATGGGTCGACGTGGATTCGGCAACCACCTACGTCGTAAACTAAAGAGCCAGATGCGGACTGGCGCTTCAATTTGAAGATGCGCTTGAAAAGGCCGATGTGGCATCCCGCAAAAACCACTACTAGAAAATCGCTGTGTTTTTGTGCATTGCATCATCATGACCGCATGCTCATGTCATCATGCCACATTGCATTTGAGCATCGTCATCATCATGCATCTGTTGTCTGAAACTATTTTTGAAAAACCCTATTTCGGTTTTCGAAATACCTAGTCTTTATTCAAATCAAAACCCGGGCGTGGCCGGATTATTTTGTTTCGTCTACAATCGGCTTTCAAAAGCCCCGTTTTAAATAAATAAAATATTTATATTATTTTTAGGGGGCAGCCGAATCAGGCCCGAACCGGCCCAGTCGGCCACCCCCAAAAACACCCAATCATCCAAACCCTAGTCCACACCCCTACCCTAATCCACACAGCCTGCCGCCACCCTCCTTTCCACCGCGCACAGCACGCACACACACCTTCCACCTGACCTGCCTGGCCCACCATGCGTCGCATGCTTCCCCGCCAGCCACCTGCCCCGCGGTCAACGAGCTCGCGCGTGTCGCACCGAACCACCCCGGCCGAAGTGCACGCAACGGCGCGCCTGCACGCTGGCCCCACCATCCCGCAAGGCCGCAACCCACCAACCCTCATCGCCTCGATCGCCAGTTCCCATACCGACAGCTCTCCTTGGCCCCACCCCGCGGCCCACCATCCCGCTCCCTTTTCCTCTCCATCGCGATCCCCAACCCCTGCCTTCGTCCTTCTCCCTCGCTTGCAGAGCTCCGCCGACGGCGCTCCTCCCCGCATCATCCCCGCCGCCGCGATGACCGCGAGGGCTCCTCCGTCGCTGCTCCCTCTCCCGACCCCTGCGCTGTGCCCCCGAACCCTGGCCTCGCTCTCTCTCGCAGCTCCTCTGCAGCTTCCTCCACCCCAAGCTCCGCCCCGTGAGCCCGTCCCCGCCAGCGCCTGCCGCTCCCCGCCGCCACCGCAGGTACCCCTCCTCCTCCTGAGCTCGACCTCGCCTGGATCTCCCTGCGCCATCTCTGCACCCTGCCGTCGGAGCCCTGCAACACCGTGGCCTTGCCCGCACCCTCCCGCTCAAGTACCCCCGGCCACAAGCGCCTCGCTGCGCCTCCTCCTCCCTATTTCCGGCCGCCAGCACGCACGCGTCATGTGCACCCGCGCCTCCTCGCCCGCTCCGCCGTCCTCCTCTGCAGGCTCACCGGCCTCCGCGCAGTCGCCGCCGCCTCAAGCTTTGGCACCCCAGTTCCCTGTCCCGGCGCCGCGAAACGCCGCCTCCCTCCCCGTCCATGACCAGCGACCCCGGCAGCAGCGTCGCCAAGGTCGCCCCCCTGCTCTCTGTTCCTCATCGGGACGCTTCGACGACGGCCTCCTCGCCCATGCGCCTTCTCGCCCGGAAGCCCCTGGCGCCGCCGCTCGTGGGCCCCAGGGCCGATGACTCGCACACTTGTCGCTCCTCCGCTCCTCCTTCCTCCTACTAGCGTTGCTGCCGCGTCGCACTAGCCATGCCCCACGCCACCTCCGAGCTGCTCCATGTCCTCGCTGGGGAGTTCGCGCCACCGCCTTCTCCGACGGCCTGGGCCGGTCCCTCGCAGCACCATGTGCATCCCGCCCTAGGGTGCCCTAATGCTTGTAACCCAGTGTCCGCGTCCGCCTTGCATGTGTCCCATTCCTGGCCTTCTCCTGCAGAACCTTGGACGGGTGTGTCCCTGACACAAGTGGTCATTCCCTGTTCGTGTTGACAAACCAGTGCAGGTGCATGTGATGTATGAATGCCTGGTCCTTCAGGACGTCTAAGACTGCATCCGTGATCCCGTGCGTTGATGTGTTCTGCCCGAGACCGATCCGAGGACAATACACCGAGGCGATCCGCAAGCCCACAAGGTCACGTTTGCACCAAGAGCGGCCACGTTGAGAACTCCAACCCGGGCCCGGTGATGTTGGAACCTCATGCTCTCCAACCCGGACCCGAAGACGACGAGACCCCGAACACCAAGACCTCCTTCACGGGCAAATCCGAAGCAGCTCGTCAAACCCTCGGAGCGCCAAGCCCTTCTTCCCGCTGAGTCCCTGGACGACAAGTCTCCTTCCTGGAAGTGTTGACGCTGGTACGACAAGACTCCCTTCCCGCACCGATGCTCGAGGACCGGACGCCAAGTTCGCTGAGAACCCGACCGCCAAGATCGCCACACGGAACGACAAGTTCTCCATCCCGGAACGGCAAGATAGACCGCATGGAACACCAAGGTCTCCCAGCGCCGAGACCCGAGTTCGGCACCGACACTCGAGCACTTCGCCCCGGGACACCAAGATCTCCTACATGGGAACCCTGAGACCCAAACCCGAACCCCCGGAACCCAAGATCTTCCGAACCCAGATGTGTGAACCTTTTCCCGAGCCCCTATTTTATAAATGCTATATATAAAACTGTCGCATATTAAATTGTTCATACATGCATATCTGTCTGTGGTTTGGGGGCATTATGCCGATTCACCTCCTAATTAAATATGGAGTCTATATGCGGGATATCTTTGTCTTATTCGGACTCCATTTAAATTTGTGTAGCGAACCGATGCCCTGTTTCGCCTTGTTAATCCAACATTTATTTTGCAGGGTAGATAAATAACTCGAATCTATTAATTAATTATCGGGACCCCGGTTCCGCTTAATATTGCCTAATTGCACCGTATCTGTGTCATGCCATGCATCATATCATAATCATGCCGGATCTTCTGCCGTAGTATTAAATATTGCATCCGGTGTTTGTTCTAGTGTTTGCTTCTTCGCGGATTAGGCCGTTGATTTGATGCGAGTATCGACAAGTTCTCCGGCTATGAACCTTCGGCAGTGTTTCCTAGGCGATCATCCCTTCCCCTTCTACCTATTTTTCATTTATAGTCTTTATTTCCTCCTGTTGATCTATTGCTATCTGTGTCATGATGCTTTAGTTTTCGTGCACCATTTATACTCCTTGTAGCCTCTATATTGCCATGGACACATCCTATTGCCTGTTTTTTGATAGATAGTCGGCCCTGCGAGTCGTAGTTGCTTGCTTCTATGTTGCTTCGTGTCGTTGTCGTTCCACCGTTGACGGCAAGTTGGCACATGATAAACGGTGGAGGTGCTTAATGGTGGAGATGATCATGACTTTAATACAACTATTAAATTGCTGGGACAACTAATGAAAGAGGCACCGGTGGGCAATATATGCTATTTGGTTTGTGTTCCCACTTGTGTCCCGTAGGCCCCGAGTACATGATACATGTTCCTTGATTTTTTGCACTATCCACATCTGGGAGACCCTATGGGATCCCCCTGAGCCAGAGCTTGATTCATTTCTATTTCTTGGGGCCACAAAGTAGTTTGGGGCTTTATTACTATCCTGTACTTATGCCATGCTTTACTGCTTTATTTAAGATTGTGCGTGGAGCACTTGTACTGTTTAGGATGCGGAGTGTTTTCATGGTATCGACAAGCCCAGTCACATTTTCGGGTTCCCAGTCGTTTATATCCATTGACGCAAACCTTGGGTCCGTCTCGGAGTCGGCTAACTTCGTCGCGGGTAGCTTAATGGGGTGGCCCTCTGAAATATTTATGAATCCTGTGATTGCTTTGTCGTGAAAGCCTCGTTGGGTTTTGAGTTGGTTTTTCCAAGGTTGATCGAGTGTGTGTTGCTATTTGTGCATCCCTGCAGGATAAAACTTTCTGAAAGCCGTGTCGGCGGTTTTGGATGACTTGGAGCACAGTATCTTGATCATAGACAAGCATAACTAAAGTAGTGCCATAAATTTGACTTAATATGTGACTAGTAATCAGATTCAAATACAACGGAATGTAAATTAAAAATGCCAACAACTGGTGGAGCTGTGGTGATCTGTGTCATACTATACCTGCCTAGTAAGTATTGCAACTCCAATGGAATCTGATAAAAGTGCCAACAACTGCTGGGTTTTGGGATTCCCTAGGACAATTATATCTGACTAGTAAATGTTCCAACTACAACAGAATGTTAACTAAAACTGCCCACTACTTATGCTATCAGGATGACTCATGCTATATATCTGACTAGTAAATGCTGCAACTATAATGGAATGAGTAAAACTGCCAACTATGTGAGTTCCTGGGTCCGACTTCCTCGTTGGTCTCGAGGGGGAAATACCAGGATGGGTATGTTTGGTGTTAGTATCAGGTAGGATCCGAATAGGTCTTTCTTACCCCTCTCTAATAGCCGCCAGTGATATCGAGTCTCTATAGGTTGTTTAGTGCATGCTGCGCTACCGCTTCAGTCCACCATACCTATGTAGGTGAGAGCCGCCGAATTCTAGCCTCTCCGTGTACTGGCCTCTGTACTGACGCTCCTCTTTTTCCTTTGCCCTTTCTCGGCACCCCTTTTGATTTAGCAGGTTTGAGATTGACGTCGTTAGCAGGGTTACCCTTCCGTCTTGGCCTGGGTAGGGTTATGGACGCCATTGGTTATTCCTCAGGGCTCTTAGCCCCATTTGCATCTTGTCCGTAGTCGGACACTGTATCATTTTCAAGGTGATTTGGATCTTTGTATTGTATATCTGTATTCTTGACTCGTTGAGTCGCTGTTGTATATATATCTATTCTGTGGGTCCCATCGAGGACTGTTGTGTAATGGTATTACTTTTTTTTCCACCCGCACGAAAGTGCCTAGTGGGCGTCCTTGAATCGTTTCTATGCGGGTTTGGCGGAAAGGGATAAAACTTGCATAGGGCCGGTTCGAGGGTGTTACAGCCGAAGTGTTGCTCAATTCCGAGCCAACACTCGCAAAGTGTGATGAAGCAAGAGATGTGGAGGATCAAATTTGGGGACAGCTGATGGAGCTGGAGCCCGTAGAAACAAAGAAGACCCCTAAAAAAGGGGTGAAGAGGCAAGGAAAGACCGCGAATGATGAATGCAAGAAACATCACTCGAAAACCAGCGGGAGGAGCAGGAATGGTCTCACCGTTGGGGACACGCGCATCGGCGACTGCCACGGACAGCACTCTGTCTTGGCGAATAAGACGGAGATCAGACGCCTTGATGATGGAAGGGCGCCACGCACCATTCGTGACGCGGGTGCCCGCGACCTTCTTCTTCCCACCGGCGGCGGTGCTTGTGCCCGCAGCAACGGAGCCGTCCTTCTTCTTCGCCGCGACAACAGTGGCCGTGGAATCAGTGACAGTGCCTCCCTTCTTCTTCCCCATTGCACGACGACGATGTGAGCGAAGGAAGTAGCTCGGGAACGAGTGGAGCTGGTCTAGCGTCGTGGAGGAAACGGGCATAGGAAAAAGAAGAGGAGCAGCAGCAATGGCGATGGCAACAAGGAAGAATGAGCACAGATGGGAAAATTACCGCCGTAGCGCCGCTACTTAACCCCTGGAAGATGCAATCCAACGGCTCAGAAAAACCCTATTGGACGCGTGGCACACATCGTGTTGGACACGTGGAGAAGGGGAAGCACGAACCGTCCCTCCACTACTCCCATTACGCACGGAAATTGAGGAGGCGCAGTGAAAATAAAGATTACGCACGCCCAGTCAAATCAAAGTCAGGAAGTGGGACCGACTGCTCGTCACGTCCCGTCAAACTCGCTCATGCGGGCAACTAAGGTCATACAAGCGTCAGCACTGACGTCATCAAAGCTACGCAGCGGAAAACTTCGACTACTTTAGTCCTTGCTGGAGCCTTCGACTCCACCAAGCACTCGGGGGCTACTCCCATAGGGAGTGCTGGCCGCGCACCCTATGATTTTTTCTTTTCTTTTTTGCAGGAACAAGGACAATCAGAAGCAAACCTAGGCCATTCGAAATACGATTCGAGTATGGACATGGGTTACTCCCATAGGGAGCGCTGGAAAAATTCGACTGAAACAAGCAACCAAAAGATGACGGCAATCGCAAAAGTTATTTAGTCCCTGCCTGAGTCTTCGACTCAACCAGGCACTCGGAGGCTACTCCCATAGGGAGCGCTAGTCGCGCACCCTATGATTATTTATACAGAAAACTATGTGTTGATAACATCCGCACTCGAAGCTCATGGCAACACCGCCTCATAATTTTCCCTACAAAGAGACTGCGTCTCCTGGGACACCCGAGTCATCTCCACGATGATAAAGTTCGAATGACGCGCTTACAGCGTGAAGGTAAGACCTGAACAAGGCCTGGCAACGCATTTAGCTGCGCACTACCAGAAATATATCCGTGCCTACATGCACGATGAACATGCCTTGACGGACGCGTCGAGTGCTCACACCCATATAACTGGAATTCGACTCCTGTAAGACCTCCGCGGCTTGAGTCGAATTACGCCAGCACTTTTCTGGATTCGAGTCCAGGGACTCGAGTTCAAGTAGATTGCGTTGTTTCACCCTAAGGTGTTTAACTGATACCGATACTTCGGTTACATCAGGCACGTATATCGACAATCCCTATGACACAAATAAAAGCAGTCGAAATGTACTCATTCAGGCACTCGAAAGCTTCAAACAGTCCCCAGTCGAATCTGCGATTCCACTGGACACTCGGGGGCTACGGACATGGGTATACCCTACAGGTACTCGAGCTTGGTATATACGATCCAAATACGTACAGGCCCACGGTGTAGCCAAGGGCCGGATGGAAGGACTCGAGTAACCTATGGACTCTCGATTGCTTGAAGAACAAGAAGAAGCTAAAGATAGAAAGTTTGAAGGGGAAAACCCTAACTTGTAAACGACTCGACCTGCTACCCGAGACCTAGCTTATCTATATAAAGGCTAGGAGGGGGCGGCGAGGAGGACACACGCAACCCTAGTTTCCACAACCCTCGCCCGATTGCATCTACGCACCATTGTAACTTTCGACTCCTTTGATAATTCCACGAGCAGACAAGCAGGAGTAGGGACCTCCACGAGGCCTGAACCTGGGTAAATCTTTGTCCCCTGTGTGCTTGTTTGCTAGCCGATAGATGTCTCCAGCACTCCCTCCTTCTCCAAAACCCAAGTCCATAAGAATGGGCATTGATGAGTTAAACCCTCGTCACTATGCATGATCATATTGTGATCATGAGCTTTGTAATCAAGTAGATCTACCTTGCTACTCAAGTGCTTTAATAGATCTCTGGCGCTCCCCATGTGTGTGAAAGTGATAGCGTGCACACCATGGTGGCACTTATGCTAGAGATTACAAATACTTGTTATGAGTTATATTTGGAGTTGGATGTCTCTATAAAATTGTGGTGTTTGTTGGAACCATCTAGCGCTCAAGGTGATAGTGTGGGGTTATCTAGAAGGGGAAGTGAACTTTGAGGAGTGCTGTTATAGCCCTACCATGGATTAGAGCGTCCAACCGGAGAGTAGTTCTGAGTAGTATCATGAATGGAAGATATTTATATGAGAGTGTTCACTAGCGAAAGTATGATCCCTAGGCCTTGTTTCTAAGCATTGAAACACCGTTTGCAACAAGATATGTTACATGTTTGCTTGTTGCCATCTTTATTTCAGTTTGTCTTTAATCTCTTCCACGCCATCAAGCTATTTTCTGGCACCGTTGTCTTATATCTATACTACTTGTATTTTACTATCTGTTCACCAAACTAGTGCACCTATACACATGACAAGTGTATTGGGTGTGTTGGGGACACAAGAGACTTCTCTTATCTTGATTGCAGGGTTGCTTGAGAGGGATACCTTTGACCACTTCCTCCCTGAGTTCGATAAACCTTGGGTGATCCACTTATGGGAAACTTGCTACTGTTCTACAAAGCTCTGCACTTGGAGGCCCAACAACTGTCTACAAGAATAGAAGTGCGTAGGCATCACCCCCTACCAGGCATGTCACACACCCCCTTTGTGGTTTGGTGGTGGGCACTAAGGTAACACGGCCTTAGCTCATGCACACATCAACACAGTACACACAATGTTTTTCAGGTAGGTTAAGACCGCCTTTTGGTATACAACCCTATGTCTTGATTTGGTGGATTATATGGTGGATGATATACAATGAGATCGACAAACTTGTTCTAGGGAGCTGCTTTCAGCTGGCTTCTACACTTCCTAGCCTTCCTATTTCGTACTCTCTCACACTCTCTTCAGGAGAGATGTTCAAAACTTACTCTCTCTAATTTTGATTGTCTTGCTAACTATTCATCTCGGAAAAATGTCTCTCTCCGCTCCTAAACCCTCTCCTAACCTTCCTATAAAAGCCCTTCCTTCATGTCCCAACTTGTTATGCTAGTCATGCCTTGGATATGCCCAAATAGATATCTTCCCAAAAATTCTCTTCTCCAAACCCTTTTCCAAGAACCCCCTCCTCTAAAACCCCTCCTCCGCAGCGGCCGAGGCCCTCCTTTTATACTACAAGGGGTACCACAGTGGCCAGCGCATGTACTCTCCTATCATTCCCGAGATCCACTTCCACCATGCCATGTGTCATGTCGGTAGATGGATGTTTCTACTAACCACTCCTGGCTATGGGCAGTGTTGTTAGCCATCATTTGTTCATGGGTGGCACGCTGCAGTACTTGATGGCGACGAGACATCACAGCGTGCATCCCGACACGTGAAGACTGCATCACCTGCACCCTCTTCAATGCTCTCCGTAGGCACAAAGATAGGGTAGACACTTGTCTCCCATGTCGTCCCATCTGTTGACGTCGACTTTGGCCTTGTTAACTCGCGTTCCTGAGTCGCGCTTGGCCTAGGATGTTCCTCTCCTATTACACTGTGACAAAGGGAGCGAGCACTGATGGCTCAATACACGGCGCCTAGAAAAGTGCTTGGTGCGTGGTGTTGATGTAGAGCTCATTGGGAACCCCAAGAGGAAGGTATGATGAGCACAACAACAAGTTTCCCTCAGTTATGAAACCAAGGTTTAATCGAACAAGTAGGAGCAAGGAAATACCTCAAAGGTGTTACTAGCTGAGCTTTGGCAGGGCGCACTACCGGTGCTAGTAGCAACGTGGATACCTGCACAACACAACCACAAAACTTTGTCCCCAACTTGCGATGAGGTTGTTAATATCACCGTGTTTTGCGGAAAACAAAGGATTAAACGTATCGAATGGAAAGAAGAAAAAGTTTGCAGAAAGTAAACACAAAGCAGAAACAGTTTATAGATTGTATGTAAAGAAAAAGGACCGGGATCCATAGTTCACTAGAGATGGCTCTCCTTAGATAGATAACATGCTGGGTGAACAAATTACAGCGGGGCAATTGACAAACACCGAGAAAGCAATACATGCATATACTAATCATCTTGACTCCTTTGAGACTTGATTGGGCATTACAACATAATACATAGACTGCCATCCAATTGCATCTATGACTAATAATCCACCTTTAGGTTATCATCCGAACCCCCTCCAGTATTAAGTTGCAAGCAACAGGTTATTGCTTTACGAACTGCGTGTAAAGTAAACAATACGATTGCTCTATGAACAAAAGATTGTTGTTTTCTCCCTAGTAGCAACAGCACATCTAGTACCTTAGAGATTTCTGTCACTTCCCCAGATTACCAGAGGCATGAACCCACTATCGAGCATAAATACTAACTCTTGGAGTTGCTAGCATCTACTTGGCTAAGATAGCTACTAACAACGGAAAGCATGCAAGATCTCAAATAACAAAGACATGATAGAATCAATAATCAATCTGAAATAGCATCTCAATATCCATCGGATCCCCGCAAACACAACATGTATGAATTACAAATAGATGATCTTGATCATGAACGGAGCTCACAAGATCTAAATATGAAAGCACAAAGGAGGACAAACCAGCAGTCTAGCTACTACATGGATCCGTAGACCAAGGATGAACTACTCACGCATCACACCGGAGGCTTGCATGGTGATGAAGAAGGCCTCCAGGGTGAATTCCCCTCTCCGGCAGGGTGCCGGGAAGAGCTTCAGATCCCCCCAATCTAGGGAAAGAAACGACGCGGCTATAGACTCTTTTGTGGATTTTTGATCGGGTGCCTAGGGTTTTCGTCCCGAGGGCAACTTATAGGCGGAAGGAGAGGCCGAGGGGGTGATGGGGGCGGCCAGACCACCCCCTGGCGCGGGCCAGGCCTGGCCGCGCGGCCAGGTGGTGTGGCTAGGCCCCAACCTTTCTCCGTCTCGTATTCTGGCACTTGATCCCTTCCGGAAAAATAGGCACTTTGGCTTTTGTCCCGTCCAATTTCGAGAATATACATTTTCTGACTTTTCTGGAACTAAAAACAACAGAAAAGAGGCAGCTGACATTGAGGCTCTTGTTAATAGGTTAGTCCAAGAAATCATAATAAAAGTACTCCAAAATTGGAACAAAACACAAGAAAGTGGATAAAACCAAGCATGGAACATCAAAAATTATAGATACATTTGCAATGTATCAACATCCCCAAGCTTAACTCCTGCTCGTCCTCGAGTAGGTAAGTGAAGGGTTCGTAGCATGGAAAACAAAAAATTTCTACCGCAAGAACGAAAAAAACCCAGATCTAATCTAGATAAAAGCCAAGATCTAATCTATTAGACATGTGCAACGAGATAGATCTGTACTAACCCTTATAGACCCGAAAGCGTTATGAGATTGGATCTCGTGGTTGATGTAGTCGATCACTTGCCGATCTCAAGATCGTGTGGACGATCCTTCCGGCGCCGCGTTCCGGCACCGCTTCCGCAGTCGGTCACACGTGCGGAGTCGAAGCATACCTTCCTCTCCTCGTTCCAGCGAGCAGCGGAGGTAGTAGATCTTCTCCACAGAATCCCAGCGGCACGACGGTGTGGTGGTGGTGGTGGAGTAGAGAATTCTGCAGGGCTTCGCCTAAGCCGCAGCAGAGGGAAGGCGGAGGAGAGAGGCGGCGGCTAGACCTTGTTATGAGAGAGAGCTAGGAGGGGGCGCCCCCTCCCCTCTATTTAAAGGAGGGAGGCGCCTTGGGAGGAGGAGTCCTAGTAGGACTCCCCTCCCTCCTTGGGCCGGTGGGTTGGGAAGGGGGGAGGAGTCCTCCTCCCCCACGAATCCGTGTCTAGCCCCAACAAGGTTTCCTTGACCCTTTCTTGGTTTTCAAGCAAACACCAAGAACTCTTCTAGAACCTTCCAGAACATTCCGAAACCTTCTAGAATCCCCATACAAACACTCCGGAACATTTCCTAACTTAGAAAATGATCCCCAATATATGAATCTTATTCTCCGGACAATTCCGGAGCTCCTCGTGATGTCCCGGATCCAATCCGAGACTCCGAACAACATTCGGTCTCCAACGCACATTCCATATCTACTTAAAACAACTTTGAACCTTAAGTGTGTCACCCTACGGTTCGTGAATATGCAGACATGATGGAGACACCTCTCCGATCAATAACCATCAGCGCGACCTAGAGATCCATAATGGCTCCCACATACTCAATGATGACTTTGTGATCGATAGAACCATTTACGTACGAAACCAATTCCCTTTGTCTCGCGATACTATACTTATCCGAGGTTTGATCGTCGGTATCTCTATACCTAGTTCTACCTCGTTACTGATAAGTACTCTTTACTCGTTCCACGATATGTCATCCCTTGTGACCTAGTCACATGCTTGCAAGCTAACTAGATGACATTCTCCCGAGAGGGCCCAGAGCATATCTATCCGTCATATGGATGGACAAATCCCAATCTTGGTCCATGAGCTTCTACACATACTTTCAGAATACCCAATGACACCTTTATGGCCACCCAGTTACGAAGCGGTGTTTGATGTCATCAAAGTACCCATCCGGTGATGGTGATTAACATAACCTCATGGTCGAAGGATTAGGTTACTATGTATTTTAAAGCTTATAGCAAACGAACTTTAATGACTTGATTTTATGTTGTGCTTACTACGGGTGTGCGTCCATCACATCATTCTCCTAATGATATGATCTTGTTATTAACGACATCCAATGTCCATGATCAGGAAACCATGATCATCCATTAATCAATAAGCTAGTTTAACAAGAGGCTTACTAGGGACTCTTTTATGTTTACAAAACACACATGTATTAGTGTTTCCTAATAATACAATTATAGCATGGGATGTAAACATTTATCATAAACATAAAGATATAATAATAACCACTTTAATATTAGTCCAGACTAAATATCGCTATGAAAGATCAAATCTTATCATAATCAATTCCTTGAACATTGTCGTAAACTCTTTCCGACATGTCAACTATTTCATAGATTTGAAACATCCATGTCTATTTCTTTATAGATCCAAACATGACCGATAGGCTTCACGCCTTTCCGGAGGGTCTTCAAAGTTCAGAAACTTGATTTCTCGTGTATGGATGCTATCACGGATTCCATGACTTCTAGTCATTTTATGGAGTCAGGGCCCATCATCGCTTCTTTGCATGTAGTCGGTTCATCATTGTCAAAACAATAACGACTTGCTTTATCAAATCTTACTATTTGATTCTTACCGACCCACACGGTTCTATAGGAACTCTAATATACGAGATCACATCTTTTGTAATCACGAGAGCCATGAGCATTGTGGCCGTCACCGGGACACTTTCCGGCGCTGCGCTACTTAGCACATATAGCTAAGGTTCAACAACCTTATCAAAGTTCTATTGTCCTCCCACTTAACTTTTCACGAAAAATTCCTTCCCAAGAAACTTGACGTTCCAAGTAACAAACTCTTTTGTCCTCGGTGTTATGGAGAAATTCCCAACAAATTTTTGGGATAACCTACAAAGACGTGGTTATCCGACTTATGCATAACATACCAAAATTTAAGAAAATACAATTCGGGTTTTATCCCAAACCATGACTTATATGGTGTCATTTCAACAGATCACGATGGAGCTCTTTTCAGTGTAAAAGCGGTAGTCACTAAAGCTTTAATCTTTAAAATATAATGGAAGTTTTATAAATGACACCTTTGATCTTACCATGTAAAACAAGGTTTCATTACATATCTCGAACACTCCATACTCCTATGGTGTTTTGGGAAATGCAAATCCATGGAACGATTCCTCAAATCTTAGGTGTTTTGCTAAACTTGTAACTCAAACATCTTTCTTTATGATCCAATCATAAACTCTTTTATTTTGTTGTTACATTGATTTTCCACTTCATCTTGGAAGTCTTTGAACATTTTTCAAATGTTTCATACTTCTTCCTTATTGAGTAAGTATATACATATACTCACTCAAATCTTCGGAGAAAGCATATGAAGTTGAAATCCATCGCCCACAACTACACATAATGGACTATATACATCAATATGTACAAATTCCAATCAGTTAGTCGTCCGTTCCTCTTTTGGCCTATGAACGGAGTTTTAATTATCTCCAGGAAAGTATCACAAGCGTCATTTGATCCAAATCAAAGACTCCAAAAATCCATCAACATGGAGTTTCTTCATGTATCCCTTTCAATATAATTTAAACGGCGATGTCACTTCGCAAGTCATCTTTCAATCATTTGTCTTGCGACATTTTAGCATTAGTTTTATGGTCGTTATTTCTCCAACCAGACTTGTATATCATCCATCTATTATGGAATACGGCAATTATTTGAACAACCTTTTGTCGTCATAATACCTGATCAAAATAACAATTATTGAAACAAATCTTGAAGGCAAGCTTTGATGTTTAACGAGCAACACAACAACCCTTCGTTTGTTTTCGATGAACATTATCACATATTCTCTTGCTAGTTACTTAGGCCATTGCAGTTCATGAATTGTGTTGTCCTGTATGACACTTCATACCAACCAATTCGGTATCCAATACCTAAGAACCACATTGTTTAACAAGCAAGGAATACAACCATAACATGTATATCTTCTATATGCCTAAGTTGGACATCTCCAACCTTTTATTTTCAGCCAAATATTTTATAGATTCTCTTTCAGCAATCCCTTTTCTTTTAAAAGAATCTATCAACATCAATAGTGGTGTCATTCACATGACACATAGTACAAAGCGTATATAGTCAAATACTAATGCCTCTGGACTTACGCTTTGAAGTGGATCGCCATCATCAAATGTTTGGCATTCTTTCAAAAATCCATTCTTTAGTAATCTATTAGTGTAGTAAACATTTTACTTACATCTTCTATTCATCCTTATCATGACAACTTTCATGATCAAGCTGCTATAGCTTATAAAGGTGAATTGCGAGTACAATGTTTCTTTTTCAAAACCTTTTGGAGGATTAGGACGACTAGCGTCTCCAACCTTCACAAATTCTCATCAAATATGAGGACGTATACTCTATCATGTTGTAACCAACACATTGTTTTAGATATCGCAATACCTTTCACATATGATGGTTTCTGAAACATTGCTCTCAGCTCTTAGATAAACTTGATATTAAAAACAATCTTTTGAGTATCAAGAATCATGGAGGCAAACATGATACATTAGATACTAACACTGGAATTGTTACTCTTGATTTAATACTATTTATTAAACTTCATAGAGTAAACGGAGTTTGCTGAAAGTTTTCAATAGGACTTTTAAACTTTAAATTGACACTCAAAACAATACGATACCAGTTCGTAAAGCAAATATCCAGAATTTCTATAGTTCCACTATCTCAACTATAACTAAGCGTAAGGTGTTAAACGGATGCCAATGACTACAACAAACTATGCAAATTCACTTTGATTGTGTTTATGATAAATTGAGTTCGACTAATCCAAATTAAAAATGAACTCCCACTCAAAACAACATCCCTCAAGTTGTTTTAGTGATTACATGAACCAAATCCACTACACCAAGTCCGATCATCACGTGAGATGATGTAGTTTTAAAGGCGAACAATCAACATGTTCATCATATCATCCATATGACTCATGCTTTACCTTTCGGTATTCTGTGTTCCGAGACCATGTCTGTACATGCTAGGCTCGTCAAGGTTAACCTTAGTTTCTGCATGTGCAAATCTGGCTTGCACCCGTTGTATGCACACGTAGAGTCTATCACACCCGATCATCACGAGATGCTTCGAAACGACGAGTCTTAGCAACGGTGTCAACTAAGGACGAACACTTTATTACTTGATATTTAGTGAGAGGGATCATCTTATAATGCTACCGTCGTGATCTAAGTAATACAAGATGCATAAAGGATTAACATCACAGGCAATTCATAATATGTGATATGATATGGCCTTTCTTCTTGTGCCTTTGATCTCCATCTCCAAAGCATGGACAAGATCTCCATCATCACCAGCGTGGCGTCAAGGTCCGTGGCGCTGCTTCATGGTTGTCCATCACCACCAAAAACTATTACAACTACTTGGAATAAAGCTATTACATGATGAATAGACACGCAGGTCTTAAAAAAAATTTAAAGACAACCATTAGGCTCCTGCCGGTTGCCATATTACATAATGGCCATATCACATCACAAAACCCCTGCAAAAACAAGTTAGACGCCTCTAATTTTCTTTGCATGTTTTACGTGGCTCGGGGCTTTCGAATAAGAACGGATCTTACCTACGAAACTGAACCACAACGTTGATACAAGTGCTATCAAGTTGCAAAGTGTAAATTGGATCTATACTATGGTGGGAGAGACAGACACCCGCAAAGCCACTTGTGCAAAGCAAGTTACACGTCAAGCGTGGAGCAAGTCTCATGTGCGATGACGTGTAAGGTTAGCCCGAGCCGCTTCATCCCACCATGCCGCAAGATGCAAAGTACACAAAGCAAAAGACGGCACGAGCACCAACGCCCACAACACCATTGTGTTCTACTCGTGCAACAGATCTACGCATAGACACGGCTCTGATACCACTGAAGGGTTCGTAGCATGGAAAACAAAAAATTTCTACCGCAAGAACGAACAAAACCTAGATCTAATCTAGATAAAAGCCAAGATCTAATCTATTAGACATGTGCAACGAGATAGATCTGTACTAACCCTTGTAGACCCGAAAGCGTTACGAGATTGGATCTCGTGGTTGATGTAGTCGATCACTTGCCGATCTCAAGATCGTGTGGACGATCCTTCCGGCGCCACGTTCCGGCAGCGCTTCCGTAGTCGGTCACACGTGCGGAGTCGAAGCAGACCTTCCTCTCCTCGTTCCAGCGAGCAGCGGAGGTAGTAGATCTTCTCCACGGAATCCTAGTGGCACGACGGTGTGGTGGTGGTGGTGGAGTAGAGAATTCTGCAGGGCTTCGCCTAAGCCGGAGCAGAGGGAAGGAGGAGGAGAGAGGCGGCGCCTAGAGCTTGTTACGAGAGAGAGCTAGGAGGGGGCGCCCCTCCCCTCTATTTAAAGGAGGGAGGCGCCTTGGGAGGGGGAGTCCTAGTAGGACTCCCCTCCCTCCTTGGGCTGGCGGGTTGGGAAGGGGGGAGGAGTCCTCCTCCCCGACGAATCCGTTTCTAGCCCCAACAAGGTTTCCTTGACCCTTTCTTGGTTTTCAAGCAAACACCAAGAACTCTTCAAGAACCTTCCAGAACATTCCGAAACCTTCTAGAATCCCCATACAAACACTCCGGAACATTTCCTAACTTAGAAAATGATCCCCAATATATGAATCTTATTCTCCGGACAATTCCGGAGCTCCTCGTGATGTCGCGGATCTAATCCGAGACTCCGAACAACATTCGGTCTCCAACGCACATTCCATATCTACTTAAAACAACTTCGAACCTTAAGTGTGTCACCCTACGGTTCGTGAATATGCAGACATGATGGAGACACCTCTCCGATCAATAACCATCAGCGGGACCTAGAGATCCATAATGGCTCCCACATACTCAACGATGACTTTGTGATCGATAGAACCATTTACATACGAAACCAATTCCCTTTGTCTCGCGATACTATACTTATCCGAGGTTTGATCGTCGGTATCTCTATACCTAGTTCTACCTCGTTACTGATAAGTACTCTTTACTCGTTCCGTGATATGTCATCCCTTGTGACCTAGTCACATGCTTGCAAGCTAACTAGATGACATTCCACCGAGAGGGCCCAGAGCATATCTATTCGTCATATGGATGGACAAATCCCAATCTTGGTCCATGAGCTTCAACACATACTTTCAGAATACCCAATGACACCTTTATGGCCACCCAGTTACGAAGCGGTGTTTGATGTCATCAAAGTACCCATCCGGTGATGGTGATTAACATAACCTCATGGTCGAAGGATTAGGTTACTATGTATTTTAAAGCTTATAGCAAACGAACTTTAATGACTTGATTTTATGCTGTGCTTACTACGAGTGTGTGTCCATCACATCATTCTCCTAATGATATGATCTTGTTATTAACGACATCCAATGTCCATGATCAGGAAACCATGATCATCCATTAATCAACAAGCTAGTTTAACAAGAGGCTTACTAGGGACTCTTTTATGTTTACAAAACACACATGTATTAGTGTTTCCTAATAATACAATTATAGCATGGGATGTAAACATTTATCATAAACATAAAGATATAATAATAACCACTTTATTATTGCCTCTTGGGCATATCTCCAACAGTCTCCCACTTGCACTAGAGTCAATAATCTAGTTAAAAACTTGTGCATTCAACACCTATGGCTTTCTGGTGTTGTATAGACACTATTGCTAGTGGTAAACATAATCTTCGGATCTGACACTTCTAGGTCCGTGTGTATTTGCATGTCCTTGCGTCTCTACGCATTACTCATTCTCCAATGAGATGGCATTGTATAAATTTGGTCCTTTGGTGAGACCTTTAGTTCCTTGGGATTAAATTATGTTGATACAATTGTCATACAATGTATCTTCATAGTATTATCCCGCTATGAACCACACCTAATTTGATAACAAACTACTTAACACAAATGCCCTCCTTTGCTGCTACTATAGCAGTTATATACTTAGCCTTTTGTTGTAGTATCTATCACAATGTTTTAACTTTGGTACTCAACCAAATCCGTTATGGAACTTCCTTTCATTACATTGTGCCACCCATAGTTTAAATTGAGATAAACTTAATTTGTATCCTATGACAAAACTAGTATCAATGTAACACTTTACAATGAACTATCTTTAACTATTTGTCACTTATACATGATATATTCTTAGTTCTTCCAAAGCTCATAAGAATATCTTTACTATTGTCCAATAATCATCTTATGAATCATTCTGGTATATGCTCATAACATTTAGAGCATAGGACATATCTGGATGTGTACATCTCAAAGAATGATTGATCAAAATATTCTTGTGATTTCACCAAGTGTCAAAACACTTGAATCTCGTGTCAACAAACTCGAATCTTGATTCAGTCCTTTCCGTGCGTCAAGAACCTTTCTTGTTGTTTCCATATTGAACTCATTCAACATCTTATCTATGTACATTTGGCAAAACCATATTAGCGCCTCAATCTATCCATATAGACATTGATGCCTAATTCTTGGGTTATGCCTAAGTCTTTCATCAAAATGAAATTCTTAACCTGTGTCAATACAAGATACATCATTTCAAATCAACAATATGTCCTCTACATAATGTATTAGAAATATGTCTCAGCGCTCCCACTTAATTTCTTGCAAATGCAAGAATCTTCATCATCTCCTATGAATTTAAACTCTTTTAACAGTTTCATCATGGTGAAGATTCCAACTCCGCTATGCTTACTTCAACCATTGAAGTTTTGCATACTCTTTTAGCATCCTTTGAATTAACAAAACCCTTTGGATCGTGTCATGTACACGTCCTAGGTAACCATTCTATTAGAAGAACTTGTTTTGTTTGTGAAACTACCATATACCAAAATATATGTAGTGGTTGCTACATTAATCCGTCCAGACTAAATATCGCTATGAAAGATCAAATCTTATCATAATCAATTCCTTGAACATTGTCATAAACTCTTTCCGACATGTCAACTATTTCATAGATTTGAAACATCCATGTCTATTTCTTTATAGATCCAAACATGACCGATAGGCTTCACGCCTTTCCGGAGGGTCTTCAAAGTTCAGAAACTTGATTTCTCGTGTATGGATGCTATCACGGATTCCATGACTTCTAGTCATTTTATGGAGTCAGGGCCCATCATCGCTTCTTTGCATGTAGTCGGTTCATCATTGTCAAAACAATAACGACTTGCTTTATCAAATCTTACTATTTGATTCTTACCGACCCACACGGTTCTATAGGAACTCTAATATCCGAGATCACATATTTTGTAATCACGAGAGCCATGAGCATTGTGGCCGTCACCGGGACACTTTCCGGCGCTGCGCTACTTAGCACATATAGCTAAGGTTCAACAACCTTATCAAAGTTCTATTGTCCTCCCACTTAACTTTTCACGAAAAATTCCTTCCCAAGAAACTTGACGTTCCAAGTAACAAACTCTTTTGTCCTCGGTGTTATGGAGAAATTCCCAACAAATTTTTGGGATAACCTACAAAGACGTGGTTATCCGACTTATGCATAACATACCAAAATTTAAGAAAAGACAATTCGGGTTTTATCCCAAACCATGACTTATATGGTGTCATTTCAACGGATCACGATGGAGCTCTTTTCAGTGTAAAAGCGGTAGTCACTAAAGCTTTAATCTTTAAAATATAATGGAAGTTTTATAAATGACACCTTTGATCTTACCATGTAAAACAAGGTTTCATTACATATCTCGAACACTCCATACTCCTATGGTGTTTTGGGAAATGCAAATCCATGGAACGATTCCTCAAATCTTAGGTGTTTTGCTAAACTTGTAACTCAAACATCTTTCTTTATGATCCAATCATAAACTCTTTTATTTTGTTGTTACATTGATTTTCCACTTCATCTTGGAAGTCTTTGAACATTTTTCAAATGTTTCATACTTCTTCCTTATTGAGTAAGTATATACATATACTCACGCAAATCTTCGGAGAAAGCATATGAAGTTGAAATCCATCGCCCACAACTACACATAATGGACTATATACATCAATATGTACAAATTCCAATCAGTTAGTCGTCCGTTCCTCTTTTGGCCTATGAACGGAGTTTTAATTATCTCCAGGAAAGTATCACAAGCGTCATTTGATCCAAATCAAAGACTCCAAAAATCCATCAACATGGAGTTTCTTCATGTATCCCTTTCAATATAATTTAAACGGCGATGTCACTTCGCAAGTCATCTTTCAATCATTTGTCTTGCGACATTTTAGCATTAGTTTTATGGTCGTTATTTCTCCAACCAGACTTGTATATCATCCATCTATTATGGAATACGGCAATTATTTGAACAACCTTTTGTCGTCATAATACCTGATCAAAATAACAATTATTGAAACAAATCTTGAAGGCAAGCTTTGATGTTTAACGAGCAACACAACAACCCTTCGTTTGTTTTCGATGAACATTATCACATATTCTCTTGCTAGTTACTTAGGCCATTGCAGTTCATGAATTGTGTTGTCCTGTATGACACTTCATACCAACCAATTCGGTATCCAATACCTAAGAACCACATTGTTTAACAAGCAAGGAATACAACCATAACATGTATATCTTCTATATGCCTAAGTTGGACATCTCCAACCTTTTATTTTCAGCCAAATATTTTATAGATTCTCTTTCAGCAATTCCTTTTCTTTTAAAAGAATCTATCAACATCAATAGTGGTGTCATTCACATGACACATAGTACAAAGCGTATATAGTCAAATACTAATGCCTTTGGACTTGCGCTTTGAAGTGGATCGCCATCATCAAATGTTTGGCATTCTTTCAAAAATCCATTCTTTAGTAATCTATTAGTGTAGTAAACATTTTACTTACATCTTCTATTCATCCTTATCATGACAACTTTCATGATCAAGCTGCTATAGCTTATAAAGGTGAATTGCGAGTATAATGTTTCTTTTTCAAAACCTTTTGGAGGATTAGGACGACTAGCGTCTCCAACCTTCACAAATTCTCATCAAATATTAGGACGTATACTCTATCATGTTGTAACCAACACATTGTTTTAGATATCGCAATACCTTTCACATATGATGGTTTCTGAAACATTGCTTTCAGCTCTTAGATAAACTTGATATTAAAAACAATCTTTTGAGTATCAAGAATCATGGAGGCAAACATGATACATTAGATACTAACACTAGAATTGTTACTCTTGATTTAATACTATTTATTAAACTTCACAGAGTAAACGGAGTTTGCTGAAAGTTTTCAATAGGACTTTTAAACTTTAAATTGACACTCAAAACAATACGATACCGGTTCGTAAAGCAAATATCCAGAATTTCTATAGTTCCACTATCTCAACTATAACTAAGCGTAAGGTGGTAAACGGATGCCAATGACTACAACAAACTATGCAAATTCATTTTGATTGTGTTTATGATAAATTGAGTTCGACTAATCCAAATTACAAATGAACTCCCACTCAAAACAACATCCCTCAAGTTGTTTTAGTGATTACATGAACCAAATCCACTACACCAAGTCCGATCATCACGTGAGATGATGTAGCTTTAAAGGCGAACAATCAACATGTTCACCATATCATCCATATGTCTCATGCTTTACCTTTCGGTATTCTGTGTTCCGAGACCATGTCTGTACATGCTAGGCTCGTCAAGGTTAACCTTAGTTTCTGCATGTGCAAATCTGGCTTGCACCCGTTGTATGCACACGTAGAGTCTATCACACCCGATCATCACGAGATGCTTCGAAACAACGAGTCTTAGCAACAGTGTCAACTAAGGACGAACACTTTATTACTTGATATTTAGTGAGAGGGATCATCTTATAATGCTACCGTCGTGATCTAAGCAATACAAGATGCATAAAGGATTAACATCACAGGAAATTCATAATATGTGATATGATATGGCCTTTCTTCTTGTGCCTTTGATCTCCATCTCCAAAGCATGGACAAGATCTCCATCATCACCAGCGTGGCGTTAAGGTCCGTGGCGCCGCTTCATGGTTGTCCATCACCGGACAATTCCGGAGCTCCTCGTGATGTCCCGGATCCAATCCGAGACTCCGAACAACATTCGGTCTCCAACGCACATTCCATATCTACTTAAAACAACTTCGAACCTTAAGTGTGTCACCCTACTGGTTCGTGAATATGCAGACATGATGGAGACACCTCTACGATCAATAACCATCAGCGGGACCTAGAGATCCATAATGGCTCCCACATACTCAACGATGACTTTGTGATGGATATAACCATTTACATACGAAACCAATTCCCTTTGTCTCGCGATACTATACTTATCCGAGGTTTGATCGTCGGTATCTCTATACCTAGTTCTACCTCGTTACTGATAAGTACTCTTTACTCGTTCCGTGATATCTCATCCCTTGTGACCTAGTCACATGCTTGCAAGCTAACTAGATGACATTCCATCGAGAGGGCCCAGAGCATATCTATCCGTCATATGGATGGACAAATCCCAATCTTGGTCCATGAGCTTCAACACATACTTTCAGAATACCCAATGACACCTTTATGGCCACCCAGTTACGAAGCGGTGTTTGATGTCATCAAAGTACCCATCCGGTGATGGTGATTAACATAACCTCATGGTCGAAGGATTAGGTTACTATGTATTTTAAAGCTTATAGCAAACGAACTTTAATGACTTGATTTTATGCTGTGCTTACTACGGGTGTGTGTCCATCACATCATTCTCCTAATGATATGATCTTGTTATTAACGACATCCAATGTCCATGATCAGGAAACCATGATCATCCATTAATCAACAAGCTAGTTTAACAAGAGGCTTACTAGGGACTCTTTTATGTTTACAAAACACACATGTATTAGTGTTTCCTAATAATACAATTATAGCATGGGATGTAAACATTTATCATAAACATAAAGATATAATAATAACCACTTTATTATTGCCTCTTGGGCATATCTCCAACAGTCTCCCACTTGCACTAGAGTCAATAATCTAGTTAAAAACTTGTGCATTCAACACCTATGGCTTTCTGGTGTTGTATAGACACTATTGCTAGTGGTAAACATAATCTTCGGATCTGACACTTCTAGGTCCGTGTGTATTTGCATGTCCTTGCGTCTCTACGCATTATTCATTCTCCAATGAGATGGCATTGTATAAATTTGGTCCTTTGGTGAGACCTTTAGTTCCTTGGGATTAAATTATGTTGATACAATTGTCATACAATGTATCTTCATAGTATTATCCCGCTATGAACCACACCTAATTTGATAACAAACTACTTAACACAAATGCCCTCCTTTGCTGCTACTATAGCAGTTATATACTTAGCCTTTTGTTGTAGTATCTATCACAATGTTTTAACTTTGGTACTCAACCAAATCCGTTATGGAACTTCCTTTCATTACATTGTGCCACCCATAGTTTAAATTGAGATAAACTTAATTTGTATCCTATGACAAAACTAGTATCAATGTAACACTTTACAATGAACTATCTTTAACTATTTGTCACTTATACATGATATATTCTTAGTTCTTCCAAAGCTCATAAGAATATCTTTACTATTGTCCAATAATCATCTTATGAATCATTCTGGTATATGCTCATAACATTTAGAGCATAGGACATATCTGGATGTGTACATCTCAAAGAATGATTGATCAAAATATTCTTGTGATTTCACCAAGTGTCAAAACACTTGAATCTCGTGTCAACAAACTCGAATCTTGATTCAGTCCTTTCCGTGCGTCAAGAACCTTTCTTGTTGTTTCCATATTGAACTCATTCAACATCTTATCTATGTACATTTGGCAAAACCATATTAGCGCCTCAATCTATCCATATAGACATTGATGCCTAATTCTTGGGTTATGCCTAAGTCTTTCATCAAAATGAAATTCTTAACCTGTGTCAATACAAGATACATCATTTCAAATCAACAATATGTCCTCTACATAATGTATTAGAAATATGTCTCAGCGCTCCCACTTAATTTCTTGCAAATGCAAGAATCTTCATCATCTCCTATGAATTTAAACTCTTTTAACAGTTTCATCATGGTGAAGATTCCAACTCCGCTATGCTTACTTCAACCATTGAAGTTTTGCATACTCTTTTAGCATCCTTTGAATTAACAAAACCCTTTGGATCGTGTCATGTACACGTCCTAGGTAACCATTCTATTAGAAGAACTTGTTTTGTTTGTGCAACTACCATATACCAAAATATATGTAGTGGTTGCTACATTAATCCGTCTAGACTAAATATCGCTATGAAAGATCAAATCTTATCATAATCAATTCCTTGAACATTGTCATAAACTCTTTCCGACATGTCAACTATTTCATAGATTTGAAACATCCATGTCTATTTCTTTATAGATCCAAACATGACCGATAGGCTTCACGCCTTTCCGGAGGGTCTTCAAAGTTCAGAAACTTGATTTCTCGTGTATGGATGCTATCACGGATTCCATGACTTCTAGTCATTTTATGGAGTCAGGGCCCATCATCGCTTCTTTGCATGTAGTCGGTTCATCATTGTCAAAACAATAACGACTTGCTTTATCAAATCTTACTATTTGATTCTTACCGACCCACACGGTTCTATAGGAACTCTAATATCCGAGATCACATCTTTTGTAATCACGAGAGCCATGAGCATTGTGGCCGTCACCGGGACACTTTCCGGCGCTGCGCTACTTAGCACATATAGCTAAGGTTCAACAACCTTATCAAAGTTCTATTGTCCTCCCACTTAACTTTTCACGAAAAATTCCTTCCCAAGAAACTTGACGTTCCAAGTAACAAACTCTTTTGTCCTCGGTGTTATGGAGAAATTCCCAACAAATTTTTGGGATAACCTACAAAGACGTGCTTATCCGACTTATGCATAACATACCAAAATTTAAGAAAAGACAATTCGGGTTTTATCCCAAACCATGACTTATATGGTGTCATTTCAACGGATCACGATGGAGCTCTTTTCAGTGTAAAAGCGGTAGTCACTAAAGCTTTAATCTTTAAAATATAATGGAAGTTTTATAAATGACACCTTTGATCTTACCATGTAAAACAAGGTTTCATTACATATCTCGAACACTCCATACTCCTATGGTGTTTTGGGAAATGCAAATCCATGGAACGATTCCTCAAATCTTAGGTGTTTTGCTAAACTTGTAACTCAAACATCTTTCTTTATGATCCAATCATAAACTCTTTTATTTTGTTGTTACATTGATTTTCCACTTCATCTTGGAAGTCTTTGAACATTTTTCAAATGTTTCATACTTCTTCCTTATTGAGTAAGTATATACATATACTCACTCAAATCTTCGGAGAAAGCATATGAAGTTGAAATCCATCGCCCACAACTACACATAATGGACTATATACATCAATATGTACAAATTCCAATCAGTTAGTCGTCCGTTCCTCTTTTGGCCTATGAACGGAGTTTTAATTATCTCCAGGAAAGTATCACAAGCGTCATTTGATCCAAATCAAAGACTCCAAAAATCCATCAACATGGAGTTTCTTCATGTATCCCTTTCAATATAATTTAAACGGCGATGTCACTTCGCAAGTCATCTTTCAATCATTTGTCTTGCGACATTTTAGCATTAGTTTTATGGTCGTTATTTCTCCAACCAGACTTGTATATCATCCATCTATTATGGAATACGGCAATTATTTGAACAACCTTTTGTCGTCATAATACCTGATCAAAATAACAATTATTGAAACAAATCTTGAAGGCAAGCTTTGATGTTTAACGAGCAACACAACAACCCTTCGTTTGTTTTCGATGAACATCATCACATATTCTCTTGCTAGTTACTTAGGCCATTGCAGTTCATGAATTGTGTTGTCCTGTATGACACTTCATACCAACCAATTCGGTATCCAATACCTAAGAACCACATTGTTTAACAAGCAAGGAATACAACCATAACATGTATATCTTCTATATGCCTAAGTTGGACATCTCCAACCTTTTATTTTCAGCCAAATATTTTATAGATTCTCTTTCAGCAATTCCTTTTCTTTTAAAAGAATCTATCAACATCAATAGTGGTGTCATTCACATGACACATAGTACAAAGCGTATATAGTCAAATACTAATACCTTTGGACTTGCGCTTTGAAGTGGATCGCCATCATCAAATGTTTGGCATTCTTTCAAAAATCCATTCTTTAGTAATCTATTAGTGTAGTAAACATTTTACTTACATCTTCTATTCATCCTTATCATGACAACTTTCATGATCAAGCTGCTATAGCTTATAAAGGTGAATTGCGAGTATAATGTTTCTTTTTCAAAACCTTTTGGAGGATTAGGACGACTAGCGTCTCCAACCTTCACAAATTCTCATCAAATATTAGGACGTATACTCTATCATGTTGTAACCAACACATTGTTTTAGATATCGCAATACCTTTCACATATGATGGTTTCTAAAACATTTCTTTCAGCTCTTAGATAAACTTGATATTAAAAACAATCTTTTGAGTATCAAGAATCATGGAGGCAAACATGATACATTAGATACTAACACTAGAATTGTTACTCTTGATTTAATACTATTTATTAAACTTCACAGAGTAAACGGAGTTTGCTAAAAGTTTTCAATAGGACTTTTAAACTTTAAATTGACACTCAAAACAATACGATACCGGTTCGTAAAGCAAATATCCAGAATTTCTATAGTTCCACTATCTCAACTATAACTAAGCGTAAGGTGGTAAACGGATGCCAATGACTACAACAAACTATGCAAATTCATTTTGATTGTGTTTATGATAAATTGAGTTCGACTAATCCAAATTACAAATGAACTCCCACTCAAAACAACATCCCTCAAGTTGTTTTAGTGATTACATGAACCAAATCCACTACACCAAGTCCGATCATCACGTGAGATGATGTAGCTTTAAAGGCGAACAATCAACATGTTCATCATATCATCCATATGACTCATGCTTTACCTTTCGGTATTCTGTGTTCCGAGACCATGTCTGTACATGCTAGGCTCGTCAAGGTTAACCTTAGTTTCTGCATGTGCAAATCTGGCTTGCACCCGTTGTACGCACACGTAGAGTCTATCACACCCGATCATCACGAGATGCTTCGAAACAACGAGTCTTAGCAACAGTGTCAACTAAGGACGAACACTTTATTACTTGATATTTAGTGAGAGGGATCATCTTATAATGCTACCGTCGTGATCTAAGCAATACAAGATGCATAAAGGATTAACATCACAGGAAATTCATAATATGTGATATGATATGGCCTTTCTTCTTGTGCCTTTGATCTCCATCTCCAAAGCATGGACAAGATCTCCATCATCACCAGTGTTGCGTTAAGGTCCGTGGCGCCGCTTCATGGTTGTCCATCACCGGACAATTCCGGAGCTCCTCGTGATGTCCCGGATCCAATCCGAGACTCCGAACAACATTCGGTCTCCAACGCACATTCCATATCTACTTAAAACAACTTCGAACCTTAAGTGTGTCACCCTACGGTTCGTGAATATGCAGACATGATGGAGACACCTCTACGATCAATAACCATCAGCGGGACCTAGAGATCCATAATGGCTCCCACATACTCAACGATGACTTTGTGATCGATAGAACCATTTACATACGAAACCAATTCCCTTTGTCTCGCGATACTATACTTATCCGAGGTTTGATCGTCGGTATCTCTATACCTAGTTCTACCTCGTTACTGATAAGTACTCTTTACTCGTTCCGTGATATCTCATCCCTTGTGACCTAGTCACATGCTTGCAAGCTAACTAGATGACATTCCATCGAGAGGGCCCAGAGCATATCTATCCGTCATATGGATGGACAAATCCCAATCTTGGTCCATGAGCTTCAACACATACTTTCAGAATACCCAATGACACCTTTATGGCCACCCAGTTACGAAGCGGTGTTTGATGTCATCAAAGTACCCATCCGGTGATGGTGATTAACATAACCTCATGGTCGAAGGATTAGGTTACTATGTATTTTAAAGCTTATAGCAAACGAACTTTAATGACTTGATTTTATGCTGTGCTTACTACGGGTGTGTGTCCATCACATCATTCTCCTAATGATATGATCTTGTTATTAACGACATCCAATGTCCATGATCAGGAAACCATGATCATCCATTAATCAACAAGATAGTTTAACAAGAGGCTTACTAGGGACTCTTTTATGTTTACAAAACACACATGTATTAGTGTTTCCTAATAATACAATTATAGCATGGGATGTAAACATTTATCATAAACATAAATATATAATAATAACCACTTTATTATTGCCTCTTGGGCATATCTCAAACAGTAAGTGATAAAAAGAAATATTTTTTGAGGTGACATGCACCATCAAAGACTTGATCAAAGTATTTACAAAACTCAAAGCTGGGATCATAGTACTTCAATCATAACATGAAAGACAAAGTTCTAGCAATAGCCAAAGAAACTATGATGCAACATGAAAAGGCACAAACAAAAGATTCATGAATAACAATGCTTTGCAAGACGTTTGTTTGTTTCACATAAAGAAAACATAGCATAAAAGTATTCAGCTTGTCCCTCAATAGAGTAGCAAATATAAATGCATAGGACACCTTCAAAGTTCATAAGAGTGACTAGATACAATAGTTTCAAACAAGCAATAACAAGTTATGCATCAATCAACTAGTCTTCGGACAATGCACATAGAACTAAGAATGGCCACTATGCTCCCAAAGTAGGTGCATAAAGATAGAAGGTGGAGACTCAATATAATGGTGGAAGAAAGGCCTTTTGTAAAATGAAGTAGGGATTCAAGTCTCATAAAGAGCTTCCAAAAATTATGGTACTTATAGCTTTCAGCTCTCATTGCCCCTATCATAAGCATCTTGAAGGTGATTAAGGTTAAAGTGACACAACTAAGAGGATATGCTTGTCAAGTTATAAACCGAAATCTCATGCCCCTTACTTACGAAAACTGATCCTCATGCTACTCAACTTCAGTCACGAGTAAGCTCTTGTCATTGTAAGTATATGTGTATCATTAAGAACCACCAACGGGGTACCCCTTGCACATGATACGGGAGATTTCCCATAGTCAAAATGACAAGGCAAGCAGACAATGAGCATCTCAGCGATCTATTTATTTGCTATTTGCATAGGTTTTTATTGAGGATGCTTCATAGAGTGCTCATTATGGTGATGCTGCAAGTTTCCACCATGATTAGGCATGGCTTAGGCTAGCGGCCCAGGCGTTTCTCTAACACGCATACAAACTCCATGATCTTACAAGTTCCACATTTATTTCACACCGCCGGGATCCGTAAGCAAAAGAACATAATATCAACAGGGTACAAAGTACAAGTGCAATGTTGAAAGCGTTCCCCATGAAACATGGCTCTGCTAATTTCAACTTATAAAGCGCAAGAATATATGCAACAAAGAAGGACGCAATGGTTCAAGTTTATTAAATGCAATAAAGTAAAGTGTGCCATAAAGTTCGTGAGAGCTTTAATCACTAGTTTTCTCATAACAAGCGGAAGGTAAACAAAAGCATGAATATACTTGGAATATCATAAGCTAGTAGGTAGGTATGGTGGACTCTTTGGAAAAACTTGGTTTAGGGAGTTGGATGCATGAGTGGAACTCATACTTTGTTATGGAGGCTAGCAAAAGACTAGGAGCGACAAACTAAGAGAGCAATAATGGCCATAATCATGCAGAGCGACAAAACATCATTGATCAAAGCATAAAGTGATACTACAAGTTGAAAACTAAAGGATCATAAAGGCTATGGTGACTTGAGATAGTCATAACATGGTGTGAGCATGCGCCAAGTCAACCCAAATAAAGCATCAAAGGAGAATACAACTATACTTTGCTTTAATATGCTAAAACAACGCATGATTCATCCAAGGCACATTAAGCCATCTCAATTGTTTATAACAAGTCATGCTACAGCAAATAATACTATGCATAAAGCCAAAACAATATCAAGCATGACATGACAAAGCATAGGCCACAGTCAAAAACGAGCTCTTTTTACCACATAAGCATGAACTTTCCTTCTCTTTTCCAAAACCAAACCAAACTATTTGCAAACCAAAGTGTGAAAGAGGGGGTCCAACCAACTTATTCAGAAAACTAAGCAAACCAAGCAAACTAAAAACCAAAACAAAAACAAAGAGAAGACGCTCCAAGAGAAACACAACTGTGCACGAAACAATAAAAATGAAGCGTTTGTAGAAGAAACCTGGAATTTTTATTGATGAAGAAGGGGATGCCTTGGGCATCCCCAAGTTTTGACGCTTGTACTTCTTGGATATTTCTTGGGGTGACACGCGTGGCATCTCCAAGCCTGAGCTTTAGTCCATCCTTCATCTCATTACTCATTCCTTCCATACACCTGAAAATTTTCCTTCATACAAAACTTCACACAATCTCATTAGCAATATTAGTGCACTTAAGATAAATAAGTCTCAGGTTCAGTTCTAACACCAAATAAACTTCCATTAGAACACTAGCTACTGTAGCACTTCCCTCAAAAAGCTCAATTCCCCAAAGGAACTCAAGAAGGAACTAACAAGAAGCAAATGCAGAAAATGGCAGAAATCTGTCAAAACAGACCAGCAGGTAAAGACGAATTTTATCGAAAATCTCATGTTGCTCAAATAAAAAAGTGTTGAACTAACGAAAGTTAGATAACAACCTGGGGCAGAAGCGCAAAAACTTACAGCTCAATCCGACGTACAGAGCTCTCTAAGGAATTTTTACGGTGAAGCACAGAAATCTGTTTCGAGACAGCAACTTTCCCATTCATTACTTCACTCTCATTAGAGGCAACTCTTGGCACAAAAAGCAAATAAAAAGGATAAGGAGAGGTTATTACAGAGGTAATAACTTCCAAGACTCAACTAAACTCTTGGGTTATCTCCCAACAAGTACTTTTCTTTAATGCCTTTAAGTTAGGCATAAGAACCAAAGAAAGAATCAAGTGTTCTCGAATGAAGAAGCATTAAGACCAATTTTTTTTTCATAGGTGAAGCAAAAGAAATATTTTCTCTCTTTTTAGGGAAGTGTTCTATACCTTTCTTGAGTGGGAGTTGATATTTAATGGTGCCTTCTTTCATATCAATGATGGCACCAACAGTTTTAAGAAAAGGTCTTCCCAAAGTAATAGGACAATAAGCATTGTATTTAACATCCAAAACATAGAAATCAACGGGGACATAGGAATCATTAACCATAATAAGAACATCATTAAGACTCCCCATGAGTTTCTTTTTAGCATTATCATCAAGTGGGACATTCAAATAACAATCTTCAAGAGGAAGCAAATCAAGCATATCATAAATCCGTCTAGGCCTAATAGAAACACTACTATCAAGATCACACAAAGCTTTGAAATCAAAGTCATTCACTTTCATATTAATGATGGGTTCCCAACCATCTTCTTGCTTTATAGGAATAGAAGCTTTATGTTTCATCTTTTATTCCTTAATCTTTATGAGAGCATCGGTAATGTGTTTTGTAAAAGCCATGTTCATAGCACTAGCATTAGGACTTTTAGCAAGCTTTTGTAGGAACTTAATAACTTCAGAGATGTTGCAACCATCAAGATCAAAATCAACTTTATCATCTAAAGTAGTAGAACTATTACTAGCCTCAACACTAGTGGTGGTAATAGTAGAAACACTAATGTTTCTAGCAATTTCATCTTCTCTTTCCCACTTAGCATGTAATTCAGCTAATAGTCTAACATTTTCATCAATTCTTACTTGTATAGAATTAGTAGATGCAAAGGGATTCTCATTAGTTTCAGGTTTAGCAGCTATTTTATTCAAAGTAGATTGAGCTTCAGCCAAAGATGTTATATTCCTTTCAGCATTAGAGAGTTTTTCCTCAATAGTTTTATTGAAAGCAGTTTGTTTACTAATAAACTCTTTAAGCATAACTTCAAGTTCAGAGGGAGCACTCTTATTATTGTTGTAAGAATTTCCATAAGCATTACCATTGTTGGGAGGATATGGCTTATAATTGTTGTTACCAAAATTGTTCCTATAAGCATTATTACCATAAGCATTGTTGCCAAAGTTGTTATTTCTTATTAAGTTCACATCAACTTGCTCTTCTTGAGCAACCAAAGAAGCTAGAGGAACATTATTTGGATCAATATGGGCTTTCCCATTAACAAGCATAGACATAATTATATCAATCTTACCACTCAAGGAGGAGGTTTCCTCAACAGAATTTACCTTCTTACCTTGTGGAGCTCTCTCCGTATGCCATTCAGAATAATTAACTATCATATTGTCCAAAAGTTTTGTTGCAGCACCCAAAGTGATGGTCATAAAAGTACCTCCAACAGATGAATCCAATAGGTTCCTTGAAGAATAGTTCAATCCTGCATAAAAAGTTTGGATGATCATCCAAGCGGTCAGTCCATGAGTGGGATAATTCTTTACCAAAGATTTCATTCTTTCCCAAGCTTGAGCAACATGCTCATTATCAATTTGTTTAAACTTCATTATTTCACTTCTCATGGATATAATCTTAGCAGGAGCATAGTATTTTCCAATAAAAGCATCGTTGCACTTAGTCCAAGAATCAATACTATTCCTAGTTAAGGAATTCAACCATTCTTTAGCTTTTCCTCTCAAAGAGAAAGGAAACAATTTCAGTTTAATAATATCACCATCTATATCCTTATGCTTTTGCATCTCACAAAGTTCAACAAAGTTATTTAGATGGGAAGCAGCATCTTCATTACCAATACCAGAAAATTGTTCTCTCATAACAAGATTGAGCAAAACAGGTTTTATCTCAAAGAAAGTATTTTCATCCACATGTGGAGCAATAGGTGTGCTCATAAAATCATTGTTGTTTGTGCTAGTGAAGTCACACAATCTTAGTGTTTTCAAGAGTAGTCATTTTTTTGGGGTTTTCAAATAAGAAAGCAAAACAAGTAAAACTAATTTTTTTTGTGTTTTTGAAGAACAAAGCAAGCAAACAAAGAAAAAAAAGAAACTAAGCAAAACAAAAACAACAAAGTAAAGAGATTGGTTATGAGGGACTCCCCTTGTGAAGATGTCCTTGACTCCCCGGCAACGGCGCCAGAAAATCTTTAATGGCGTGTAGTTGACGTGGGAGTTTCTTCTTCTTCGTTCCCTGGCAATGGCGCCAGAAAATCGCTTGATGGCTCAATACACGGCGCCAAGAAAAGTGCTTGGTGCATGGTGTTGATGTAGAGCTCGTTGGGAACCCCAAGAGGAAGGTATGATGAGCACAGCAGCAAGTTTCCCTCAGTTATGAAACCAAGGTTTGATCGAACCAGTAGGAGCAAGGAAACACCTCAAAGGTGTTACTAGCTAAGCTTTGGCAGGGCGTACTACCGGTGTTAGTAGCAACATGGAGACCTACACAACACAACCACAGAACTTTGTCCCCAACTTGCGATGAGGTTGTCAATCTCACCGTGTTTTGCGGAAAACAAAGGATTAAATGTATCGAATGGAAAGAAGTAAAAGTTTGCAGAAAGTAAACACAAAGCAGAAACATTTTATAGATTGTCCTGCTTTGGTGGATTATATGGTGGATGATATACAATGAGATCGACAAACTCATTCCGGGGAGCTGCTTTCAGCTAGCTTCTACACTTCCTAGCCTTCCTCTTTCGTACTCTCTCACACTCTCTTCAGGAGAGATGTTCAAAACTTACTCTCTCTAATTTTGATTGTCTTGCTAACTATTCATCTCAGAAAAATGTCTCTCTACTCTCCTAAACACTCTCCTAACCTACCTATAAAAGCCCTTCCTTCATGGCCCAGCTTGTTATGCTAGTCGTGCCTTGGATATGCCCAAATAGATATCTTCCTAAAAATCCTCTTCTCCAAACCCTTTTCCAAGAACCCCCTCCTCTAAAACCCCTCCTCTGCAGCGGCCGAGGCCCTCCTTTTATACTACAAGGGGTACCACAATGGCCAGCGCATGTACTCTCCTATCATTCCCGAGATCCACTTCCACCATGCCATGTGTCATGTCGGCAGATGGATGGTTCTACTAACCACTCCTGGCTATGAGCAGTGTTGTTGGCCATTCATTTTGTTCATGGGCGGCACGCCGCAGTACTTGATAGCGACAAGACATCACAGCGTGCATCCCGTCACATCAAGACTGCATCACCTGCACCATCTTCAATGCTCTTTGTAGGCACAAAGATAGGGTAGACACTTGTCTCCCATGTCGTCCCGTCTGTTGACGTCGACTTTGCCCTTGTTAACTCGCGTTCCTGAGTCGCGCCTGGCCTAGGAGGGTCCTCTCCTATTACACCGTGACAAAGGGAGCGAGCATTGATGGCTCAATACACGGCACCCAGAAAAGTGCTGGGTGCGTGGTGTTGATGTAGAGCTCGTTGGGAACCCCAAGAGGAAGGTATGATGAGCACAGCAGCAAGTTTCCCTCAGTTATGAAACCAAGGTTTAATCGAATGAGTAGGAGCAAGGAAACACCTCAAAGGTGTTACTAGCTGAGGCAGGGCGCACTACCGGTACTAGTAGCAACGTGGATACCTGCACAACACAACCACAGAACTTTGTCCCCAACTTGCGATGAGGTTGTCAATCTCACCGTGTTTTGCAGAAAACAAAGGATTAAACGTATCGTATGGAAAGAAGCAAAAGTTTGCAGAAAGTAAACACAAAGCAGAAACAGTTTATAGATTGTATGTAAAGAAAAAGGACCGGGATCCATAGTTCACTAGAGGTGGCTCTCCTTAGATAGATAACATGCTGGGTGAACAAATTACAGCGGGGCAATTGACAAACACCGAGAAAGCAATACATGCATATACTAATCATCTTGACTCCTTTGAGACTTGCTTGGGCATTACAACATAATACATAGACCGCCATACAACTACATCTATGAATAATAATCCACCTTCAGGTTATCATCCGAACCCCCTCCTGTATTAAGTTGCAAGCAACAGATTATTGCTTTACAAACTGCGTGTAAAGTAAACAATACGATTGCTCTATGAACAAAAGATTGTTGTTTTCTCCCTAGTAGCAATAGCATATCTAGTACCTTAGAGATTTCTGTCACTTCCCCAGATTACCAGAGGCATGAACCCACTATCGAGCATAAATACTAACTCTTGGAGTTGCTAGCATCTACTTGGCCAAGATAGCTACTAACAACGGAAAGCATGCAAGATCTCAAATAACAAAGACATGATAGAATCAATAATCAATCTGAAATAGCATCTCAATATCCATCGGATCCCCGCAAACACAACATGTATGAATTACAAATAGATGATCTTGATCATGAACGCAGCTCACAAGATCTAAACATGAAAGCACAAAGGAGGAGAAACCAGCCATCTAGCTACTACATGGATCCGTAGTCCAAGGATGAACTACTCACGCATCACACCGGAGGCTTGCATGGTGATGAAGAAGGCCTCCAGGGTGAATTCCCCTCTCCGGCAGGGTGTCGGGAAGAGCTTCAGATCCCCCCGACCTAGGGACAGAGACGACGGCGGCTACAGACTCTTTCGTGGATTTTTGATCGGGTGCCTAGGGTTTTCGTCCCGAGGGCAACTTATAGGCGGAAGGAGAGGCCGAGGGGGTGCTGGAGGCGGCCAGACCACCCCCTGGCGCGGGCCAGGCCTGGCCGCACGGCCAGGTGGTGTGGCCGGGCCCCAGCCCTTCTCCGTCTCGTATTCTGGCACTTGATCCCTTCCGGAAAAATAGGCACTTTGGCTTTTGTCCCGTCCAATTTCGAGAATATTCATTTTATGACTTTTCTGGAACCAAAAACAACAGAAAACAGGCAGCTGGCACTGAGGCTCTTATTAAGAGGTTAGTCCAAGAAATCATAATAAAAGTACTGCAAAGTTGGAACAAAACACAAGAAAGTGGATAAAACCAAGCATGGAACATCAAAAATTATAGATACATTCGCAATGTATCAAGCACACCCGTCAACATCGCTTAACCCTTCCATGACCCCATTTTTGGGTCGCTTCCCTGCATGTTACATACACAAGCCAGTCATTGCAATCTTACAACAAGGTCCATTAGATGAAAGAGGGCGAGAACAATGGTGGACAACGTTCCACTCCCTATTCACTCTGTAAGACTAGACATTATCTATGCTTAATGACATAGTTTAGGGAAGGTGATTTCCTTGATCTCTCCTTTGCGGGGATGGCCTTTCCGGGGATTGGTCTCTTCCCACGAGTCGAGGCGTAATGTGAGGGCCCCCTTTCCTATTGCACCGACAGAAGCCCCCGGCAAGGTCCCACAACACTCATGTCTCTCTTTTTTGTTCTTAGTGTGTCGTTGTGCCCTCTACAGGCAGCCTCCTGGCTGGTCCCACAGGAAACGGCTGGGGATGGTTGTGCATGGCAAGCACATTCTGAGGCTGTGTGTTGTGGCCATCCACGACATCTGTTTGTTGTGCATGTCGCTCAGTGGCCATGCCCGCGGCCGAGACCGGGTCGCACGACTGAGTGTACATGGCCAAAGTATTCGTGGTGGCCGCACTCATCCCAACTACTCCAGTTGCTCTTTCGGGCGCCATGTCAGGGCTGGCGTGAACGATGCCACTGCCGATGATGGTGCCTATGAATACGATTTCTAAGGTCAAATCACTAGCACCCCTACCTAGCGCGCCAGATGTCTCGTGTCGGAACACAGACATGGGGATGTCGCACACCCCCTTTGTGGTTCGACAGTGGGCACTAAGGTAACACGGCCTTGGCTCATGCACAGATCAACTCAGCACACACGGTGTTTTTTACCCAGTTTCAGGCCTCCCTCCGGCTAATAACCTTATGTCCTGCTTTGGTGGATTATATGGTGGATGATATACAATGAGATCTACAAACTTGTGTTGGGGAACCGCTTTCAGCTAGCTTCTACACTTCCCGAGCTTCCTCTTTGTTACTCTCACACACTCTCTTCATGAGAGATATTCAACACTTACTCTTTCTGATTCTGCTTGTCTTGCTAACTAGGCCTCTCGAAAAAAGGTCTCTCTCCTCTCCTACACCCTCTCGTGACCTTCCTATAGAAGTCTTTCCTTCATGCCCTAGCTTGTTATTCTAGTCATGTCTTGGATATGCCCAAATAGATCTCTTCCCAAAAACCTCTTCTCCAAACCCTTTTTACTAGAACCTCCTCCCCTAAAAAAACCCTCCTCTATAGAGGCTGAGACCCTCCTTTTATACTGCAAGGGGTACCATAGTGGTTGGCGCGCATGTGCTCTCCTATCATTCCCAGGGTCCACTGCCACCGTGCCACGCGTCATGGTGGCAGATGGGTGGTGATGCTAACCACTCCTAGTTGTGGGCGGTGGTGTTGGCCACTCCTTGGCTATGCGCGACACGCCGTAGTACTTGATGGCGAGGAGACAACACGACACATGTGTTGTCATGTAAGGATTGCACCGCCTGCACCCTCTTCAATGCCCCCATAGGCACATAGATAGGGTAGACACTTGTCTCCCATGCCGTCCCATCCCATTTTGTCGACTCTGGCCTTGTTGACTCGCGTTCTCGGGCCACGCATGGCCTGGGAGGGTCCTCTCCTATGACATCGTGACGAAGGGAGCGAGCGCACCCATCAATATCGCTTAACCCCTCCATGACCCAGTTTCTGGGTCCTGCTTCCCTGCATGTTACATACACAAGCCAGTCATTGCGATCTTACTATAAGGTCCTTTAGATGAAAGAGGGCGGGAACGATAGTGGATGGTGGAAAGCATCCCACTCTCTATTAACTGTGTAAGACTAGACATGCTCTGGCTTAATGACATTGTTCAGGGAAGGTGACTTCCATGTTCCCTCCTTTGAGGGGAGGGCCTTTTTGGGGATTGGTCTCTTCCCGCGCGTTGAGGCGCAATGTGAGGGTCTCCCTTTTCTGTTGCGCCGACAGTACTGTTGGTCATGCAAAATTGTACTTGTTGTCCATAATATTGCCATTTTAACTTGGCATCTCTAAACGTGATTTTTCAACAAACGTCGTGTCTATCGCTGCGCTCTACGGGGAACGAGGAGGAGTCTATTATAATAGTTTTCATGACTAATGAATAATATTTACTTTATATCTGTACATATTGTTTCTTTATTTTATCTAGCGTTTTACTTAGCCTGTGTCTACATAGGATTCATCACACAATATCCTGTTAGAGATAAGATGTGTACGATCAAATCTTACATGGTATTAGGGTTTAACCATTTGCGCTATCACCACGAATCGGGGCGGATCAATGGATTCACCAAGCTGTCGACCAATTTTATCATTAAACAGATTGTTTTTATGTTTCCCTATAACATTATGTGACCTCTCTTACTTCTCGGCCACAGTAAACACGGACACACGTACGGCAACATTGCAATGCATGGACTTGGTGCCGAATGTATACTATGTTCTTCGAAAGACTCATAAGACTTAGCGATGTGAGACCGTTTTTCAGTAGCATTGAGACCTACACCATAAGAATGCAAAATTGTTCTCCAAAAATGCTATCACTTAACATTCTGAGAGAAATCTTTTCTCTAGCATCTGGATATAGCGCGTTCATATCATAAGGTGTTCTGCCTACCCGCCAGGCCCTGGGGCAGAAAGAGAAGTCTAGTTTTATTAATTGTTGCAATTCACAAGGCAATAATAAGTATTTTACTTTGGAATTTTCATAATCTTATGAAAATTGAGATCTACATATTTATCATTATTTTTTCTAATTCCATTGGAATTTTCTATGAATTTTAAGGTCTAGAAATCAATTATTTCTACTAATAAATTCATAAAAATATAAGTGTATGCTAAAATCCCAAAAAATACTCTTTGGATTCCTTGCATTTTTCTACACACAAAACTATTTTTATTTTGTTTTAATGAGTTTTTATGTGTGTGTTAGGATTTATTTGGGTTTAGGGGTAAAAGTGAAATGACCAAAATACCCCTAACTACTTGGGCCCACTGGTTAGACCCTAGTGGTCAAAACTAGCCCCTAGAACCGGTTCGGCCCAATCGGCCCACTTACCCACTCACGTCTCTCTCACACGCGCTTGCATAGGCGCTGGCGACTATGCATCGCCGCCACGTCGCCCTGCCTCTTCGGCCGCCTCCGTCCTCCGCCGCCACCGTGCTTCCGCTCAGATTACTCCCCTGCCTCTTCTCTACCTTCCTACCAATTAGATTTCCCCCTCTCACTCTCTACTGCTCGCTCACAACCCTAACCCTAATTATAGTTTTGATGATGTGTCGCCTCCCCAATTTCCGACACAAATCCGATGCTCCCCGCCATCGAGATGGCGCTCCTATGCGTTCTACTATGCTGCCTCTAGTTGCTCTATTCGAATTAGGGTGAGATGCCACTAGGCTACTCCCCTATGTCATCGATGCCTCTACTGTTCTTCTTCCTCTTGTTAGTTAGCGTGAGCTTGGCTCACCCTTTATGAAGGTAAGTCCCATTTCCCTCCTTCTCTCCTTCATGTGGTTCTATTCTACTGCTCGATTCTAGGGTTTGTGCTTCAGTGATGCTACTGTAATCGGTTTCTCGGGTTTCATGGTAGGTTCTAAAGGATTCTAGGGATTTCTAGGTGTTAGTTAGGTTTGTAATTGATTAGAATGATCGACTGTCTCTAGGTTTAGGTCATTATGCTTACTGAATATGTGGTCAATGACACTTGCTTCAATTAGAACGGTTCTATTCAGTTAAGTATCTATTACTGGTACTTTCATATGTTAATGTAGTATTGATCCTTTCATTTGTAAGATCAATACTGGTAGGTTTAGTGTTGATTGCTACTGTTAATAGGCATTGCTAAGGTATCAGTCTACTGCCCTTCCTTGTTCTTGTCAAGTTAATTCAGCATACATGCTTTATTGTTAATTCAAATTGGACATGATACTTCACTATTAACTATACACTTCACTCAAGGTAATTTAGTAGTATTTGTTTAGTTAGGGTTTTCACTTAGAGAAGCTTAGTACTAACTTTTTAGTTTACTGTTATTCATTGTGCTTTTAACTCAAGCTTAAATCTGTAGGTGTGTTGGTTAAAGATTATTGTTGCTTCAATGCATGTATAATAATTTAGGATGCTTGAGCATTATCTCCCTTCTCATCCTTAGGCATGTCTTAGGATTTTTCCTACGGATGAGGGGTGAGATAGGTATTTAGTGTTCTATTTGTGGTTGATTGGTTATGTTGTTGTTCCTCTTCTTCCTCTAGCTAGTGGCCATGGTTGTGGCAGCATTAGGGTGTGGTTGTGCATGTAGTGTTCTTCACTTAATGAAGATGCACAATGTGCATCCCTCCTATGTTCTAGGTGCATTCTATTTCTATTACTCTCTCTTAGTGTCGGGGGGATGACCCTCGGGTAGACGAAGACGGGACCAACCGGCCGGCTCCAAGGAGCGCACGCTGCCTGGACCCAGATCAAGGAACCACAGCCGGGTGGAATTCCCACCCGGTCTGTGCTCAAGTTTCCCCGGCTGGCCCGTCTAGCCGGGTAGCCTGAAGAACTGGCTGGGAGGCCGCTCCTAGCCGGCCGCCTTGGATCTGCTGGACATTGTACGATGGGGATGATGCTCCTTGCTGAGCACACCTTTGACCGGACAGGCTGGCTGGCCTGCCGGCGCTACTGGACAACTATGCCAAAGCTGGAGGCTGACGAGCAAAGCAAGGGCTGACGAGGAAAGCCCCGGCTTACGCATAAAGAGCTGGCTGACAGATAAAGAGCTCGATGACAAGTAAAGCATGGGTGCTGAGCACTAAAGCATGGTCCTCCCCTGTACTAAAGGCTTGACTGGACCCGGGCCTACCGTTTGGCCCTATCCAGCTGGCCCACTTTGTAAAGCCCAAATCCAAATAGTAAAACCTAGAACCCATCTTGTAAGCTACATCCTCAACCTGTATATAAAGGGGGTAGCGCTAGGGTTCTAGGTAGGTTCAAGCAGAAGGAAAATAGACACTAGAAGAAAGACTTAGAGGATTCTTAGCAAGAAGTAGCTAAGGAAACAACTCAAGGAGCAGTTTTATTGGGCATTCGCCCCCTTCGATAAAAGATCCTTGCAGGATTAGGAGTTTTACCTCGCCAAGAGGGCTCCGAACCTAGGTACATTGTTGTGTTTGCAGTATATGTGCCCAACCCGTTGCGTGTAGCCACCGATAGGAACCTGAGTGTCCCCTTCAAGCCATCCCTGATGGCACTGCCGTGTTCCACACCATGACAGTTGGCGCCCACCGTGGGGCACAGCGCTTCAGCTGGGATCATCTTTCGCATGGGACTTCCACTCATCGCCGGTGAGCGAGTAGCCTCTGGTCTCGTCCTCACTCTCGGCTCCTACGACTGCGTCCTCGACAATGCGTCCTGCTTCGCTGGGGGACCTTCCCAAGCAGAGGCTCCATCATGCGCTTCGGCGAGCACCACGTCTACGTGGTCACCGTCCCTGAGGCCTTCCCTCGCGAGGTCATCACCATCTTCGGCGCACCACCTGGCTTCTCCGCCTCGTGCACTGTCGGCGGCAGCGTCCAGGTCATGACGGCAGGCTCGGTGGAGAACCGCCGCCCACCTCTAGAGCGCAACGTGGACGGCCACGCCACCAACTCACACCTCCCGAACCCGGACTTGATCAACATGGACGGCCACGCCACAACCCCATCACCCCCATCGAGGTGGATCCAGCTGCAGCAGCGGCAGCCCTGGAAACTACGCGCCAAAACCTTCTGGAGGAAGCTAGCAAGGTGGCAGCCACGCAGTGGCGGATGAATGCCACCATGCGGGAATACAACATCGTGCACGGCTTCGCGTGCCTACCCGGCGCCAGCCGGTTGGCTCAGCTGCCAGGCCGAAATCTCCGCTAGGAGATGGATCGTGCTGCTGATCCGTGCACACCTGTGGTGCAGCCGGTCTACATCACCCCCGCCAAAAACATGAGGGCCGTGGAGGCGACCGTTGCAGAACTTAGCCACCTGGAGGGTGAGGAACTGCTCCGTCAACAAGCGCGCGTCCAGCTCCTCGTGGTCACGGCGAACAAACAATAGGCCAAGGCAGAGCTCGGCATGGCTGGCAACAGCAGAACCTAGCCGGCTCGCCAAAGTACAACGGCTCGGTCAAGCCGGAAGACTGGCTGGTGGATTATACCACCACCGAGGGCATCGCCAATGGCAACCGTCTGGTAGCAGTACGCTAGGCCCCTCTCATGCTCCTCTACTCGGCCAAGACGTGGCTAAACAGTCTCCTCAACAATAGCATCAATGCTTGGATCAATTTCGAGCAGCCATTCGTTTGCAACTTCACCGGCACCTACAAGCGCCCAGGCCGGCCTAGCGACCTCGCTCTGTGTGTGTAGGGCCCGGATGAATCTGATTGCTCCTACATCACTCGATGGACAAGCATGCACAACTCATGTGAGGGGGTACGCAAGCACTAGGCGGTTGATTTCTTCATCAACAACTGCAGAGACGGCACTATGCTCTAGCATAAGCTTCGCCGGGTGGAACCCACAACCATGGCGTAGACCATGGCCATCGCAGACAAGTACGCCACAACCGACGCGGCAATGAAAAGTCCATCTGGGTGGATGACCAAGGGCAAATAATCGTCGACGCTGCCCTAGATCAGCGCTAGCCGGAAGGAAACATACACAATTCCAGGCGGCACGACAACTGCCACGGTAAAAGAAAGGACGACCAGCCGGATAACCAATATGGCTCTAGGCAGGTGGATGTAGTGCAAGAGGATCCGGCTGCAGGCGGAAGCCGGAGACAGAAGCCCGATGACCAGCCTCCAAGGCCCAAGTACACCATTGAGTCCATGCTTGATGGGCCATGCAAGTTCCACATCGGAGGCAACAAGCCAGCTATGCACACGACACACCAGTGCACCTGGACGAAGAAGATGGGGGAGATTGCTGGCACACCGGCAGGACAGGCGCCACCTCCTCCAGTCGGTGGGCCGCCAGGTGATTGCAACAACCAACGTCGAAGGGAGGATGATGACAACAACTACCCTTGCTAGGTGGGAAACTACGACATCTTCACCATGGAGCTGGACACCAAGCACAACAAAAGGCATCACGATGCGGAGGTGAACGCAATCGTTCCTCCCGATCCCCAGTACCTCCACTGGTCAGAGAAGTTGCATGGAGCCGGAAGGACCATCCGGCTGAGCTGCCTCACCCAGGAACCTACGCCATGGTTCTGGATCCTATCATTGTCTCCTAGAAGCATTCCTGCAGGTTTTACCGTGTCCTCGTTGACGGAGGGAGTAGCATCAACCTCCTGTACCGCAGCTCGCTCGACCGGCTCGGTATCAGTGAGTCGCAGCTGGAGACGTCAAGCACCTCCTTCCATGGAGCCGTCCCTGGCCCTCCGCACTCCCCCATCAGAAAAATCCGGCTGGACGTCATCTTCGGTATTGAGGACAACTTCCACCGCAAGCCCATCTGGTTCGAGGTGGTCAACCTCTGCAGCGCGTACCATGCGATCCTGGGGCACCCAGCGCTCACCAAGTTCATGGCGGTACCACATTACGCCTACCTCAAGATGAAGCTACTAGGGCCCAAAGGGGTCATCACCGTGGCCGGTTGCTACAGACGGTCTATGGAATGTGCCACAGACGGGTCAAACATAGTTGAAGCCATGATCATCGCAAAAGAAAAACGCATAATCATGTAGAACGTGGCAGCCCTACAGAAGGACATGCCGGCTAGTGAGCCCAAGCCGGCTGGAGAGACACAATTCAAGCCATCCAAGGGCACAAGGAAAATCCTGCTGAACGAGGCCGAGCCAGACAAGTTCTTCCTGGTCGGAGATGGCTGATACGTTGCAAACGTATCTAAATTTTTTGATGTTCCATGCTTGGTTTTTATCTACTTTCTTATGATTTACCCACACTTTGGAGTATTTTTATACACTTTCTTCGACTAACCTATTAACAAGATGCCACAGTGCCAGCTTCCTATTTTCTGTTGTTTTTGGTTCCAGGAAAGTTAGAAAATGAATATTCTCGGAATTGGATGGGACAAAAGCCAAAGTCAGTTTTTCACCGAGGGGGACATGGAGCTAGAAGACGAGACAGAGAGGGGCCATGGGCTGGCCACACCATGTGGTGGCGCGGGCTAGCCCTGGCCACGCCACCAGGTGGTGTGGGCCCCTCCGGCCTCCACCGACCTTGCCTCTTTGCCTATAAGAAGCCTCCTGATGCATAAACCCTAAATCGTCAAGCCTCCAGCCACGAAAAGTTCCGCAGTGCCGCCGCCACCGAAGGGGAGATTCGGGGGACAGAAAGTCTTTGTTCCGGCAGTCTGCTGGGACAGCGAAGTGCCCTCAGAGCCATCTCCATCGATCTCCACTGCCATCTCCATCACCGTTTCTGATTCCCATGATGAGGAGGGAGTAGTTCTCTCTCAAGGCTAAGGGTTCTACCGGTAGCTATGTGTTCATCTCTCTCTATGCGTGATCATATTGTAATCATGAGCTTTGTAATCAAGTAGATCTACCTTGGTACTCAAGTGCTTTAATAGAGCTCTGCTCTCCCCATGTGTGTCAAAGTGATAGCGTGCACACCATGGTGGCACTTAGGCTAGAGATTACAAATACTTGTTATGAGTTATATTTGGAGTTGGGTGTCTCTATGAAATTGTGGTATTTTTTGGAACCATCTAGTGCTCAAGGTGATACTGTCGGGTTATCTAGATGGGAAAGGCTTACTTTGAGGTGTGTTGTTATAGCCCTACCATGGATTAGAGTTTCCAACCGGAGAGTAGTTAAGAGTAGTATCATAAAGAGAAGATATTTAAATGAGAGTGTTCACTAGTGAAAGTATGATCCCTAGGCCTTGTTTCTAAGCATTGAAACACCGTTTGCAACTAGATCTGTTACATGTTTGCTTGCTTCCATCTTTATTTCAGTTTTCCTTTAGTCTCTCCCACGCCATCAAGCTATTTTCTAGCACCATTACCACTTAGAATTATCCGTACCACTTGTATTTCACTATCTCTTTGCCAAACTAGTGCACCTATACACTGGAAAAATGTATTGTGTGTGTTGGGCACACAAGAGACTTCTTGTATCTTGATTGCATGGTTGCTTGAGAGGGGATACCTTTGACCACTTCCTCCCTGAGTTCGATAAACCTTTGGTAATCCACTTAAGGGAAACTTGCTGCTGTTCTACAAACCTCTGCACTTGGAGGCCCAACAATTGTCTACAAGAATAGAAGTGCGTAGACATCAAGCTATTTTCTGCCACCGTTGCTGGGGACTAAAAAAGAAGAAGCTCCCACGTCAACCACTCACCAACAAGCTATTTTCTGGCGCCGTTGCTGGGGAGGTAAGGTAAAAGGTACTCACATCCTCCGGTGTGAGTGCTCGAACTTATTTCCTTTAGATTCTACAATTTTGTCTTTTTGTTTCTTGTTTTCACTAGTTAGGCTTAATGGAAAACAACAACAAAATTAGAGAGCTTTTTAGTATTTTTCCTAATGTAGGACATGAATTGTCTGAAAAGAAAATTAAAAAAAAACATGGAACTTTCTTTGCATGCTAATAGTAATGTTATTAGTATGAATCTTTTGAACACCTTTGTTACTAATGCTATGGAAACGTCTAAGCTTGGGGAAGTTAGTTTTTATGGAAATGGTCTTTTTAATTCCCAGCTTTAAAGAAGAAAATTTGCTCTGATGATACTTTATCTCCCATATGTGGAAATTCTAATGATACTTGTGATATTTTAAATCCACTTACTGAAAGCATTTCTTTTAAAATACCTATAAAAATTGTTGAACTTGTTATGCACAACTGTTATTTGGGAGATGGAACTGTCCATCCTGGTGATCATTTACTCTTTATACACGAATTATGCGAGTTGTTCAAGTGTTCAGGTATTTCAATGAACGAAGTTAAGAGGAAGCTATTCCCTTTTTCACTTAAGGGCAAAGCAAGGGAGTGGTATGAGCTACTAGATGATCCTCATCATTTGGAGTGGAGGAAACTTGAATCTCTCTTTTACTCTAAATTTTATCCTCCTCATGAAATTCATAAAGATAGGAACTACATTTATAATTTTCATCCACATGATGGAGAAAGCATTGCCCAACCATGGGGGAGATGAAGTCACTAATTCTCAAATGTCCCATTCATGAGCTCCCGAGTAATATTGTTATTAATAATTTCTATGCAAGGCTTTCAGGACATTACAAGGACTATCTAGATAGTTGTTTAGAGGGATCCGTCACAAGTAAGGAGGTCAAAGCTAAGAGGGGTCTTCTTTAAACAATATAAAGCAATACCAAAGATTGGGATAACAACATAGGTAAAGAACCAGGTATAAACTATGAGTATGATAGCATTAAGTCTTTCGCTGAAACTGCTGATTTTCATGAGCTTAGTGCTAAAGATGGTCTTGATCCTCAAATTCTTATTGATTGTTTTAGAGCCTTTCCTTCTCATATTAATGCTCCTAAAGAAAAATGGGACATGTATCATGAGCCTTTTAAAGACACTTGCATGGAAAATGAAATTGTTATTAATGATAGCAATAAACATGCTCAAACCTCTGAAAGTACTATTTCTTATAAGCATGTTAATTTTTGTGAAATACATAGATCTTGTGAGAATAATCAAATTGAAGAAGAATATTGTATCACCCACCTGAATGAAAAACTAGAATGTGGTATAGGGCGTTAAATGATCTTGGTAAAAAAATTTGTGCCCTTTATCCTTTTATTTGTGAACTTTGCTTTGAAGTGGGTCATTTCAATTTTCAATGCTCAGGCCACAATAATAGCCCTTCTAATCCAATGAGTACTACAAGTTTTTATTGTGATGACATGATCACTCCTAATTAGCATGATGAACTTACATATTTTTGGGGTGTGAAGAGTTATCAAGAAAAACCTCTTTGGTCGATATGGGTGCTTTTGATATGAATAGTGTCCTGAATGGTTGTCATCTTTATTTTGTTGATAATTTCCACACAAATACTTACATACAAAATACTATAAAATATGAGGTTTCACCAAAATATGACAAGACTAATATGTGATTTGATCTTATTAATGAAAAGGAGGAATCCTCCAAAGTTTCGTCTATTGTCTCTAACAATAAACCAGGGTATATGGAGAAGCTTCCTTTCAAGCCTCTCCCTCCTAGAGAGAAGAAGAAAAAGAAGAAAAGGAGGAGTAAAAGGAGAGAGGAAATATTATTTTCCCCTAAGCATATTGCTCCTATTATAGTTTTTGATGAGTCTGAACTCGATGATGTTCCTATGCCTGTTACCTATAGTAGTGATCATGATTGGGAAAAACACACCACTTTTGATATTGAAAATCTCTTCGGTACCAATTCTGAAAATGATGATATTAATAATTGTTGTACTATTAGTGTTATCCATGTTCCTTCCAATGATGATATGTTTACAAATGAACACCCTTTGGAAGACAACTATTCTATTGCTTATGATGATACTATACCTCCAATATATGATGATTGCAATGATGAATATGATATTTTCAGTCCACCTACTATTGAGGAGAAAATTAATTATGATTACAATAAGCCTCCTATATTTGATGATTATGGTGATGAGAATAATAATGATAGCTATTTTGTTGAATTTGCTCCTACTACAATTAATAAGAATGACTATGTTTATGTGGAGAGTATTAGTTCTTTTAAGCATGTGGCTGATGATAAGAATGTTTTATGTGATAGTTATATTGTTAATTTTATTCATGATGCTACTGAAAGTTATTATGAGAGAGGGAAACATGGTTTTATGCATCTCAAAAATATTAAGTTTCCCCTCTTTATGTTGAAAGTCTTGAAGTTGCACTTGTTTTGATTTCCTATGCTTGTTGCTTTGTGCTTTCATGACTTGTTTCTTTACAAGATTCCTATGCATAGGAAGTGGGTTAGACTTAAATGTGCTTTAAATTTGGTTCTTGATGCTCTCTTTTACTTCAATTCATATTTCTTATGTGAGCACTTCTCAAACTATCATGCCTAACTTAAAGGCGTTAAAGAAAAGTACTTATTGGGAGATAACCCAAAAAATTTAGATGAGTCTTAGAAGTTATTACCTCTGTAATAACCGCTCCTTATCCTTTTTATTTGCTTTTTGTGCCAAGAGTAACCTCTAATGAGAGAGAAGTAATGATTGGGAAAGTTGCTATCCCAAAACAGATTTTGGTACTTCACTATAAAAATTCATGTAAAATCCGTGTACGTCTTTTTGAGGCGTGGATTTTTGTGCTTCTGCCCCAGGTTGTTATCTAATGTTCGTTAGTTCAACACTTTTTTATTTGAGCAACAGAAGGTCTTCAAAAAATTGGTTTTTACCTGCTAGTCCGTTTTGACAGATTTCTGCCATTATATGTATTTGCCTCTTAATCTCTTTCTCTTTGAGTTTTCTTTGATCATTTGAACTTTTTAAAAGAAGTGCTACAGTAGCTTTTATTTTAATGGAAGTTTTATTGGTGTTGAAACTTAAACCAAAGACTTATTATCTTGAGTGCAGTAATGTTGCTAATAAAGATTGTGTGAAGTTTTGTATGAAGGAAAAATTTCAGGTGGATGGAAGGAATGATATAATGAGATGAAGAATGGACTAAAGCTCAAGCTTGGGGATGCCACGCGTGTCACCCCAAGAAATATCCAAGAAGTACAAGCGTCAAAGCTTGGGGATGCCCAAGGCATCTACTTCTTCATCAATAAAAAATTCAGGTTTCTTCCGAACACTTCATTTTTATTGTTTCATGCACAGTTGTGTTGTTCTTGGAGCGTCTTCTTTTTCGTTTTTGTTTTGGTTTATCGTTTTCTTGGTTTTATTAGTTTTCTGAATAAATTGGTTGGACCCCCTCTTTCATACATTGGTTTTCAAGTAGTTTGGTTTGGATTGGAAAAGAGTAGGAAAGTTCATGCTTAAGTGGTAAAGAGAGCTTGTTTTTGACTATGGCCTATGCTTTGTCATGCCATGCTTGATATTTTTTTGGCTTTATGCTTAGTATTATTTGTTGTAGCATGACTTGTTATAAACAATTGAGATTGCTTAATGTGCGTTGGAAGAATCATGTGTTTTATTAGCATATCAAAGCATAATATTTTGGTATTCTCCTTTGATGCTTTATTTGGGTTGACTTGGCACATGCTCACACCATGTTATGACTATCCCAAGTCACCATAAGCCGTTATGATCCTTTAGTTTTCAACTTGTACTATCACTTTATGCTTTGATTAATGATGTTTTGTCGCTCTACATGATTATGGCCATTATTGCTCTCTTAGTTGGTCGCTCCCAGTCTTTTGCTAGCCTCCATAACCAAGTATGAGTTCCACTCATGCATCCAACTCCTAAAACCAAGTTATTCCAAAGAGTCCACCATACCAACCTATTAGCATATGCTATTCCAAGTATATTCATGTTTTTGTCTACCTTCCGAATTAAACTTGTTATGAGAAAACTAGTGATTAAAGCTCTCACGAACTTGATGGCACACTTTACTTTATTGCATTTAATAAACTTGAACCATTGCGTCCATCTTTGTTGGGTATATGCTTGCACTTTATAAGTTGAAGTTAGCAGAACCATGTATCATGGGGAACACTTTCAACATTGCACTTGTACTTTGTACCCCGTTGATATCATGTTCTTTTGCTTATGGATCCCGGTGGTGTGAAATAAAAGGGAAACTAAGATCATGGAGTTTGTATTTGTGTTAGAGAAACGCCTGGGCTGCTAGCCTAAGCCATGCCTAATCATGGTGAAAACTTGCAGCATAACCATAATGAGCACTCTATGAAGCATCCTCAATAAAAACCTATGCAAATAGCAAATAAAAAGATCGCTGAGATGCTCATTGTCTGCTTACCTTGTCATTTTGATTATGGGATAGCTCCTGTATCATGTGCCAGGGGTACCCCATTGGCGGTTCTCTATGATACATATGTACTTACAATGACAAGAGATTACTTGTGACTAAAGTTGAGTAGCATGAGGTTCGGTCTTCGTAAGTAAGGGGCATGAGATTTCAGCTTATAACTTGTCAAGCATATCCTCTTAGTTGTGTCACTTTAACCTTAATCACCTTAAATATGCTTATGATAGGCGCAATGAGAGCTGAAAGCTAACAAGTACCATAATTTTTCGAAGCTCTTTATGAAACTTGAATCTCTACTTCCTTCTATGAAGGCCTTTCTTTTACTTTTATGTTGAGTCCCCACCTTCTATCTTTATGCACCTACTTTGAGAGCATAGTGTCCATTCTCAGTTCTATGTGCATTGTCCCAAGACTTGTTGATTGATGCATAGCTTTGATATTGCTTGTTTTAAACTACTTGTATCTAGTCACTCTTATGAACTTTGAAGGTGTCCTACTCTATGAGGGACAAGCTGAATGCCACTATGCTATGTTTTCTATATGTGAAACAAACAAACGTCTTGCAAAACATTGTTATTCATGAATATTTAGTTTGTGCCTTTTCATGATGCAACATAGTTGCTTTGTATTATTGTTAGAACTTTGTCTTTCATGCTATGATGAAGTGCTATGATCCCAGCTATCAATGTTTTACAAATACTTTGATCAAGTTTATGATGGTGCATGTCACCTCAAAAATTATTCTTTCTTTTTATCACTTACCTACTCGAGGATGAACAGGAGTTAAGCTTGGGGATGTTGATAGGTTGCAAACGTATCTTTAATTTTGGATGTTCCATGCTTGGTTTTTATCTACTTTCTTATGTTTTTCCCACACTTTGGAGTATTTTTATACACTTTCTCGGACTTACCTATTAACAAGATGCCACAATGCCAGCTGCCTATTTTCTACTGTTTTTGGTTCCAGGAAAGTCAGAAAATGAATATTCTCGGAATTGGACGGGACAAATGCCAAAGTCAGTTTTTCACCGAGGGGGCATGGAGCCAGAAGACAAGACGGAGAGGGGCCAGGGGATGGCCACACCATGTGGTGGCGCGGGCTAGCCCTGGTCGTGCCACCAGGTGGTGTGGGCCCCTCCGGCCTCCATCGACCTTGCCTCTTTGCCTATAAGAAGCCTCCCATTGCATAAACCCTAAATCACCAAGCCTCCAGCCACGAAAAGTTCCACAGTGCTGCCGCCACCAAAGGAGAGATTTAGGGGACAGAAAGTCTCTGTTCCGGCACCCTTTCGGGACAGGGAAGTGCCCTCGGAGCCATCTCCATCGATCTCCACCGCTATCTCTATCACCGTTGCTGATTCCCATGACGAGGAGGGAGTAGTTCTCTCTCGAGGCTAAGGGTTATACCGGTAGCTATGTGTTCATCTCTCTCTCTATGTGTGATCATATTGTGATCATGAGATTTGCAATCAAGTAGATCTACCTTGCTACTCAAGTGCTTTAATAGATCTCTGCTCTCCCCATGTGTGTGAAGTTGACAGTGTGCACACCATGGTGGCACTTAGGCTAGAGATTACAAATACTTTTTATGAGTTATATTTAGAGTTGGATGTCTCTATGAAATTGTGGTGTTTGTTGGAACCATCTAGTTCTCAAGGTGAGAGTGTGGGGTTATCTAGATGGGAAAGGCTTACTTTGAGGTGTGCTGTTATAGCCCTACCATGGATTAGAGTGTCCAACCTAAGAGTAGTATCATAAAGAGAAGATATTTAAAGGAGAGTGTTCACTAGTGAAAGTATGATCCCTAGGTATTGTTTCTAAGCATTGAAACATCGTTTGCAACTAGATCTATTACATGTTTGCTTGCTTCCATCTTTATTTCAGTTTGCCTTTAGTCTCTTCCACACCATCATGCTATTTTCTAGCACTATTACCACTATAATTATCCATACCACTAGTATTGGGTGTGTTGGGCACACAAGAGACTTCTTGTATCTTGATTGCAGGGTTGCTTGAGAGGGGATACCTTTGACCACGTCCTCCCCGAGTTCGATAAACCTTGGGTAATCCACTTCTGGGAAACTTGCTGCTGTTTGATACGTCCAAAACGTATCTATTTTCCTGAACACTTTTGTTGTTGTTTCTCCTCTAAACTTGTGTGATTTGGATGCAACTAACACGAACTAACGCTGTTTTCTGCAGAATTGCATTGGTGTCTACTTTTAGTGCAGAAAATCAACTTTCAGGAAAAATCCCAGAAAATATGCCAAAAATCCTATTTCACTAGAAGACTCCCGGAGCCAAAATAAGAAACGGAGGGGGGCTGGGCCCAGGCCACGCCAGGGGGTGGTCTGGCCGCCCCAGACTACCCCTCGGTCTCCCTCTTCGCCTATAAGTTGCCTTCTGACCTAAAAAGCCAGGGGGGGTTCGACGTTTTTCCAGAAGGAGTTCCACTCCGCCGCCACCACCAGATTCCACGAAACAGCACCAGAAACTCCGTTCTGGCACCCCGCCAAGACGGGGAATTGGAGGAGAACATTGCCATCATCGTCACCATCGCTTCTCCATCGACCATCCATGTTTCCCTCATCTATGAGTGAGTAATCCCCCGCTGTAGGCTATGGGGATGCTAGGGATTGGATGAGATCGTTCATGTAATGGCATCAGATTGTTAGGGCATGGTGCCTAGTATCTTCTATTAGTACTTTATGACTTTGTTGTGACTTGTTATGCTTAATGCTTGTCACTAGGTCCCAAGTGCCATGATGTTAGATCTGAACATGTTATTGATTCATTATGATAGTATTGTTTATGGTCTTATCTACAAGTTGTATACACACATTGTCGTCCGGAACCACTAGCCCCGAAGTGATAGAAATCGGGATAACCGGAGGGAATGGCTTTGATGTGAGGATCACATGTGTTCACGGAGTGTTAATGCTTTGCTCCGGTGCTCTATTAAAAGGAGCACCTTAATTGCCAGTAGTTCCCTTGAGGCCCCGCTGCAAACGGGCTGGCAGGACAAAAGATGTTGTGCAAGTTCTCATTGCGAGCACGTATGACTATATATGGAACACATGCCTAGGATTATCTAGTACTTGGATGCTTTATCTTATTTATCTGCAATTGTCCTATGTTCTGATTGCTATGTGAATTGTCTGGTCCATGCAACGCCCGTCCATCCATCCCTATGCCTACCGCACTCGAATCCTACTATTTACTGCTATTGTTACCACTGTCTTTACTTTACTACTGCTGCTACTTTGCTATTCCTACGACGAAACTATTGCTACTGATAAACTGCTGTGAGCAAGATTGTTTCTAGGTGCAGCTGAATTGGCAACTCAGTTGTTAAGGCTTATAAATATTATTTGGCTCCCCTTGTGTCGAATCAATGAATTGGGTTTCACTTCCCTCGAAAATACTGCGATACACCCCATATACTTGTGGGTCATCAAGACTATTTTCTGGCGCCGTTGCCGGGGAGCATAGCTTTATTTATCAACTCCACTTGGATTCTCTATTGTTCGCTGCTATCCATCCATCATGGGTAAGTCTCGTGATGGCAAGGTTCCTATTTTACCATCCACTACAAGAAGAGGTACGGTTCTGAAAACCTCTGCTGCTCTTGATTCACCATCTGTTATAAGTAAGCTCGTTACACCACCACATATACATGCTACACACATTGCTACTACTGCTGAATCTGAAACTTCTGATGCTTATGATGCTGCTTCTACTGCGCTTGATAAGAGTGGTTTATTAGGTCCTTTCCTAGATGCTAGGATTGCTAGAACTATAGCTGGAAATACTGAAACTCCTAATGAAGACACTACCACACCTGTTAGTTCACCTGAGTCTAGTGAGAGTTATGACATTGAAGAATGTAAAAACACCCATGATAGGAGTGATACTAAGAGTCTCCTTGAGAGGCGTACTATTAAACCCAAATTGTCTCCTGTTGCTAAGTTTGCTGCTTCTCCCATAAACATTATAGATGAAGATTATGATTTCTCTCTCGATCTATCTTACATGGCTATTGTCGAGAAAGAACCTTTTTGTGGGACTAAGAATAAAAGTGCGGTAGCACATAAGAATGAACTTTCTACCATGAGTGGCTTGTGTTCTGATGATATTAAGATGCGTACTTACTTTGTTGCTAAGGTTTTCCCCTTTTCATTGAAAGGAGAAGCTAAAACTTGGTTTAGTAGTTTACCTCATGGATCTATTGATAGCCCTGATTGCTTGATTAGTACTTTCCTGCAGAAATATTTTCCTCCTAGTGCTAGACATGCTATTTTGCAGGAACTTTTTGATTTTAAACAGGAAGAAAAAGAGGTATTACCTGAATCTTGGACAAGGTTTTGTTCTTTGATTCATGCACAGGCTGGAATTCCATTACCTAAGAATGAGCTTCTTGATATATTTTATAATGGACTAACCAAAGAATCTAGGACATACCTAGATTGTTGTGCTGATTGTGTTGTCAGGAATATGACTCCTAAGGAAGCTGAAGAATTAATGGCTAAAATAAGCAAGAACTATGAAGATTGGACTCCTCCTGAACAAGCTATACCTGGAGTAATTGTACCTGAACCTACTATACCAGTGCCTATTCCAACATCAAAGAAGAGGGTTGTTATTGAAGTAAATGATGAAATGATGAAGGAAACTAAGAAATGTCTTAAGGGGAAGGTAATTAAAGCTGCAGATGTCAAGAATTTACCTCCTATAGAAGAATTGTGTAAGCCTATTCCCTACTCACCCACTATTGAGGTACACTCTCTTCAACACTTTGATGAAGGTGATATCCCTTACTCTAAACCTCCTGATCAATGCTTAGAAGAATTTGATATCTTTATTGTTAAGCAAGATAATTTTAATAAAAGGGTGCAAAATCATCTAATGGAAAACACTAGAGCTATTGTTGAGTTGAAAGATATTGTGGAAAGAACCTCTAATGATGTTAAAATGATTGTTAAACACTTTCAAATGGTTCAAACTCAAATAGATCAACTCATTAAAGTGCAAAAAGACTTGTTAGTTAATGCTGCTAAAGAAAAACATGCTTATGAAATTAGAACTAGAAGTGGTGCTGCTACCCAGGATCCTCTTTATCCTGAGGGGCATCCCAAAAGAATTGAGAAGGATTCCCAACAAGCTGAAAATAGTGGCTCTACTCGTAAGAAAAGGAAAAAGAAACATAAAAATGTTGTAGAACCCTCTGAACCTGCTATAGATCCTAATAGTATATCTATCTCTGATGCTGAAACTGAAAGTGGTAATGAAGAAAATGAAGTTCCTAATGAATAAAAAGTTGAAGAAGAACCTGAAAACCACACTAAGAATACTAAATACACTAAAGAAGATTTTATTGCTAAGAAACATGGTAGTGAAAGAGAACCTTGGGTCCAAAAACCTATGCCTTTCCCTGATAAGAAACACAAGTCAAAGGAAGATGAACACTATAATAAGTTTTGTGAGTGGATGAAACCTTTATTCTTGCAAATCCCTTTGACTGATGCTATTAAATTGCCTCCTTACTCAAAGTATATGAAGGATATTGTCTCGAATAAAAGGAAGATCCCTAATGAAGAAATTTCTACTTTGCTTGCTAATTATTCGTTTAATGGTAAGGTTCCAAAGAAACTTGGAGACCTAGGGATTCGAACGATTCCTTGCTCTATTAAAAATAGTTATGTTAGAACTGCTTTGTGTGATTTGGGAGCTGGAGTTAGTGTTATGCCTTTCTCTCACTATAAGAGGCTTCAACTAGAAAAACTGATACCAACTGATATATCTTTGCAAATGGCTGATAAATCTACCATTTCCTGTTGGTATATGTGACGATGTACCTGTTCAAGTGGCTCATAATTGCTTGATATTAACTGATTTTGTTGTGCTTGAAATGCCTAAAGATGATAATATGTCCATTATTTTTGGGAGACCTTTTCCTAATACTGTAGGAGCTGTTATTAATTGTAATCAAGGAAAGGTGACTTTCAATGTTAATGACAAGGAACATATTGTCTATTTCCCCAAGAAGATTGAAAGGACTTATGGTTTGAATTCAATTGAACATGTTGAGGGCATTCAAGTTGGAGAAATATATTGTCCCATACCAAGAGAAAATTTTGAAACTATTATGATTGGGACCATTGCTATCAAGGTTGAGGTAACATAATCATTAGTGGAATACAAAGTTTTGTCTCATATGAAATTGTTTTGGTAACAAGACCTGATCAACCTTGTTAACAAAAGGATTTCATTGAACAAAACAATGTTTTCACCGTGATTATCTCCGTTTACTTCTATTCTATCCATTTTAGTTTTGCTTTTGTTTAGTTTTCTTTTTGTTGTTAGTTGCTTGCATGTTAGAGTGTTTTAGAACTTCTGTAGTTCTATTTTTGTTTTGTCCTTGCATCTTTTTCCAAAAAATCTGTCTGTCAGAAAATCATTTTTCTATTCTTGAAAAAATGCCCAAAAATAAAGTGTCTCAAAAAATTCCAGAAAATTCATATTAAATTTTTACATGAAAAAGGGGCAGAGGAGTGCCTGGGAGGTACCAGGGGGACCCACCAGGCAGACACACCACCTGGTGGCGTGGCCTGCCCTGGGTGGCGCCATGCCCTGGTGTGGGCCACCCCTGGCCCCCCACTAACTATCTCACCTGCCACTTTCTTCTCTCTCCCGAGTAAGCTCTAGTTCATTGCTCAAAATCGCGTTCTTGCTGTGCTTTCTCTCAATTTTTTTGATCTCCTTGTTTAGCCCATCTTTCTTGTTGAAATTTGGAGCAATTGTTCCTTGGTATGTGACTCCTCCCCTTGTCCAAGTAGATTTGTGTTTAGTGGATTATATCTTCAGTATTTTGCTTCTGTAGGTGACAGGTTATGAGAGCTTGTAAGCTTGTTTGATGCTTAGAGATATAGTTTTGATGCATGTTTAGGCCTCTTACAAGTCCCTATGAGTAGAATCCTTCATTATATTTACTTTGCAATCACTTGTTTAATAGGTGCTTAAATTTCAGAATACCAAGCATGAACAACCATACCTTTGGAGAGATATTTGAGAGTGATGCACCTAGGAGGTCGAGGCCCTCAAGATCAGCCTCTCAGTTTAGGCCATCATACAACGAAGATCTCATTGCAACTCGTATTGATAATGAAAGGGATGATGGGGATGCTCACCCATCCACTTTTCCTTGTTTTACTTTCTTACAAGCTGCAGGAATTCTTGCTGACTTCTTGCTACTGATTGAGAGGGTTTGTTTGACCTCATATATGTAAGATGAGAGTGAGCAATACGCTATGCTCACAAAAACCTTTGTTGAGAGCTTCACGTTTACTAACACATCCTATCAGTCGATTGTCTCTTTCAAAATTTATAATCTGCCCTTCACCATGCCTTTGGAGAGATTTTGCAGTATTGTAGGTGTAAGCATGACAGGGACCGTGAAGAAAATTCTAGGGCGGCCCGTTGATTTGCTGGAGCTTTACCGAGGGGTGACCAATGATGATGACCGCATGGCGCAATGCGGAAAGATAATAAATATCCAACTCCCTGCTCTTAGATACTTTGCATATGATCTTGCTACTAGCGTACTAGGTAGGGAGAACACAAGTAATATCTCCAACAGTCATTTAGCATTCCTTGTTGCTGTGCTTAACAATGATACTTGGTACAACCTTGGCTCACTTATTGCTCGCCGCCTAGCTGCTAGGGGGCCTATCTATGGGGGCATCATTGCCTCGCGTATGGTCAATGTATTAGGCCTTTTAGTGGACCCCAATGATACTGTGCTGGCACTCTAGAGGCTTGACCTTGTTGCTATGAAAACTCATCACTTTGTCACTGCTACTTCTGATTTGAACAGTGTAGTATATATGATGGTTTTCACTGACGGGGATGAAAGGGAGATCCCTTTGCCAGAACCTTCTTTGTTTAGTATTCACAGAAGACCGTGGCCCCGCTCCAAGGAGGAGGTGGATGAGCAGCTTCGCTTGCTGGGCTTCCACGAGTAGCACTAGGAGGATGTACCCTCCTACGATCACTCTGCTCACTATGGAGGGACGTACTCGAGCTCGCACCGGGACGAGGGTACCTCCTCGTCATACTACGGTGACACGTCATCCTGGCCGGCTTGGGATTGATACTCACTTAGGCCAAAAGCCTAAGCTTGGGGGGAGGTACGCCGGCATCGCACTCATCTCCTTATCATGTTGCGTCGGTACTTTGTATATTCCATGTTTCGTTCTCTCTTTAGTTTTTGTTCTTTCTTTGCTTTTTCTTTCTAAAACACAAAAAGACCAAAAATATCTCTGTTGTTTCTCTTTGGTTTGCTTCTTGTTTTTGCCTTGGTTTGTTTTTCCCTTTTTGCTTTGTTTGAACTATTCGAAAAACCCAAAAAGATTTTGCTTTGCTTGTTTTCCCCTTTGGTTCTTGTTTTAAAAATCGAAAACAACAAAAATATTTGTCGTTCTTCTTTGGCTTTGTGAGTTTGTTGTAGGGTTCATCATTTCTCAGTGGATATTGGTTTCATATTATTATTCAAGCCACGCAAGTGAAGAGCAATAATGAGGATTAATGACAACTTGAGTTGTGGTAAGAGGCTGGTAACGAACTCTATTTGTTTTCATTTTTGTACATATACTCATCACCGTGGGCATGCTTAGTCTGTTCGTGTAGGGCGATGTTATCCTTGGATGCTTAGTAGTTATTGCTTTCATATGATTAGTTCCAGCTTGCTAATAGTTTGTAGCATGTCTTATGAATGTTTGCTTGCATTATTCTATTCATAACTTGGTATGACACTATGGTATCCTCCTCTGAATGTTTCATTTGAATTGACTTGGAACATGCTCACGCATGCACATGACTGAAATGATCAGTTAAGACTCGATGAATTATTTTGCCTTGAGGATCTTAAATCACTTTCATGCCATGATTAGTCCTATTTTGTTGCAAGCATGATTATGACAGCTATTGCTCTCTTGTTTGTCGCTCCCTTACTATTGCTAGCCTTCACTTTCACTGAGTATTTTACTCATGTTTCCAACTCCCTTAAACCAAATATTGCCAAAGTGTCCACCATACCTACCTATTAGCATCATTTGCTACTCCCGTGCATATTCATTATGCCTTGTTTTCTTACGAATAAAATGTTTGCTTGTTATGAGAAAGTTAGTTAGTAAAGCTCTCACGAACTTGATGTCACACTTTATTTTCTGCACTTAATAAACCTGAACCATTGTGACTGTCCATGAAAGTTATATGCTTGCAAATTATAGGCTGGGGATTAGCAGAACCGTGCTGTCACGGGGAACGCTTTCAACACTTGTAAATATATACCCAATTGATACCATGCTCTTTTGTTTGCGGATGTCATCGGTGTGAAATAAAAGGGGAGCTTGTAAGTCCATGGAGTTATGTATGTGTGTTAGAGAAACGCCTGGGCCGCTAGTCTAATCCATGCTGACATGGTGGAAACCTGTAGCATAACCATAATGATATCTATGAAGCATTCTTCTTATAAAAAAAGAGAGATAGCTATTGAGAAAACAAAAAAAGAGATTTATGAAAAGAGGAAAGAGAGAAAAAAGCACCATTTTCCCATGGTAAATAAGAAGATTGCTGAGATAGTCATTGTCTGCTTGCCTTGTCATTTTGATATGGGGATTCTTCCGTATCATCGGGCAAGGGGTACCCCGTTGGCGGTTCTCTATGAGACGCACATATTTACGATGACAAGAACTTACCGATAACTAAAGTTGAGTAGCATGAGGAGCGGCCCTCGTACTCAAGGGACATGGGATTTTTAGTTTATAGTCTGTCAAGCATATAACTCAGATTGGACCTCACTTTCACCTTAATCACATTAAAGATGCTTATGATAGGGGCAATGAGAGCTCAAAGCTAATGAGTACCATACTTTCAGCATTTGGAAGCTTTTCAAACTATTCAAAACCTTTTTCTTTTACTTGTTGAGTCTCCACATATTCTTTGAGCACCTTCTTGAGAGCATAGTTGTCATTCTTTGTGCCTGTCTTATTACTTGATTATTTGTGTTATGACTTTGATGCTTGTATGTTTGACATATTTACTTCTAGTCTTCACTTGGATTTTAGAGGTGCCTTGGCATCATAATCAAAAGCAAGCGAGATACCACTCTATCATACCTTGTTATGAGCATTGTAATGTTTCTTATGTTTATGCTTCATGCTACTTATTATTTTTGAGTTGGAATCTCTTCATAGCTTGCAATGACTATTAAGTAGACTCAATAGCATACTCTTTATTATGAATTGCCTAAGTAGTTGATCACATGCTGAGAATATATACATCATATGAAGTAAATGTGTTCGTGAAAGTTCTTTTATCGCACTTAGTTTTCAACTGCATTGCTTGAGGAAAAGTAATAAGCTAAGATTGGGGGAGTTGATACGTCCAAAACGTACCTACTTTCCCGAACACTTTTGCTGTTGTTTCTCCTCTAAACTTGTGTGATTTGGATGCAACTAACACGGACTAATGTTGTTTTCAGCAGAATTGCATTGGTTTCTACTTTTTGTGCAGAAAATCAACTTTCAGGAAAAATCCCGGAAAATATGCCAAAAATCCTATTTCACCCGAAGACTCCCGGAGCCAGAATACGAGACATAGTGGAGCTGGGCCCAGGCCACACCACCTGGCCGTGCGGGCAAGCCTAGGCTGTGCCAGGGGTGGTCTGGCCGCTCGAGACTGCCCCTCAGTCTCCCTCTTCGCCTATAAGTTGCATTCTGACCTAAACACCCAGGGGGCATCGACGTTTTTCCAGAAGGAGTTCCGCTCCGCCACCACCACCAGATTCCACGAAACAGCACCAGAAACTCCGTTCTGGCACCATCGCTTCTCCATCATCGTCACCATCGCTTCTCCATCGACCATCCATGTTTCCCTCATCTATGAGTGAGTAATCCCCCGCTGTAGGCTATGGGGATGGTAGGGATTGGATGAGATCGTTCATGTAATGGCATCAGATTGTTAGGGCATGGTGCCTAGTATCTTCTATTAGTACTTTATGACTTTGTTGCGACTTGTTATGCTTAATGCTTGTCACTAGGGCCCGAGTGCCATGATTTCAGATCTGAACATGTTATTGATTCATTATGACAGTATTGTTTTTGGTCTTATCTACAAGTTGTATACACACATTGTTGTCCGGAACCAATGGCCCCGAAGTGACAGAAATCGGGATAACCGGAGGGAATGGATTTGATGTGAGGATCACATGTGTTCACGGAGTGTTAACGCTTTGCTCCGGTGCTCTACTAAAAGGAGCACCTTAATTGCCAGTAGTTCCCTTGAGGCCCCGCTGCAAACGGGCTGGCAGGACAAAAGATGTTGTGCAAGTTCTCATTGCGAGCACGTATCACTATATATGGAACACATGCCTAGGATTATCTAGTACTTGGATGCTTTATCTTATTTAACTACAATTTCCCTATGTTCTGATTGCTATGTGAATTGTCTTGTCCATGCAACGCCCGTCCATCCATCCCTATGCCTACCGCACTCGAATTCTACTGTTGCCTGCTATTGTTACCACTGTCTTTACTTTACTACTGCTGCTACTTTGCTATTCCTACTACAAAACTGTTGCTACTGATAAACGGCTGTGAGCAAGATTGTTTCCAGGTGCAGCTGAATTGACAACTCAGTTGTTAAGGCTTATAAATATTCTTTGGCTCCCTGATACATTGCAAATGTATCTATAATTTTTGATGTTCCATGCTTGGTTTTATCCACTTTCTTGTGTTTTGTTCCAACTTTGGAGTACTTTTCATATGATTTCTTGGAGTAACCTATTAACAAGAGCCACAGTGCCAGCTGCCTGTTTCTGCTGCTTTTGGTTTCACGAAAGTCAGAAAATGAATATTCTCGGAATTGGACGAGACAAAATCCAAAGTGCCTATTTTTCCGGAAGTGATCAAGTGCCAGTATACGAGACAGAGAAGGGCCAGGGGCCAGCTACACCACCTGGCCGCGTGGCCAGGCTAGGCCCATGCCAGGGGGTGGTGTGGTGGCTCCCGGCACCCTCTCGGCCTCTCCTTCCGCCTATATATTGCCCTCAGGATGAAAACCCTAAGCACCCGATCAAAAATCCACGAAAGAGTCTGTAGCCGCCGTCATCTCCATCCCTAGATCGGGAGGGATCTGAAACTCTTCCCGGCACCCTGCCGAACAGGGGCATTCACCCTGGAGGTCTTCTTCATCACCATGCAAGCCTCCGGTGTGATGCGTGAGTAGTTCATCCTTGGACTACGGATCCATGTAGTAACTTGATGGCTGGTTTCTCCTCCTTTGTGCTTTCATGTTTAGATCTTGTGAGCTTCGTTCATGATCAAGATCATCTATTTGTAATTGCATGTTGTGTTTGCGGGGATCTGATGGATATTGAGATGCTATTTCAGATTGATTATTGATTCTATCATGTCTTTGTTATTTGTTATCTTGCATGCTTTCCGTTGTTAGTAGCTATCTTGGCCAAGTAGATGCTAGCAAATCCAAGAGTTAGTATTTATGCTCGATAGTGGGTTCATGCCTCTGGTAATCTGGGGAAGTGACAGAAATCTCTAAGGTACTAGATGTGCTGTTGCTACTAGGGAGAAAACAACAATCCTTTGTTCATAGCACAGAAATCTCTAAGCTACTAGATGTGCTGTTGCTACTAGGGAGAAATCTCTAAGGTACTAGATAGTGATTAGTATATGCATGTATTGCTTTCTCGGTGTTTGTCAATTGCCCCGCGGTAATTTGTTCACCCAGCATGGTATTTATCTTAAGGAGATCCACCTCTAGTGAACTATGGATCCCAGTCCTTTTCTTTACATACAATCTATAAACTGTTTTTGCTTTGTGTTTACTTTCTGCAAACTTTTACTTCTTTCCATTCGATACGTTTAATCCTTTGTTTTTCACAAAACACGGTGAGATTGACAACCTCATCGCAAGTTGGGGACAAAGTTCTGTGGTTGTGTTGTGCAGGTCTCCACGTTGCTACTAGCATCGGTAGTGCACCCTGCCAAACCTCAGCTAGTAATACCTTTGGGGTGTTTCCTTGCTCCTACTGGTTCGATTAAACCTTGGTTTCATAACTGAGGGAAAACTTACTGCTGTGCTCATCATACCTTCCCCTTGGGGTTCCCAACGATCTCTACGTTGAAATTCGAGCGCATCACTCCCCTTGTGTCGAATCAATAAATTGGGTTTCACTTCCCTCGAAAATACTGCAATACACCCCCTATACTTGTGGGTCATCACTGTTCTACAAACATCTACACTTGGAGGCCCAACAACTGTCTACAAGAATAGAAGTGCGTAGACATCAACGGCCTTGACAACAAATTGGAAAGCGCGCTCGTCGACTTCCTCCATTGGAATCGGGATATGTTCGCATGGTCCCCCAAGGACATGCCAGGTATTCCGAGGGAGCTCACCGAGCACTCTTTACACGTCAGGCCGGATGCAAAGCCAGTCAAACAGTCACTGTGCCGCTTTGTGGAAGAAAAAAGAAGGACGATCGAGGAAGAGATCACCCGGCTGCTCGCAGCCGGATTCATCATGGAAGTTTTCCACCTGGAACGGCTGGCAAACCCAGTGCTAGTGCTGAAGAAGAACAAGACTTGGCGCATATGTGTTGACTACACCAGTCTGAACAAAGCATGCGCCAAGGATCCATTCACCCTGCCAAGGACAGACCAAGTGATCGATTCCACGGCCAGCTGTGAACTTTTGTCATTTCTGGACGCATATTCCGGCTACCACCAAATCCGGCTGAACCCCGCTGATCAAATAAAGACATCATGCACCACTCCTTATGGAGCCTACTGCTACAACATAATGCCTTCTAGATTGAAGAACGCTGGAGCAACATACCAGCGCTGCATGCAGAAGTGCTTGCAGAATCAAATTGGCAGAAACGTACACGCCTACGTCGACGATGTGGTAGTCAATACCAAGGAGCGCTAGACACTCCTTGAGGACCTGAAGGAGACATTCACTAACCTCCACCGGTTCCAGATGAAGCTGAACCCAGAGAAGTGGGTATTCGACGTCCCAGCCGGTAAGCTACTTGGTTTCCTCGTATCCGAGCGAGGGATCGAGGCGAACCCAGAGAAGATCGGTGCAATCGAGCGCATGCAACCGCCCAAGAACTTGAGAGATGTCCAGAAGTTCACCGGCTGCCTGGCCTCCCTCAGACGGTTCATCAGCCGGCTGGGCGAGAAAGCGCTCCCACTGTACCAACTCATGAAGAAAACAGACAAGTTCGTCTGGACATCGCAGGCGGATGAAGCTTTCCGTGACCTCAAGCGCATGCTCACCTCGCCACCCATCCTAGCAGCACCAGCAGCAAAAGAACCCATGCTGATGTACATCGCAGTGACAAATAGGGTCGTCAGTGTAGTGTTGGTAGTGGAGAGGCCGGAAGAAGGAAAGGCGCAGCCGGTGCAACGACCGGTGTACTACCTAAGTGAGGTACTCTTGCTATCGAAGCAGAACTACCCTCGTTACCAGAAGCTGGTGTACGGCGTGTACATGGCTGCCAAGAACCTGAAGAACTACTTCTAAGAACACTCCATCCAGGTGGTGGCCCTAGCGCCACTTGCGGAGATCATCGGCAACAGAGATGCCACAGGCCGGGTGGCAAAATGGGCCATAGAGCTCGCTGCCCAAAACATACAGTACGAGCCAAGAACGGCGATCAAGTCTTAGGCCTTGGCGTGTTTCTTCGTCGATTGGGCAGAAACATAGTACCTGCCCCCTTGCCCTGACTCCACGCATTGGAAGCTGCATTTCGACGGCTCCAAGATGTATGGAGGTCTCGGAGCCAGAGTAGTCATCACCTCTCCAAAAGGAGACCGGCTGGAATATGTTCTGCAAATCCACTTCCGCGCATCCAACAACGTCGCTGAGTATAAAGTGCTCGTCCACGGACTCAAGATGGCAAAGGAAATAGGCATCTGGCGCATCCTATGCTTTGGCGATTTTGATCTGGTGGTGCAGCAAGTGTTGGGTGACTGGGACGCCAGAGACACAAACATGGCTCTATACCGTTTCTTCGCACAACAGATATGTGCCTGTTTTGAAGGATGCGAGTTTCACCATGTTCCTAGGATAAAAAACGAGGCTGCGGACACGCTCGCTCGCATCAGGTCGACAAGACAACCAATTCTGCCTGGAGTTTGCCTTGAGCACCTGCGCAAACCATCAATCACACTGTCTCCCAAATCCGACTCCATCGTGTCGAACGCGGACCCGGGGACTGCCAGCTCCAAGACCTCCGCGACGGCTGGAACACACCTCGGGACTTCCTCACCGCATCCGGGGACTGCCAGTTGCTAGCACTGAAGACTATTCCAATCACTTCGTCGTTCGCCGTCTAGGGCTGGACATGGTTGGCCCTTTCAAAACGGCCAGGTCCGGCATGACCCACTTGCTGGTGGCGGTGGACAAGTTCACCAAGTGGATAGAGGCAAAGCCAATAAAGAAGCTGGATGGTCCAATAGGGGTCAAGTTCTTCACATACATAATCACATGCTTTGGCTACCCCAACAACATCATAACCGACAACGAAACGAATTTTGCCAAGGGAGCTTTCACACGATTATGTGGAGATAAGAGCATCCGCCTAGATCTCGCATCGGTGGCACACCCCCAGTCCAACGGGCAGTGCGAACGAGCAAACGGTCTGGTCCTAGCCAGAATCAAGCCCCGGTTGATCGAACCACTAATGAGATCTCCCGGCTGCTGGATTGAGGAGCTGCCGGCTGTACTCTGGAGCCTGCCCACAACACCGAACAGTTCCACCTGCTACACTCCCTTCTTCCTCGTTTACGGGGCGGAGGCGGTACTGTCCACTAACATCAAGTTCGACGCACCCCTAAACTGCTTTACACAGAACAGCAGGCCAAAGAAGCATGGGAAGACAGTGTCGATCTCTTGGAGGAAGCCCGTGAACTGGCCTTGTCCAGGTCAGCCATCTACCAACAGAACCTGCGTCACTACCACGCCAGCCGGATATGGAGCGTTTTGTTTCGCGAGGGCAATTTGGTACTAAGGCTGGTCCAAGACACCAAGGGGATGCACTAGCTATCTCCACCTTGGGAGGGGCTATTCATAATCAGCCGGGCACTTCAGAACAACTCGTACTACCTCATCGACGCCCGCAAGCCAGAAAAAATAGGATGGACCGCTCAAGCGAAGAAATGGAATGCCCATGGAACACGAGCCTGCTCCGCCCCTTTTACGGTTGAACAAGAAGTTTCAATAACGAGCACCGCCAAGGCGGAGGCAGAAAGCTTCCAGGCGGTAGCAGAGCAGGTCAGGGAGATTCGACCCGGCTATATTCTCTAGTCGGCCCGAACCTCGGGGACTACACCCTGTGGGTGCGCTTGCGTGCCCCCACATAGAAACCTACAAACAAAGAGCATAAAGGATATTCAACCCGGCTGTATTCTCTAGCCGGCTCGAACCTTGGGGACTACACCCTGTGGGTTGGCTTGCGCGCCCCCACAAAGAAGCAGGCATGCAGAAAACACAAAACAGAAAGTGCAAACAGAAGAGCACAAGCAAATAAGATAAAGAGAGGCGATGCTCCCACAGAAGTTCAGTATGTCACCGATGGACGATTGTTCACACGGCACACAGAAAAGGAAAAAATTTGAAAGTCACAAATACTCCCGGCATACCGGGATCAGATTCACTGAGGGGTAGAAGGGCCGGAGGTGTCGGCTGGAGCATGGCTGTAGGAGGCGACATCCGTCGAGGCGGTCTATGACACAGCTGGAGCGTCGGTGCGTGCCACATCTAGACTATGGAAGTACCTCTCCGTGCCGGCTTGGTCGCTGAAGTCCCTGTCCAGCGCGACGTAGATCCCAATCGTCACAGCACAGGAGCGGATGTCAGGGACGTTAGCACGAAGCTAGTCGTAGCTGGTCCCTTGGCGGAATCCACGGGAAAGGCTCCATAGATCCACGTCAGGGTACCAGGACTTAAGCAGCGCCAGTACCATCTCCGTGCCACCTCGAGCCGCCCACTCCCGGGCAACGTTCATGAGCTCCGGGGCGCCCCAGAGACGCTCAGCTAGGACGTCCATGGTGGCAGGCGGGGCGGCCTCGGGCCAGACATAGTCAAAGACCTCGAGGGCGGCAGCACAGAGCTTGTTCGCCTCCTTGCTGACGACCGCCACCAGCTCCCCCGGATGGAGTTCCCGTTCCGGATCCGTCTCGGGAATCTGTCCCATCGCCTAATCAGTTGCCTCAGGATACTGAGCTGTAGCCAGAAAAGAGGGTTGTGGTCAGTATCAACCACAAAGGACAAATCCGCGAAAGGGGGGCTCAAGTCAAAAGCACTTAGTGACAATGATCTCAGCGATCTGGCAGAGCTCCGATAGCGCCGCCGCCTCCTTGGCCTTGGAAGCCTTGAGGGCATCCGTCTGAGAAGCATAGAGCTCCTCTAGGTTCTTCGGCGCCACGGCCCGGGTGTCAGTGGTCTTCTTGGCCCGTCCAGCCTTGATCTCCATCTGCTCCTACTGTGTAGTCAGTTTGGCGATCTGGTCCTGGCGGGTCCTGTTGGCCTCCTCTAGCCGGGCGAGCTCCCCCTTCATCCGGGCCACCTCACAGTCCCGGTCCGCCAGCAGAGCTGCAGGAGGGTAACCAATACTCAACAAAAAGCGCGAGAAATCGCGTAGTTGGGGAGATACGGCAGAGCGAGCGATCTTACGGCCTAGGTCCTGCTAGGCCTTGGCGGCGTCGGTAAGAGCCCTTTATGCAAAGAAGAGAAATAAGAACCAAAAAAACAAATACATTGCAAGATGGTGACAAAACAACAAGACTAGCGATAGAGCACATACCTCGATAGAAGCCTCTAGCGTCCTAGATTGGCTGAGCCCCTGCGCCAGCGCCCCCACCAGCTGGCAGATCTGGCCAATGGCTAGAGGCGCTGCCTCTGACAATTGTGCCAGAAGAGCGTCCGGCGGCGGCGCAAGATGCGCCGGCGTCCAGCCGGTGACCTGGAGGTCATCGTTGCTCACCGCAGCCGCGAAGGGTCCAACCTCCGGCTGGACAGGGGCAACCGCCGGCAGCACCTCCACCGGCTCCTCCGCCCGGTAGGCGCCGGAGTCAGCACCCGCACCGGCACGCCCGAATGACAGGCCCCCCGCAAGCCGGGAGATGGCTCCGGCCCGTTGAAGCGTCGTGGGCTTAGACGGCGGCACAACATACGTCGCTGCTGCCCAAGGGCCCGGAGCTGGCGGAGCCTCGGACGCCGGAGCCAGCGCAGCCCCAGATGCCGGAGCCGACGCATCCCCGGACAACGAACCCGACGCGCTCTCCTGGGCAGCAGGCGGAGGGGTGGACGCAGTGGTGATGGTCACGGAGCCGGGCAAGGACATAGCCTCGTTGTAGAAACACAAGAAGTGAGCAACACAAATGCAAGTAAGGCAACACCAGCACCAAAAGGACAAGAGCACCTACCCGGCAACGCTTGGCATGATGGGTGCGGTGCGGAGACGACGCGACTTCTTGCCGCCACCTGTAGCCGGGGCGACGTTGGTAGGGTCGGCGTGTTTCCCCCTGCCCCTGGGCGTGGCAAGCTCTACCAGCTCCACATCCTCGCTGTGCGCAGCTATTCCAAGGACAAGCAAAAAGTCAAGATTACAACTACAAACATGGCAAGTGCAAGCACAACAAGGGAAAGAAACAATTTCTCACCGGGCGGGAACTCGCAGCCCTCGTCGGACCACATGGGGAACCGCTCCGCCTCCACAGGTGGAGCCTTCACCGGCTTGAAGTCCGCGGAGAAGGTGGGGAGCTCGGTGTCGCCCATGCCATCCTCCGCTAGCTGCGCCATGAAAATCTACTCAACAAGGGAAAATAAGAGGCACGAAACCGGAGTCCCTTAGGAAAATCCACCCGGAGAGGAGCAAGAAGAAACGTACCTTCGACGGCAGCCAGCTACGGTGGTATGTCCGGCAGGAGAACTGCCACTCCTCCTCCAGCGCATCCTTCGAAATGGTGGCAAGCCATTCGCGAAGGGTGGCGTATGACACGTCTAGCCGGGATACCCGGGTGGGATCCAGATGGCCGGAGAGGTGGCACATCTTGTGCGACGGTGATGCAGAGGGAGCACGCGGGTCGCCATCTAGGAGAAAAGAATGTCCCGGGTGGTGAGCCGCTCCTTCTCCACGAGGACGGCCAGCTGGGCGCCCATCCGGTCGATGTCGCCTTGGGCGCCCAAGTGATGGACGGTCCAGGCTTTCCGGCTGGAGGGGACATTGGTGAAGGGAGGGACCTTGATGAAGTCCAACTCTGTTTTGTTGTGCACGTAAAAATACGAGCGCTGCCAGAGCTTGACGGTGTCGGGGAGCTCCAGGGGGGGATGGGCGTTGACAGCCACGGGTAGATGGCGCAGCAGCCCGTCTCCATCAATGGGCCACCCTTCCCTACCACCTGCACCTTGAAGTGGAAGAACTTCAAGAAATTCACGGCGTCGAGGCAGACGCCGAGGTACGCCTCGCAGCAAGCCGCGTGATGCGACAACATCGACACGGTGTTGGCTCCGAGGTGGTGAAGCTGCAGATCAAAGGTGACCAGGAACTCCAGGACGAAGCGGCTTAGCGGCAGCCCGAGGCCGCGAGCGAAGTGGGCGAGGAAGACAACGGATTCGCCTGGCTGGGGGTGCGGCACCCGCTCGCCCTCCGGCACAAGGTGATGTTTCACCACCCGCTCCGACGGCAGGAACTTCCCCCGCCGATACTTCTTCACGAGCTCCTTCGTGATGTAGGAGCCGCACCAGCCAACGGCGACCTCGGGCAGCATATTGCCTGGGAAAGTAGCCGTGATGGAGGCGCAGGGTCCCGTGGTCGAATAAGAGGAGCGGCGTTGGTGACAAAAGAATGGTGGCGCAGAAGAACAGAGGAAGGCTAGGGCGCAAGGAAGTGCAAGGATGGTAGGCGCAGGGAGAGTAAGTGAGGAACCACCGCTCCCCACGCACATATTTATCAGCGAAGGGCAACCGCGTGGGTTCCCCTGCCTCACAACTACCCCACTACCAAGCGAAGGTTCGTGGCAGATCGTGTGCACCAGCGCCACGCGCATAGAAGATCTCGCAGGCGTTACTGCAGGAGGAAAAACGCTCCCACGATCTCCGAGGAGACACAATGATGAAGGCATGCGCATGGTTACCAAAAACTGCAGCGACAGACCGAGAAGTCAAACTGACGCGACGCGCGCCAGAAACGGTAGGCGTGGCTTACGCAAGCACCTACGACAGCAGACTGGCGATCCACCTCCCGATCGGCTGCGGGAGCCGGTCAAGAGGATCGCCCACTACACCCTGTGGGTAGGTCCATCGGCTCCATAGCCGGTGATCTCCAGCCGGGAAAACAACACAGAATCCAAAGCCGGTACAGGACAAAGACTACAAGACAAACGAAAAATACAAGGCATGTGCGTCATCAATCATTTCAAATGAGGACGCAAGAACTTCTCCACAAGGCCAAGTCCCAACGTGCTCGAGGACTAGTGTCGAGGGGATGACCCCTGGGTAGACCAAGACGGGACCAACCGGCTGGCTCCAAGGACCGCACGCTGCCTGGACCCAGATCAAGGAACCAGAGCCGTGTGGAATTCCCACTCGGTCCATGCTCAAGTTTCCCCGGCTGGCCCATTTAGCCGGGTAGCAAGAAGAACCGGCTGGGAGGCCGCTCGTAGCCGGCCGCCTCGAATCTGCTGGACATTGTACGGTGGGGATGACGCTCCTTGCTGAGCGCACCCTTGACCGGACAGGCTAGCTGGCCTGGCTGGCGCTACTAGACATTTGTGCCAAAGCTGGAGGCTGACGAGCAAAGCAAGGGATGACAAGGAAAGCCCCGGCTTATGCATAAAGAGTCGGCTGATGGATAAAGAGCCGGATGACAAGTAAAGCAGGGGTGCTGAGCGCTAAAGCGTGGTCCTCCCCTATACTGAAGGCTTGACTGGACCCGGGCCTACCGTTTGGCCCTGTCCAGCCGACCCACTTTGTAAAGCCCAAATCCAAACAGTAAACCCTATATCCCATCTTGTAAGCTACCTCCTCAACTTGTATATAAAGGTGGTAGCGCTAGGGTTTTAGGTAGGTTCAAGCAGAAGGAAAATAGACACTAGAAGAAAGACTTAGAGGATTCTTAGCAAGAAGTAGCTAAGGAAACAGCTCAAGGAGCACTTGTGTAGGGCATTCGCCCCCTCCGATAGAAGATCCTTGCAGGAGTAGGAGTTTTACCTCGCCAAGAGGGCCCCGAACCTGGGTACATCGCTGTGTTTGCAGTATCTGTGCCCAACCCGTTGCGTGTAGCCACCGATAGCAACCTGAGTGTCCCCTTCAAGCCATCCCCGATGGCACTGCCGTATTCCACACCACGACACTCAGGATTCCTAAGGACTACATGGTTCCTATTCTATGGTTTATGGCTAACAACGTTTGTAGTTTCCATAATGTGCTTGATGAAGATCTGCAGCTGCTGTTGTCGTCCTTCTCCTCCTGTTCTTGATTTCTTCCTCTGCTTCCTCTCTTCTCTCTCACATCGCTCTCTAAACTCTAAGAGTGTGTGTTTTGGTCCAAGCTTGAGTGGTGAGTTATGAGCTCTGGGGTGTGGGATGGTCAGCTATTTATAGTGTTCCTAAATGGTTGTGGTAATGACACCTATGCCATGCATTTAGGTAATTCAACTCCTTGAGAAAGTGTGAAACCTCCTCTATTGCTTAACTTATACATAGTTGGCAAGTGTTTTTCAGTGGTTAATCCCATGCCGGGTCTAACTCTTGTGTGCATGCCAAATTTGGCATATGCACTTTTTGTTTGTATAAATAGGGGGATGGTATCTGCATATGCCTAATCAGGCATGCCAGTTTATCATTTGTCATGTACTGTTTTTGGGACATGACAAGTGTTTATTCATTTTATTATTAGTGATTTTTGTTTGGATTTCATCCATGAGCCCTTACAATTCTATTTGGATGATTGTTCATAGTATCCTTTGCTATGAAATTTGATTGGTCTATAATTTTCATTTATCATGTTTTAAATTCTTATTATTCTAGGGTTCTTGGCAGAATATAATGCCTGGTTATTTCCTTTGGAATGTGATCTTGTCTTGTTGTTACTATAACTACTATTGGATTATTATTTCCACGGCTGATGATTTAAATTTCTAGAATTTTTCTTGTTCTTAATAGAATTCTGAGCCTGGGATTTTCTTTGGTCTAAAGTATTGTATTATGGTTCCTATCCTTTCTGGCGTGTTTTATCTACTTGTTCTGTTTGTAATTCCTGGGTATATAAATACCTAACTGATTTGGCAATACCGATGAGTTGTAACAGTTCACTAGGAACTGTCAGTGATCCTTGCTACTATTGGATTAATGTTGTTTACTGTGAAGATTCAACTTTACGAGCACTTTCCTTAGTTTGTTGGGGTTGCTTACTCAGTTTCAGAGTTTAGGACTAGTTCCTAGACTCTTTTAATTGGATTCTTACAGCAAATGGTTTTGCCTTAGGGCAAAACCAATATTTTAACATTAACTAGTGTTTTTCTTTGTTATTTGTGTTCATGGGTTGAAGACTGTTGGATTGGTAGCAAGGATAAGAAATTTAAATAGATTTTAGAATTGGTACTTATAGTTTGTATTTAGGGTTTCTTTCATTTTGTATCTAATGTAGTCTTGGATAATGTACTCATCTTGTGAAATGAATAAAGATCCGATTACTTTCAGTTACTTGTGATTATGATTTGAATTCTAGATTTGAAATTAATGGAAGGTATATATTGTAGTACTTGTGATTATGTGTACATGTGCGAGATTTGAATTTGAATTCAAGTTTGACTTAGGTCAAACCTGCATTTTGAAATCATTTAATTTACTTTAATTCAGAGATGAATGTGGTTTCTATTCCTAGTGACCATTTGGTTGCAAAACAACCTCACTAGAACCAAGTTCAAACAAGGGTTCGAAATTTTTAAATTGACCCTAATTTCTCTATGCATGCTATGCAAACACATCAAATCACACTTCTACCCTTTCTATTCTTTAGTGTGTGACCCTATGGGTTTGAGAACATGTGGGATTGATCAAGGCAACCTCTCTAGTAAATAACCAATAGAGGGGCCATGGATGTCCATAATGGTTCCCACATACTCAACAAAAATCTTCCATCGGTTGAACCATGATGTCGAGGATTCAATTAATCTAGTATCCAATTCCCTTTCTATCATGATATATTACTTGCCCGAGATTCGATAATCGGTAAAATCATACCTAGTTCAATCTCGTTACCAACAAGTTCTGTTTAGTTATTCTATGGTGTAGGATCCCCGTGACTAAACACATTAGTCACATGCTTGCAAGCTTTAGAATGCCACACTACCAAGATGGCCCTGAGATATCTCTCTGTCATTTGGAGTGACAAATCGCACACTTGATTCATGCAACTCAACAAGTACCATCGGAGATACCTAAATACATCTTTATAATCACCCAATTATGAAGTGATGTTTGATTTCCACAAAGTATTCCTCTGATACCATGGAGTAACACAATCTCATGGGCTAAGGAAATGATACTTGATATATTCAAAAACAATAGCAATCAAACTAAGTGACACGATCAATGCCTATGCTTATTATTGGGTCTTTCCATCACATCATTCTCCTAATGATATGATTCCGTTATCAAGTAACATTACATGTCCATGGTTAGGAAACCTTAACCATCACTAGAGTAACAAACTAGTCAGAAGAGGCTCACTAGGGACACTGTGTTGTTTATATATCCACACATGTATTTAGTTTCCGGTTAATACAACTATAGCATTGAGAATAAACACTTATCGTGAACAAGTAAATATGATAATTACAACTTTATTGCTGTATCTAGGGCATATTTCCAACAAATACCAAATCAAAAAGAAACATGTGGCAACCAAAGGCTATCGATACCACTTGATGAGGTATAGCCTCTAGGCTTGGCTCGATCTTCACGTATTCTAGGTGGAAATCATGTGAATAGTCTAGGAGAAGGAGTAGGTAGCATAAGTGAACACACACCACACGTATTCTATGCAACCACAACATGATACATGATAAATTGCTCACGTCAGTGGCCACCGATCTAATAGAATCCTTTCAAGGAAAGATTGTACAAGACGTTCCCTCGATTCCAATCGGAGAGGTATGAACACCTTGGAGAGGTACTTGATACATGATCATAAAAACATGGGCCTTGTATAACTCATATATTCAACATGTAGAGATCTTGTTGATAGTTTCCGGTTAATACAATTATATCATGGAGAATAAACACTTATCGTGAACAAGGAAATATGATAATAAAAACTTTAGTATTGCCTCTAGGGCATATTTCCAACAAATACCAAATCAAAAAGAAACATGTGGCAACCAAAGGCTATCGATACCACTTGATGAGGTATAGCCTCTAGGGTTGGCTCGATCTTCACGTATTCTAGGTGGAAATCATGTGAATAGTCTGGGAGAAGGAGTAGGTAGCATAAGTGAACACACACCACGTGAATAACACGATGAACTCTATGCAACCACAACATGATACATGATAAATTGCTCACGTCAGTGGCCACCGATCTAATAGAATCCTTTCAAGGAAAGATTGTGCAAGACGTTCCCTCGATTCCAATCGGAGAGGTATGAACACCTTGGAGAGATCCTTGATACATGATCATAAAAACATGGGCCTTGTATAACTCATATATTCAACATGTAGAGATCTTGTTGATAGTTTCCGGTTAATACAATTATATCATGGAGAATAAACACTTATCGTGAACAAGGAAATATGATAATAAAAACTTTAGTATTGCCTCTAGGGCATATTTCCAACAAATACCAAATAAAAATAAACACATGGAAACCAAACGATACCAATACCACTTTGAATGGATCGTATGGTCACCTAGACGGGGGGTGAATAGGTGCTACTTCAAATTTTACTTCTTTTTCAAATTAGGGTTTGACCCAAAGGTAAATTCTCTAGATATACAACTATGGTGAATTTACCTATATGTCACACTAGCACACCTAACTAAGCAAGAACTATATAAAGTAATGTGTGGTAAGGGACAGAAGTAACCGAAGTGAAGCACACGGAGAAACAAGGATTATTTCCCGCAGTTCCTTCCTTTTGAGGCGAAATACGTCTGCTTTTGGAGAGGAGGCGGTATCAAACCACCAAAGCCACGAGAGGCTTCCCTTGTTCTCCGGTGAACCTCACCCCAAGGGGATCTCCACTATATCGAGAACCTTCAAGGTGGTAGCCGACACCCTTACAACAAGGTACACCAGTGCATGCTCCGTAAGATTGGGAGGGAGGGAAAGTGGTGAACCATGGGCTTGAGTATTGATAATCCTCATCACAAGAGCAGCATATGGAGGAGACTTCTGGAAGATAATAACATGGTGCATCTCCTAAAAAATGCAGTCCATATCATCAATAGCATATCCTTCAGCATAAGGACTAGTGATACATTGCAAATGTATCTACAATTTTTGATGTTCCATGCTTGGTTTTAACTACTTTCTTGTGTTTTGTCCACACTTTGGAGTACTTTTCATATGATTTCTTGTACTAACCGATTAACAAGAGCCATAGTGCTAGCTGCCTGCTGTTTTTGGTTCCAGGAAAGTCAGAAAATGAATATTCTCGGAATTGGACAGGACAAAAGCCAAAGTGCCTATTTTTCCGGAAGTCATCAGATGCCAGAATATGAAACAGAGATGAGCTGGGGGCCGGCCACACCACCTGGCCGCGCGGCCAGGCCTAGCCCGCGCCAGGGGTGGTCTGGCCGACCACAACACCCCCTCGGCCTCTCCTTCCGCCTATAAGATACCCTCGGGACCAAAACCCTAAGTACCCGATCAAAAATCCACGAAAGAGTCTGTAGCCGCTGTCATCCCTATCCCTAGATTGGGAGGGATCTGAAGCTCTTCCCGACACCCTGCCGGAGAGGGGAATTCACCCTGGAGGCCTTCTTCATCACCATGCAAGCCTCCGGTGTGATGCGTGAGTAGTTCATCCTTGGACTACGGATCCATGTAGTAGCTAGATGGCTGGTTTCTCCTCCTTTGTGCTTTCATGTTTAGATCTTGTGAGCTCCGTTCATGATCAAGATCATCTATTTGTAATTCATACATGTTGTGTTTGCGGGGATCCGATGGATATTGAGATGCTATTTCAGATTGATTATTGATTCTATCATGTCTTTGTTATTTGAGATCTTGCATGCTTTCCGTTGTTAGTAGCTATCTTGGCCAAGTAGATGCTAGCAACTCCAAGAGTTAGTATTTATGCTCGATAGTGGGTTCATGCCTCTGGTAATCTGGGGAAGTGACAGAAATCTCTAAGGTACTAGATATGCTATTGCTACTAGGGATAAAACAACAATCTTTTGTTCATAGAGCAATCGTATTGTTTACTTTACACGCAGTTTGTAAAGCAATAATCTGTTGCTTGCAACTTAATACAGGAGGGGGTTCAGATGATAACCTGAAGGTGGATTATTATTCATAGATGTAGTTGTATGGCGGTCTATGTATTATGTTGTAATGCCCAAGCAAGTCTCAAAGGAGTCAAGATGATTAGTATATGCATGTATTTCTTTCTCGATCTTTGTCAATTGCCCTGCTGTAATTTGTTCACCCAGCATGTTATCTATCTTAAGGAGAGCCACCTCTAGTGAACTATGGACCCCGGTCCTTTCTTTTACATACAATCTACAAATTGTTTACTGCTTTGTGTTTACTTTCTGCAAACTATTACTTCCTTCCATTTGATACGTTTAATCCTTTGTTTTCAGCAAAACCAGTGAGATTGACAACCTCATCGCAAGTTGGGGACAGAGTTCTGTGGTAGTGTTGTGCAGGTCTCCACGTTGCTGCTGGCACCGGTAGTGCGCCCTGCCAACATTTAGCTAGCTACACCTTTGGGGTGTTTCCTTGCTCCTACTGGATTGATAACCTTGGTTTCATACTGAGGGAAAACTTGTTGTTGTGCTCATCATACCTTCCTCTTGGGGTTCCACAACAAGCTCAATATAATTTGGGCCATCAACTAGCAAGGTGTACCTTGTGAACATGGTGAAGCAAGGTGGCAAGACCACATCTAATAGCATCATCATTGCTAGCACCAGGAGAAATACTGTGGCGGAATATCCTCGGTAGCAAGTTATAGAGAGGTTTGAGGCCCTTGGCCTCACCGACGACACCACCCTTACCATAGATAGGAGCCAACTTGGTCTTGCTCTCGCCAAGGGTAGCATCATGCATACAGTGCCCAACAGGAACATACACCCCCTGGAAAGTCTCATTGATAACCCTGGCAAAGTCAAAGAAGTTGGCAGTACAACGGGCATTGCTAGTCATCCACGCCATGGTCCTTGCCTGATCAGTCCCAAATACCACAGTTGCATAGAATTGTTGGACAAGAGTAATGTTGTAATCCTCTCGGAGCTCAATGATCCCATGCAGCCCGAGCTTCTCAGTGATCCACGGAGCATCTTCAAAGTAGTTATTGGCACACATGTACTCGATCTCCATATACCTCTGACGACAAAAGGGGACTTGGTGAGCTTGCTATAGACATCAGTCATGAACACTTTCTGTTCCCTCCTCCAATAACAAGGATCCTCACAGGTCCTTGGTAACACATAGAAGTTTTTCTTGCGTATGTCACAGAATTCCTTCTTGGTCATATGGGCAAGAAATTGCAAATTGTCATATTTGGCCCTCTTGGACTGGTTCCCCTCTTCTATGCGCTCTTGGTTTCTTTTCATGTATTCAACATCTCTGAGCTGCTACCTGCAGTTGGATGGCAGGATCACATACTACCCAGCTTCCTCATCAAACCGAGGATCCACCCTATTGGACTTGGCCTTGGTGCGGCCACGACGAGAACCAGCGCCTCCTGTGAACAAAGAGTGAGGAGGATAGCATGGGGGTAAGAACATATGTCCCAGAGATAACCACCAGACCCTCATAACTTTACCAGATGTGATAGAGGAAATCTACACTGGGCACACTAGAATCTTCGGCCTGGACCGAAGTTTCCGGTCAGACAAACCAGAGTCTCCGGCCTGGACCGGAGTCTCCATACTGACCAACCAGAATCTCTAGTCTAGAGACTTCGGATTTCACATGGAGACCACATGTGAGATTGATTCCAGCAGACCGGGCAAGGATATGAGACTAAATTGATGCAGTGCACGTAGGCATGTTGTTCAAGTGGGCAAAATCAGTACAAAACTCAAAATAAACAAAGAGGATGAACCCTAGGTTCATGGTGAGAGGAAAAGGTACTAGATATGTCCATTGGAGAAGTTCCACTGGTGGGGAATGTCCCATGGGTGGAGAGGGTGGAGTTGGCCAGCGGCACGGTAAATCCTGGCGGCAAAACAGTCTCTAGGCAACGGTTTTGGAGGAGGAGTAGGATGGTGTGAGAGTGGGCGTTGGGGTGGAAGATAGAGTCCGAGTAACTCTTTCACCTAGCCCCCCTTAAGTCACGGGAAGAAGCCGCCCCAGACCGGAGACTCAGGTCTACACGGGAGACTCTCGTCTTTGCACACCGGAATCTCCGGCTCTCTTCAACCAAAAATAGCTAGAGTCAAGTTTTTGGGACATGTGTGATAGATAGAATGTTTATGGGAGGGTGACAAACTTAGGTTTAGATCTCAAACTGTAAAGAACTAAAAAGGCAATGAAATTCAACTAAATGGTCATGTGAAACTCCAATTTACTCAAAAAAAAGAACCAACCCTTCATAATGAAGGGGGTGGTGGCCAGGGCCACCATGTAAGAGTGTGAGGCATGAAAACGCGAAGAATTATCCTTGGGTTCATAACCTTTACTCATTAATGAAGCTCACATATCACACAAGATATTAAGAGAATTGATTTCCTTAATTTTGGCATTATGGGGGAGGGATAGCCCAATGGATTAGGACCGCACTCCTCATATGTTCATGCCTGCACCTAAACCACATTATGATCAAGTAACAGATGTGTATGCAAGATGATCAAGTCAAACTTCTTGAATATACGATATTTAGCTCATTCTCAAATAGCAAAACCTTGCTTCATCAAGTGGCTTCGTGAAAATGTCTGTAAGTTCGTCTTTGGTTGATACATAAGAAATCTCAATATCTCCTCGAGCAACATGATCTCTAATGAAATGATGACGGATCTCAATATGCTTTGTTCTTGTATGATCCACCGGATTGTAGGAAATCTTGATAGCACTTTCATTGTCACATAAAAGAGGCACTTTGTCACAACGGACACCATATTCCTTTAAAGTTTGCCTCATCCATAACAATTGAGTGCAAGCACTAGCTACATCCACATATTCAGCCTTGGCGGTGGAGACAGATATATAGTTTTGCTTTTTAGAAGACCAACACACCAAGGACCTACCAAGGAATTGACCAGCCCCGGAGGTTGATTTTCTATCATCCTTATCACCAGCCCAATCCGAATCAGTGTATCCACAAAGAGAGAATGTTGAACCACTAGGATACCATATACCATAGTTCAGGATATGAACCAAATATCGAAAGATTCTTTTGACTGCCATCAAGTGGCTTTCTTTAGGATCCGCTTGATATCTTGCACACACTCCTACACTTAACACAATATCGGGTCTAGATGCACATAGGTAAAGCAAAGAACCAATCATGGATTGGTATACCTTTTTATATAACATCTTTACCATTTGGGTTAAGTTCAAGATGAGTCTTGGTTGGCATGGGAGTTGGAGCTCCATTTAGTTCCTTCATGTTCAACCTCTTGAGATTGTCTTGGGTATATTTGGCTTGATTGAAAAAGGTTCCTCCTCTTATTTGCTTGATCTCAAAACCAAGAAATACCCTTAAATCCCATCATAGACATCATGAACCTGTCAATCATAAGCTTTGAGAATTCATCATTAAAAGCTTTGGTAGACGAGCCAAAGATAATATCATCAACATATATTTGGCAAACAAAAATCTCCCCATTAACCTTCTTAGTAAAAAGAGTGGGATCAATTTTCCAACCTCAAACCCATGGTCTAACAACAACTCTCTAAGGTGCTCATACCAAGTACGTGGAGCTTATTTAAGACCATAGAGCGCCTTATCAAGTTTGTAGACATGGTTTGGGAAGTTGGGATCCTCGAAACCCGGGGGTTTCTTAACATAAACCATCTCATGTAATGGACCATTTAGAAAAGCACTTTCCACATCCATTTGTTGTAATTTAAAATTATGATGTGCAGCATAAGCAAGAAGGATATGGATGGACTCAAGGTGAGCCATGGGAGCATAAGTCTCTCCATAATCAATGCCTTCAATTTGAGAGAACCCTTGTGCTACCAATCTTGCCTTGTTCCTCACAACAATACCATGTTCATCTTGCTTGTTCTTGAATATCCATTTAGTGCCAATAACATTGCAACACTCTTTGGGCTTTTCTACTAACTTCCATACTTTATTTCTCTCAAAGTGGTGGAGCTCTTTGTGCATTTGTTCTAGCCAATCTGAATCTTCAAGAGCTTCCCATACTTTCTTTGGCTCCACCATGGATATATGAGCTTGATGCTCACCAAAGTGCTTCAATTGAGCTCGAGTGGACATGCCACTCCTTAGATCACCAAGAACATTCTCAAGAGTGTGTTCTCTTCTTTCTAACATTCTGTCCACTCTAGCTTTGCGACAAGTTTCGATCTCCTTGTTGTTACTTGCAGGAGTCTCTTCATCATTTTGGTCCTCATCTTGACCATCAATTTGACCATGATCAATAATGGGTTCAGCTTCATCTATATGAGGTATAGGTTGATCTTGGTCTTGATCAGGCAATTTACTTGAAAGGCTTTGAGATGTAGCTGCCTGAATAAATTTGCCTTGAGCAACTGACTGCACAGGGTTGGACAATCCCGTCAGAGGAGAGAGTGGAAAATTCAGCCTAGTGCATTCATCCTAATGATCATGGAGAGGGTTCTCAGCTTGTCTTTGGCTTGGGTCATCATTACCCTCAATAATAGGAGCTTGTTGAAGTTGTGAAGATGAGGGATCCACATGAGTAGAGCATAGTTCTTCTCGATCCGCCACAAGGGGTTCCTCGACGGGGCGGATGAATCTCGCACGCATTCTTCTTATGGCATCTTGAGGTATTTCATCATCTACATCACAAACATCAACATGCCCCACTTGGGGGGCATCATATTCTTCGAAAACCACACTACAAGATTCTGTGACAATTCTAGAGAGTTTATCATAGATTCTATAAGTGTGGGAATCGTGACCATATCCAACATAAATACCCTCTAAATCTTTGGAATCAAATTTGGACAAATGAACACCTTTTATGAGATAGAAACGCTTACAACCAAACACCCAAAAGTATGAAATGTTGGGCTTGTTACCCGTGAGTAGTTCATATGGTGTCTTGATCAATTCTTTGCGGAGGTAGAGGAAGTTTGATGCATGGAATGCGGTGGAGATTGCCTCTGCCAAAAATTGTATGGAGACTTAAACTCAGCCAACATGGACCATGCCATATCCATTAAAGTCATGTTCTTCCTCTCAGCTACACCATTTTGTTGAGGGGTATATGCAGCGGAATATTGATGTTTTATCCCCTCATCACTAAGAAAACCAGTTAGAGTGTAGTTCTTGAACTCGATGCCGTTTTCTCTTCTTATTGTTAGCATGGGCAAATTGTATTAACGTTGAACCATATTGACAAAATCGATGAAGTATTGTTGGGTCTCACTCTTCAACTTGAAGAAATAAACCCATGAATATCTTGAGTAGTCATCAACAATCACCAAGCAATATTTCTTCCCACAAAGTCTCACATGAGATGGGGGACCAAAGAAATCCACATGGAGGAGTTTGATGACCCACAAGTATAGGGGGTGTATCGCAGTATTTTCGAGGGAAGTGAAACCCAATTTATTTATTCGACACAAGGGGAGCCAAAGAATATTTATAAGCCTTAATAACTGAGTTTTCAATTCAGCTGCACCTGGAAACAATCTTGCTCATAGAAGTTTATCAGTAGCAACAGTTTTGTAGTAGAAATAGTAAAGTAACAGCATTAGTAAAGCAAAGACAGTAGTAACAAAAGCAGTAAACAGTGGGATTTGAGTGCGGTAGGCATAGGGATGGATGGACGGGCGTTGCATGGACAAGACAATTCACATAGCAATCAGAACATAGGGCAATTGCAGATAAATAAGATAAAGCATCCAAGTACTAGATAATCCTAGGCATGTGTTCCATATATAGTCATACGTGCTCGCAATGAGAACTTGCACAACATCTTTTGTCCTGCCAGCCCGTTTGCAGCGGGGCCTCTAGGGAACTACTGGCAATTAAGGTGCTCCTTTTAATAGAGCACCAGAGCAAAGCATTAACACTCCGTGAACACATGTGATCCTCACATCAAAGCCATTCCCTTCCAGTTATCCCGATTTCTGTTACTTCGGGGCCATAGGTTCCGGACAACAACGTGTGTATACAACTGCAGATAAGACCAAAAACAATACTATCATAATGAATCAATAACATGTTCAGATCTGAAATCATGGCACTCGGGCCCTAGTGACAAGCATTAAGCACAACAAGTTGCAACAAAGTCATAAAGCACTAATAAAAGATACTAGACACCATGCCCTAACAATCTGATGCCATTACATGAATGATCTCATCCAATCCCTACCATCCTCATAGCCTACAGCGGGGGATTACTCACTCATAGATGGGGGAAACATGGATGGTCGATGGAGATGATGGTGGAGATCGATGGAGATGGCTCCGGGGGCACTTCCCCATCTCGGCAGGGTGCCAGAACAGAGACTTTCTGTCCCCCGAATCTCCCCTTCTGTGGTGGTGGCGCTGCGGAACTTCTTCTGGAAAAACGTCGAACCCCCCGGAGTTTTTAGGTCAGAAGGCTTCTTATAGGCGAAGAGGGAGACCGAGGGGGTGCTTGGGCCACCACACCATGCCCTGGCGCGGCCAGGCCGAGCCCGCGCCTGGGGGGTGTGGCTAGCCCCTGGTCCTCCTCCGTCTCGTATTCTGGCTCCTGGAGTCTTCTGGAAAAATAGGCACTTTGGCTTTTGTCCCATCAAATTTCGAGAATATTCATTTTCTGACTTTCCTGGAACCAAAAATAGCAAAAAACAGGCAGCTGGCACTATGGCTCTTGTTAATAGTTTAGTCCAAGAAATCATATGAAAAGTACTCCAAAGTGTGGACAAAACACAAGAAAGTGGATAAAACCAAGCATGGAGCATCAAAAATTATAGATACATTTGCAATGTATCAGAGCTCCAATATCCTCTTTGACTTTATAATATTATTTGGCTTGTGGGGATAATCATGCATCTTTCATTCAACACAAGCCCTACAAACACGATCTTTGGCAAAACAAACATTGTCCTTTAGTCCCACATGTGGACACCCTTCTGGAGGCTTTGCAAAGTTCTCATATTGACATGGGCTAGTCGGCGATGCCATAACCAACTCACATCGGCCTTCCCAAATAAGCACATCGCACTTGTAGTGTTTTTCTTAGAAAAGTCCACCACATACAAGTCATTTTCGACATACCCAACAAAAGCGACCTTTAGAGTCTTGCTCCACAAGAGGACCACAATATCATTATCAATAAAGACTGCGAAACCCATCTTGCCTAGGGCACGGACTGAAAGTAAATTATATCCAAGGGTCTCAACAAGCATGACGTCCACAAGAGTAACATCTTGTGCAAGCACGACTTTGCCAAGACCCATTACCTGAGATTTTGACTTATCGACATATGTGACGGTTATATGATCTTGATTTGCTCTAATATCCATCATAATTGCTCTGCTTCCGCTCATATGACTTGTGCAACCACTATCAAGCACCCACTTTGACCCTCCAGAAGCATAGTTCTACAAAAGATCAAGCTAGATTTTAGGTACCCATTTTTCAAAGGGTCCTCTTTTGTTAGTTACAAGGGTCTTAGTAACCCAAATAGACCAAGCAATATAATCATCAAATGTACGAACATGTTGTGCATAAACATCACCATAAGAATTACGCATTAAGACATAGTGAGGGTTAGCACTTCCCGCAAAGTTATCTTGTGACATAGTATTGCCACTTTGGGTATCACTACCCATAATGGCCTTATCTTTTGGTTGAGCGGGCTTGGCCTTCTTCTTCTTGTTATTCTTCTTATACCTGGCCTTGGAAACATAGCCAAGACCTCTCTTCTCATTATTTGTCCTTTGCTTACTTAAAAGGTCATCAAGAGACTTTTTACCTTTGGGGAAGATTGACTTTGCAATCTCCCCCTTCAAACCAGCATTTTCTTCAAGGATATTTGTACTACTAGGGGAATGGAAATGCTAGGTGAAGCAATATTAGTCAATTGAGTTTGAAGTTGTTCACTTGACTTTGTGAGAGTCATGAGATCACTTTCCAAGGCCTTGTGAGCCTTCTTAAGCTTCTCATAATCCTTGGCAAGTTTGTCATGAACAACACCAAACTCAATCTTCTCCTTTTTAGCCTTTTTGTATTTAGCAATTGCATGATCATGTTCCTTAATGGGTTTAGCAATAATTTGATCATTTGACTCATCAAGGCCTTCAAGTTTTTCTTCAAGGGACACCCTAGTCTCTTGTTTTTCTTCAAGAGCATTAGTTAGAGCATCCATCTCAAGTATATGCTCTCTCCCAAGCTTACATCTCTCATCTAGGAGCTCTTGTGTGTGAGCAAGTTGGTTTAAGAGATTTACAAAATTCTTCTTATGCTCCCCTTGCAAGTTAGTCATATAAGCATGGAAAGCAACTAATTCTTCCTTCACCTCAAGAGTTATATCATCATTCAAATCATCATTGATACTAGAGGTGGAGAGAGGAGATGATGATACCTCCGATTCTCTTGCCATAAGGCAAGTGACGTTTTTGTTGGAGGTGTTCTCATTTGGGGAATGAAGAGGGCGAAGGTAGATGTAGAGGTAGTGGCAATCACAGCCACACCATTCATTGTTTCTTCTTCTTCCTCCTCCTCATCATCGGAGGGGAACTCTTCATGTCTTGTCAATGCAATGTCACCAGACTTCTTGTTGGTGGCATTCTTCTTGTAAAAAGGCTTCTTCAAAGGGGCCTTTGGATTTTTCTTCAATATGAGGGCACCACCATTGTCTTCTATCTTCTCATAAGGGCATCCGACAATAAAATGATAGTGGTCTCCAAAGTTGAAGCAAGTTCTCAATCTTGAAGCATTTTCTTTTCTACCACTTGGGTTGCTTCTTTGTTGCATCTCCATCTTGGCCTTTGCGGGATCTTTCCAGATATTTCTTGCATAGAAAGCCATGTATTCACCATGATCAACCTTGACATCTTCGAGGTGGCTCATAGCGAGTGCATCATCACTTCCTTCTTCTTCATCATACTCCACAACCTTAGCCTTCAAGGCAAGATTGACACCACTAATCATTCCAATATCACGAGCACGAGCATCTTTGGCATTCTTGACAGCAACCTTGAAGGCGGCCATCTCTTGCATAACTTCATTGGAGGTCATGAGATGGTAGTTGTGTCTTCCTTGGAGACTCTTCAAGTCAGTGGGCTTAGAGGGCATGAGTGCACTCACATACTTCCTCTTGATCCATGCATCATCAATGTGAGAGGTACCAACATTTCTGAAGGTGGTGGCTGTAGATTTGACTCTACGATACATGTCTTCATGATCCTCACCATCCTTCATAAAGAAACCTTCAGCTTCATTGCTTAAGGCATCATATCTATTTCTTCTCATGCTCTCATTTCCAACAAACAAGTCAATGAGAGCATCCCAAGCTTCCTTGGTGGTATTGTAGTGTTTAATGTGTGGGAAGTCCTTTGGTCCCACCCTAGCTATTGACCACTTATCTTCTTGTCAAGTTGGTTGGATCCTCAATCTTGAGTCCATCTTTAATGATGTTCCACAAGTCAATGCAAGAGCTGCGCACATGAGATTTCATTAATACTTGCCATTGAGCAAAGGTATGTGCAGCTAACTTAGGTGGGTCACCTCTATTATTTATATGGGGATGAGGGATAGGAGGGTCGAGAGAGTACCATCCAGGAACTGCATGGTGCTCTTCCTTCCCATCAGCATTTTGGTTGGAGTTAGTGCAATTATGTTGATCCCCCACTTCCACACCCGTTGGCTTAGCCGGAGCATTTACCTTAGGGTTAGTAGGTGTTTCCTCATGAGAGGGAGGTGGTGAAGCTGACTTTTCTTTAACAAGTTGCTCAACTAGTTGATGCAACTGTTGGATTTTGTTGCCCAAGGTAGAGCTCAAGCTTGTTTCCAACTTCTTGAGATCTACCATGGTCACCGAGGTGCTAGCATCACCCTCTCCACCATCCTCTGGGTTGACCATTTTCTCTTAGGCGGTTAAGCCCAAATAAAGAGTCGAGGCTCTAATACCAATTGAAAGGATCGTATGGTCACCTAGAGGAGGGGTGAATAGGTTCTACTTCAAATTTTACTTATTTTCCAAATTAGGGTGTGACACAAAGGTAAATTCTCTATATATACAACTATGGTGAATTTACCTATATGTCACTAGCACACCTAACTAAGCAAGAACTAAATAAAGTAAGGTGCGGTGAGGGGTAGAAGTAACCAAAGTGAAGCACGCGGGGACATAAGGATTATTTCCCACAGTTCCTTCCTTTTGAGGGGAAGTACATCTGCATTTGGAGAGAAGGGTGGTATCAAACTACCAACGCCATGAGAGGCCTCCCTTGTTATCCAGTGAACCTCACCCCAAGGGGATCGATTCACACTTCCACTATATCGGCAACCTTCAAGGTGGTAGATGGCACCCTTACAACAAGTTGGCGGCCCACACCCACAACTTAATTGGGGGCTCCTGAATCCAAGCAAGCTATCACACAATCAAAGAAAATCTTGTAAGAATCAAATCAAACCAAAATAAGGCTTAGGGTTTCCAATGAAATCCTAGAGCAAGGGGCCATCAAGTGAATGAGGGGGAAATGAAGATCTCTCTTGGTGAAGCTGTAGATCAATGCCTCCTCCTCCGATTCCCCAAAGATCAATGAGTTTGGGTGGTTGGATGAATATATCTTGGAGTTTTGTTGGCTCTAATGGTGGTGCTTTTCTTTTCTAGAACGAGCAGCCTAAGGTTGAAGATGAGGTCCCCTATTAATAGACCGCACAGCTGCATACCATTTTCTGACCGTTGGGGATTTTCCACACTGGAGACTTCGGTCAGACAGATCGGAGACTCTGGTCTACACCGAAAAATTTGTCCCATCTCCGGACTGGCTCTCTGAATGTCTTAGGCAGTGTCTTGTCATTCACTCTAGAAAATCTAGCCAAAACTCTGGACCAGGGACACCAGAGACTCCGATGTTTCCACACCAGAAACTCCGGTCTAGGAAATCACACCGAAGACTCCGGCCGATATCCGGCCCATCTCTGGACCCCCTCACAGAATGAGCCTGGGTCGTGTCCAGCAACCACACTGGGAACTCTTGGGGAAACTCCGGACCACACCCGAGACTCCGGTGTTTGCACACCGGAGACTTTGGTTTGGAATCTTCAGGAAAGCTTAGTTTTTGGCCAAGGAATTTCCCACATTAATCTGACCTTTTCTCTTTTCAATATATTGACCTATAGACATTAACACACAGTAAAATGAACCTTATGTTGTTAACGAACACGAAAACATATTAGGAAAATAAATGTCCGTCCACACTTGATGAGGTATAGCCTCTAGGGTTGGATCTATCTTCATGGATTCTAGGTGGAAATCGTGGGAATAGTGTGGGAAAATGAGTAGGTAGCGTAAAAGAACACACACATGCGAAGAACATGATGAACTCTATGCAAACAGAACATGATACATGAGCAATTTTCTCGTCACTTGCCACCGATCTAGCTAATAGAATCCTTGCAAGAAAAGATTGGGAAAGATATTTCCTCGATTCCAATCAGAGAGGTATGAACACCTTGGAGAGGTCCTTGACACATGATCACAGTAACACGAGGCTTTTATAACTCTTATATTCAATCTATAGAGTTCTTGCTGATAAGATGCTCCCTTGGAAGGGAGATGAGACACAATAATAATTCCAATCTAGGGTTCTTATCTTATCTTATATGTATAAGGGAATAAGGATGAGTGATGAGGGGTGACCTCGGAAATGCTCATGGTTATGGACTTTGGGTTTTATGGAAAAGAGAACGATGGGGATTTCGTCGGATGTCAGGCAAACAAGGGAGTCGAAGTCGCCTAATTATCGATGGACAATACTATTACAAATTGCTTGGGAGCTTTTCGGTACCTCCTCGTTGGCTCCTCCCAGCCTATATATAATAGGTCAGGTCCTAAAGATGTATACGGATATGTTACATATTCATGATTACAACACCAACTCAATGTCGATTCTTATTTCCTTATCTATTAAAACTATGACTTCTGTCGGATGCTTCTTGGGCCTTCATATTGGGTCTTCATGGGCCGCGAGCCCTTACATAGCTAGGGTAACAAAACATAAGCACCCGAGTAATCATACCCATGTCAGTAGCCCCCGAGACTCTACCTGAATTGTAGATTCGGTTTGAGTCTCAAAGATGTTTTCAGTATTCATAATTTGAGATTTATGAAATATCTTTATTTTTTAGCTTTGTAGGGATCTGGTACAACAAGCCTGATGCATCCGACGGATCAGGAATCAGTTAATTTCTCCTAGGCAAAAAACACTGTAGACCTACATCAAATTCATTTTCCAAGGCTTGAACTCAGAATTTTTACTGGCGTAACTCAGTTTGAGCCGTTGAGGTCTTATGTGTTACTGAATTCTAGTTATATTATATCGGGTACCCAACGCGTCCGTCAATATTTATCATCATATCATCGATACGGATATTCTACTAGCAGAGTGCATTCTTGTGCGATTACCAGGCCACACAAGACGAATCCCGGGGTCTTATCTTCATGTCATGGACACGCCATTCGGAGTTTTATCATGTCAGGCGCAATCCGAGATTTTAATTTTTTTTATCGACTACCTTGTTTGGCTGCTAGAATTACTGAAGCTTATCAGTTATTTTCTCGAATGATCCTTTTTGTAGATGCTCCCGATGGGAGTAACCATTTGAGGATACATATATGTAATACTCCTTTGTTGTAACATACAAGGATAATTTTTCTTTAGGTCTTGTTTTATCAAAAATGAACCTTTCGTTAGGTGCGGGACAATGCTCCTGATGGGATGCTTGCAACATAGCCCCCCGAGGCTATGTTTCGGATGCTTGCATCGGGACATAGGATCAAAATTCTTTAATTTATTTGTAAGACCACCTTGATATTTTGTCGGGTGCGTGGCCAGCGCTCCCGATGGGAGTAGCCCCCGAGGCTACAGTCGAATATTTGTTTTCGACTGTAGGCTCAAAAAAATTTACTGAGGAATTTGTTGGATTTTTCCTAATAAAGGCCCAACCCATTTATATTATTCAATAATTCCTGAAATCCTAGAGGCCCACTTGGCCCATTCATGCAAGGCAAAGAGGTGGGATAGGAGTTTAGTTCCACATTGCTAGTTGAGTGGAAGTTGGACCAGCTTATAAGGAGAGCTCTTCCACCACTTGTACGAGCTTGAGAAGAGAAGACATATACACGCGCGCTCCTCCTCCTCCGCCGCCCGCCTCGCCTCGCCTCGTCACGTCACGACACGACACGACACGCGCGCGGGTTGCGGGAATGCCTCGAGCCGAGAGCTTCTCTTTCTTTTTGCCACGCATAAATGGATAATAATTTGAACAGTCTGCGTGAGTGTATTTTTTAATACGCACGAACTCAGTGGAGATTTAATTCGAGCTTAGTGGAGGTTGTTCGGCTTCGGTCGATGCCTGTTCGTTTCCTCTCCCGACGCTGACTGTTCGCCTGCCTACCCGTGCCTATAAGAGTGAGAGGTCGCTCCTCTCCTCAGACACACCAACGCACACACCCTGCGCCTCCAGTTTCAGAGCATTGCCCTGCTTAGATCTTCCCCATCCTGTCTTGCGGCGTGCACCGCGAGCTGGGACAGTAGGCCTCCGAGACCCCGCTACTTCAAGTCCTGTACGGGAGAAGGGCGATAAGGTTTTTGGGGAGCGCTACCAGCGCGACTAATGGCTTCATCACGGACTCCTTCACGGATAGCGACTGCAGCGACGTCTTCCCCAACGACGACTTCTTCCCCGACATCAACAACCTTTTCCTCGACAACATGGCCGACGACAGTGCCAACGGTAACGGGAACACCGACGGTTCCTCTACCGTGATGTATATCATCTTTTGGTCATTTTCTATTATTCTACCTATGCTTTATCTGCCTTTTATTTTGGTTAAATCTCTTGGAAAATTGCTCTATTTCTCAACAATCCAAAAACCTTATTATAGGCAATTTGCTCCAAGTGGTTTCGTTGCTACTGTGAAGCCACCTGTTTTTCAGGGTACGCATTATAAGAGGTGGCGCCTGAGAGCAGTTCTCTGGTTTCAGAACATGAACTGCTATCACGCCACTCTTGGCAAGCCTGAGGGAGAGCTTACTCCTGCTCAGGAACAAGTTTTTCGGAAAACTGATACCCTGTTCAAGGCTGCTTTGCTGTCTATTCTAGGGGATAATATTGTTGAACCCTATATGTCATTTGATAATGGCAAGGACATGTGGGCTGCGCTCGAGGCCAAGTTTGGGGTCTCGGACACTGGCAGTGAACTGTATGTCATAGAACAACTCTATGACTACAAGATGACTGATGACCGCTCCATGGTTGAGCAGGCTCATGAAATACAGTCACTGGCCAAAGAGCTTGAGCACTTCCCTTGTGTTTTACTGGACAAGTTCATTGCCGGGGGCATTATTGCCAAACTTCCCCCTTCGTGGAGGAACTTTGCTACTTCCCTGAAACACAAGAGACAAGAGTTTTCCGTTTCGGATCTCATTTGTACTCTTGATGTGGAAGAGAAGGCGAGAGCAAAAGAGACACGTGCTCGAGGTGCTGAGGGAGGTTCAAGTGCCAATCTGGTACAGAAAAAGAACTTCCAGTCACACAAGTCCAAGAAAAAGGAAAGTTCGATGGAAAGAACAAAGCCTCACAGTCTACTAGCTTCAAGAAGAAGACTGATAAGAAGAAAGGTGCTTGTCATGTATGCAGTGATCCTGATCATTGGGCTCCTGCTTGCCCCAACCGATTTGACAAGCGCCAGCATGGAAAAGGCAGCAAGACTGCTAATATTGTCATGGGCGATGTTGAGATGAAAGATGTTGGGTATGGTATATTACCTACTATTCTTTCATTATGTCCTTCTCCTGATTGGTGGATTGACACAGGCGCTAATGTACATGTTTGTTCTGATGTTTCCATGTTTTCTTCATATCAGGTCAGAGGGGCTCAGTCCATGCTGATGTTGAACGGCTCGCATGCTTCTTTTCATGGTGTTGGTACGGTCGATCTGAAGTTCACTTCGGGAAAGATTGTGCGCCTGAAGAACGTGCATCATGTTACCTCAATAAATAAGAATCTTGTTAGTGGATCACTTCTATGTCGTGATGGCTACAAGATTGTGTTTGAGTCCAATAAATTTGTACTGTCTAAGTTTGGAACATTTATTGGTAAAGGCTATGAGTGTGGAGGTTTGTTCCGCATGTCACTGTCAGATGTGTGTAATAAAGTTGTGAATCATGTTTCATCTGATCTTGTGTCAAATGTCTAGCATTCACGTCTTTGTCATGTTAGATTTGGTTGCATGACGTGGTTAGCTGAAATGAATATAATCCCAAAATTCACTACTGTAAAGGGATCTAAATGCCAAACTTGTGTGCAAGCAAAGCAACCTCGCAAGTCACATACGACTGCAGAGGTGAGAGATTTGGCGCCACTAGAGCTCATACATTCAGATCTTTGTGAGATGAATGGTGTGTTAACAAAAGGTGGAAAGAAATATTTTATGACATTGATCGATGACTCTACGAGATATTGTCATGTGTATCTTCTAAAATCAAAAGATCAGGCTTTGAGTTACTTCAAAATCTATAAAGCTGAAGCGGAAAACCAACTTGATCGAAAGATTAAGAGGCTTAGGTCTGATCGTGGTGGAGAGTATTTTTCCAACGAGTTTGATTCTTTTTGTGCGGAACATGGTATAATCCATGAGAGGACGCCTCCCTACTCGCCCCATTCAAACGGGGTAGCCGAAAGAAAGAACCGTACTCTAACAGATTTGGTTAACACCATGTTAGACACATCGGGTCTCTCCAAGGAATGGTGGGGGAGGCATTACTGACTGCATGTCATGTCCTAAACCGAGTTCCCACTAAGAACAAAGAGATTACTCCATTTGAAGAATGGGAAAAGAAAAGATTAAATCTTTCTTACTTGCGAACTTGGGGCTGTCTGGCAAAGGTTCATGTGCCAATCCCAAAGAAGCGCAAACTTGGACCAAAAACCGTGGACTGTGTTTTTCTGGGATATGCTTTTCATAGCATTGGCTATAGATTCTTGATAGTAAAATCTGGAGTACCAGACATGCATGTTGGTACAATCAGGTAGTCAAATGATGTGACTTTCTTTGAAGATATCTTTCCCATGAAGGATATACCTAGCTCATCAAATCAGGAGATACCTGACTCATTGAATCAGGAAATACCCACAATTCCTGAACATACCATTCCTATTGAACACTCGGAAAAACCTGAGGAGGATGATAATGAAATTCCTAAGAGGAGTAAGAGACAGAGGACTGTAAAATCCTTTGGTAATGATTTCATTGTGTACCTTGTGGATGATACTCCTACCTCTATTTCAGAAGCCTATGTATCTCCTGATGCTGACTACTAGAAGGAAGCCGTTTGTAGTGAGATGGATTCCATCTTAGTGAATGGAACATGGGAGATCACCGATCGTCCTTATGGGTGCAAACCCGTAGGATGCAAATGGGTGTTTAAGAAGAAACTTAGGCCTGGTGGTACTATTGAGAAGTACAAGGCAAGACTTGCAGCCAACGGTTATACCCAAAAAGAAGGTGAGGACTTCTTTGATACTTACTCACCCGTACCCAGATTGACTACCATTCGCGTACTACTATCTTTGGCTTCCTCACATGGTCTTCTCGTTCATCAAATGGACGTTAAGACGACTTTCCTAAATGGAGAGTTGAATGAGGAAATTTATATGGATCAGCCAGATGGATTTGTAGTGAGTGGTCAAGAAGGAAAAGTGTGTAAGTTGTTGTAGTCTTTATATGGCCTTAAACAAGCACCTAAGAAGTGGCACGAGAAGTTTGAGAGAACCCTAACCACCGCAGGTTTTGCTGTAAACGAAGCTGACAAATGTGTATACTATCGCTATGGTGGGAGCGAGGGAGTAATTCTTTATTTGTATGTTGATGACATACTGATTTTTGGGACCAATCCTAATGTGATTAAGGAAGTCAAGGATTTCTTATCTCGGTCTTTTGAGATGAAGGATCTAGGAGTAGCTGATGTTATTTTAAACATCAAGCTATTGAGAGATGATAATGGTGGGATCACACTGCTTCAGTCTCACTATGTGGAAAAGATCTTGAGTCGCTTTGGGTATAGCAACTGCAAGTCTTCTCCAACACCGTATGATCCTAGTGTGTTACTTCGAAAGAATAGAGGCACTACTAGAGATCAATTGACATATTCTCAGATTATTGGGTCGCTTATGTATTTAGCTAGCGCTACGAGGCCTGACATCGCTTTTGCTATAAGCAAACTCAGCCTGTTTGTTTCAAATCCTGGAGATGATCATTAGAAAGCTCTTGAGAGAGTCATGCGCTATCTAAATGGCACTACGAGCTACGACATTCACTATACTGGGTACCCAAGGGTACTGGAGAGATATAGTGATTCAAATTGGATATCTGATGCTGATGAGATAAAGGCCACGAGTGGATATATATTTACACTTGGTGGTGGTGCTGTTTCTTGGAAGTCTTGCAAGCAGACCATCTTAACGAGGTCAACTATGGAAGCAGAACTTGCAGCATTAGACACAGCCACTTTCGAAGCAGAGTGGCTTCGAGACCTCTTGATGGACTTACCTATGGTTGAGAAACCTATATCCGCAATCGCAATGAACTGTGATAATCAAACTGTGATTGTTAAAGTTAACAGTTCTAAGGATAATATGAAGTCCTCAAGACATGTGAAGAGGAGATTGAAATCTGTCAGGAAAATGAGAAACTCCGGAGTTATTGCATTGGATTATATCCAAACATCTAAGAATCTGGCAGATCCCTTCACAAAGGGTCTATCACGTAACGTGATAGAAAATGCATCAAAGGAGATGGGTATGAGACCCACAATATAAGTTTTCCACAGTGGTAAACCACTCTATATGATCGGAGATCTCGTGAATTAGAATTGGGAGACAAGTTGTTGGTTAACTGAGAGGAAAGTATCCCTACTTTAAAACACCACTCTGTGAAGATGCAATACTTTCCTATTCTGCATGGCAGGTTGATTTATCTTAATGTGTTCTAAGTGGCTTAGTTTAAACAGAGATGTTGTCCTGCAGAACATCTTTTGAAGAACACACCTATATGAGTCTGATTGTTAAACGTCGCAGTCTATGAGAGTTGGGTGCTCTCTAATAAACTCATGAAAGGCTATGGAGTATGATGCATAAGCTCCACCCGAGGGGAAGTCCCACGGCAGCCCAGTATTGGTCAAGGCTTTGTGTAAAGCTAGAATGCAGCAAACTTGCAGTTCAAGGCATAGTCCACTGTACAAGTTGCAAACTAGTGTAGCATAGAGTTCTAGGTGGAAGTTCAACTTAATAGTCTCCACTAGTACCAGTATATAAACAATGTTTTGGAACCATAGGCAAATTTATGTGTGCCTCTAGGATCTGGTGGGGGATTGTTGGAATTTTGCCTAATAAAGGCCCAGCCCATTTATATTATTCAACAATTCCTGAAATCCTAGAGGCCCACTTGGCCCATTCATGCAAGGCAAAGATGTGGGACAAGAGTTTAGTCCCACATTGCTAGTTGAGTGGAAGTTGGACCAGCTTATAAGGAGAGCTCTTCCACCACTTGTACGAGCTTGAGAAGAGAAGACATATACACGCGCGCTCCTCCTCCTCTGCCGCCTGCCTCGCCACGCCTCGTCTCGTCACGTCACGACGCGTGTGCACGCCGCGGGTTGCAGGAATGCCTCGAGCCAAGAGCTTCTCTTTTCTTTTGCCACGCATAAATGGATAATAATTTGAACAGTATGAGTGAGTGTATTTTTAATACGCACGAACTCAGTGGAGATTTAATTCAAGCTTAGTGGAGGCTGTTCGGCTTTGGTCGATGCATGTTCATTTCCTCTCCCGGCGCCGACTGTTCGCCTGCCTACCAGTGCCTATAAGAGTGAGAGGTCGCTCCTCTCCTCAGACACACCAACGCACACACCCTGCGCCTCCAGTTTCAGAGCATTGCGCTGCTTAGATCTTCCCCATCCCGTCTTGCAGCGTGCACCGCGATCAGGGATAGTAGGCGTCCGAGACCCCGCTACTTCGAGTCCTGTACGGGAGAAGGGCGATAAGGATTTTGGGGAGCGCTACCAGCGCGACTACTGGCTTCATCACGGACTCCTTCACGGATAGCGACTGCAGCGACGTCTTCCCCAACGACGACTTCTTCCTCGACATCAACAACCTTTTCCTCGACAACATGGCTGACGACAGTGCCAACAGTAACGGGAACACCGGCGGTTCCTCTCTCGTGATGTATATCATCTTTTGGTCATTTTCTATTGTTCTGCCTATGCTTTATCTGCCTTTTATTTTGGTTAAATCTCTTGGAAAATTGCTCTATTTCTCAACAGAATTTACTTCAACTCATTGTTTTGTAAATGCTTTCTCGGGTCTTCTCCTTGTATATAACCAAAGTATTTGTTACTGACATCACTACTGATGAAATTGCACTGTGGCTTCTCAAAGACAAGTCTTGATGGGACATTTCAATTTGTGGTCCCATGTTGTAGTAATGATGACCCGTGGGTGGCGTGTGAGCGGAGTTTTTTGACTACATGACCCTCTTTTTCACGCGAAGATCGAGGCGTCGTGCGAGTTTCCTCCAATTTTACCGCAACATTACCTGTACATGATTTTTTCCTTCTATGGCTCTTATGGCACGTGTCATCATCCTGTGTACCTTGACGGTTCGATTTGTTATCGAACGGTTGAGCTTTGCGCTTCTTCTCTTTATAAACGAGGGGAAATCGTTTTACCTTTTTAATATCTTCTCTGGCTGCGTTCATCTTCTACCTTGTGCCTTGCATGTGTTTGTTGCTTTCACCTACTTCTTCTTCTTCGTGTGCTTGTACCAGTTTTCAGCCATCATGGTGAAAAGAAAGCTAGGAACTTCCACTGCGGCTGCCAAGACCACGAAGAAGAGGGCTCTCGGATGGGCCTGACGAAGTGTTCTACGCGAGATCTACGCAAAGCCCAGAACTCCGATCACCTTGAGGAGGGATCCTCAAGCTTCCAGGGGATGAGGCTGTCACTGCCCCCGCATCTGGATGGCAGATAATGTTTCTTTCCTTCTTGTATCACGGCCTCCTCCTTCCTGTCCATGAATTTCTTCGAGGCCTCCTCTTTGTTTATGGCGTGCAGCTCTATCAGCTCACGCCCAATTCCATTCTTCATGTCGCCTGCTTTTTCACCCTTTGTGAGTGCTTCCTCGGGATCCTTCCCCATTGGGGCCTATGGAAGTATTTCTTCTATGTTCATCAAAATGCCACCGATACTCTTGTTCATGATGTCGGTGGCGCCATTTTCTTTGTTCGCTCCGAAGTTGATTATTTCGACTTCAAGATTACTGATTCCATCCAAGGATGGAAAACCAAATTGTTTTACATCAAGGACAAAAAAAATGAGGGTCAATCTTTTGGGTTGGCCCCTTTGACCCCTAGAAGACATGCCGCAAGTTGGATTCATGGGATCAGCTCCCAATTCCTGAAGGAATGATGGATATCAAACCCCTACTCACCCACATAGAGAAGATGCACCATGAGATTGGCAAGGAACTGCCGGGATTACAAATCCTGGCATACTTTCTTCAGATACATGTGCAGCCTCTTCAGGCGAGACTGTCCGGTATGTGGGCCTATACTAGTAAGAAGGATTCGATGAGGATTTCACCGGATGATATTACCCTCAAGGTCTATGATAAAAGAGTTTGAAAATTCACCACGCTGACCAAGAAGAGCCTGGTTCCCTCAGATTGCCGTGTGGAGCCTTTTGGCAAGAAAAAATGCCTTCCAGAAGTAAGTTTTCATTGGCTTCCTCTTTGTTCTATGTACTAATGTATTTTATCTCTTACGTTTTTTCTCCCCTTTGTTTTCTATTCTTTCGTGATGTAGGATTATGATGATCTATCTTCGCTTCCCCCTCTACCCAAAAGCGGTGAGCTCCCAGCCAACCCCTCTTTATCCGACGATCTTCCTATGGTTGGGACTGCTGCCGATGAAGAGGTGGAGATGTCTATTGTTGAATCCTCATTAAATACTTAGTCTATTCCTTCGGCTTGTTCTGAATATTTTTGCATGGTGCCTGTAGGTGAAAAAAGGAAGTGCACTGATGCGGCAGAGATGCTTGAAGACTCGGATGACTCCACTAGCTCGAAGCCTCTATGTTCCATCCATGTTTCATCGGCTCCTCCACATATGAACTTGTTCTTCTTTACGTAGGACATTTCTTTGTAAGTACTGATTGTCCCTTCCTTGATTCTTTCAGATGGTAAAATTACAGAGTTCTTTGCTTTGCCTCTGTAGTGGTGGTGAGGGGGTAGATCCTCCCACATCCCCCTTGGTACTTCTGCTGCTCCTCCTCCAGTTCAATCTCAAGAGCCATCAACGATTCCAAAGGAAACTCACGTGTCTCCTATGGATAATATTATCGAAAATGATGTTGCCACTTCACCAAAGCTGCCGCCATAGAAAAGAAGAAGAATTGCGGGCAAAGGTGTGGTGATATCCGAGAATCCCGTCAAGGTTGACATGCAGGATGTAAGTATTTGTTTGGTTTAATGTGATTGTAGCTTCTCCTTTGCTCTTATTTTCCAGATGTTCTGCTCTTTGTGTTTGGCTACCTTTGATGTGTGAGATGGTTGATATGGTCTCTCACTTTATCAAGATCCATAATGAAGCCAGAGAATTGAAAGTTTTGTTCCCTTCATCCTTGAGAATTTGGCATTTTTGTTCCTTTTTACTTCTATTTCACATTTAAGTACTTTTCGAATCGTCCAATCGCTGCCAACGAATCCGGGGTCATCCAGGATGAGGCGATAAAGCGTGACCATGATTTGGAGGCAAAACTGCAGGTTACCGAGAAGGCTCTGGAGGAGCCAAAGCATAAGGCCAAAGCTGACGCTGAAGAAAAGGAGAAACAAACCGTTGCTTGAGATGAAAATCTTCGGAAGCGCTTGGAGACTCTTAATGCTTCATTGACTCGTGAGTTTACTATCTTCAAAAGAAGATGTCTGTTTTGCTTTTGCTACTTTCTTTTTGTCCTTGACTCTATTTGTATTCGCAGAGCTTACTGGCCAGAATTTGGTGCTAGACGCGGATAAGAAGGTTGAACCTTTATCGGATGTTGTTGGCACTTTAGAAGCCAACTGTGTTCGTGGGTGCAATCTTCTTATTCGCTCACGCCGTGCCTTCAAGAGCTTGCATGCTAAGATTTTCCCGACAAAGGAGGTGCCGACTGATTTAAACGACCTCGTTGATGTCTTTGGTGCTGACCTGAGCCCACCTGTTGGCTATAGAGTGACGCAATCGAAGAGTGGCGCTAAAACTTCTATGGCCCTGGCGATGGCGCATAGCAAGAAGTTCGACTGGCAGAAGGCTACCTCCTCTGTCCCAGTCACCTCGAATGGCCAGGCAGTCGATTTGAACCCTTTTGTTAACAAGGCCAAGAAGTACTATCGGCTGATGTTAAGCATAGGCACAGGTTCAGAAAAATCTATTGCCCCTTGTTTGGCTAGTGCCCCTTCAACGAGTGTCACCCCAGTCGTTCCTGCGACTAGCGCTCCTTCTGCCAGCGCCACCTTGTCCACGAAGAAAGTTGCCCTGTAGTTTATTTTGTTGTCATATGTGTCTTTTATTTTGCTGTTGTAATGAACATGGCTCCTTTTGTTTAAGTCCTCCTTTTGTGGAGAAAAAGTTGTTGCATATGTTTGTTGTGTGTGTGAATTGTCCTTTGTGTATTGAAGGTCCTCCATTTTTCGTCTTCCCTACCAGATATTATGCGATTCGGCGACTCCATCCACGCCTACTCAGACATCGGATGTAAAACCATTTTTGTCTGGGTTAGGTGCGTCCGAGACTACTATTATTCATGCAGTTGATCCACCATTGTATGCAGCGAAGATTGAGCAGGTGAAGAAACTTGAGGTAAACTTTGGGTTGTCCATTCAATGGTGGACGTATCTCAGTCAAAGATGCACAAGGCCCTGTATCATGAAGCATATTTTTTGGAAGAAATTTCCAAGGTCAGCGAGAAAATGATGTGTAAGTCTTCCGCAGTATTTCCTTTTTATTCGTAGACGTTGATTTTTTCCTTTTTTTACTTTAGGTGTTCGATTGTGTGAGAGGAAAGAGACCCAATGTCTGCGCAATCAAATCCATGCTCTGGTGGTTGCTTCCCAAAATACCGAGAACGATTTTTGGATTGATCATCGTCGTGCCTACTCAGTGGCTTTGCTTCAAGACCGTGTATTAGAGGTGGAGCAGTTCATCTAGTGCTGCAACACATCTTTGGCTATTGTATATAATGCCATGTTTTCCCGAGATCCTCAACCTTGGAGCCTAGCTTATTTTGATGGCAAAATTTCAGCAGGGTGAAAGGATTCATAACTTTGTGAAGCTCCAACTTATGGTGGGTGCGAAGCTTGTACTTTCTTGGGTGCACGCGCACCACCCAACGCTAGATTTGGTTGATGTGTTTCTGAGACTGCCTCCCCCCCCCTGGCGGTGGTCTGGTTAGCATGGCGCCACACTACACGGCTGCCCGTTGTCCTTCCATTAGGATTGTCCGGAGATGCCTAGAGGAAGATGAGGACTTCTTCATGAACTCACCCATCTAACTATTTCCTTCATTATGTATCTATGTATTAAGAGAAATACTATGTAACGCCATTGTACTTGTTGAAAAAGGTCATAAATTTATAAAAGATTTTGTTTTTATCACGTGAGACCTCTTTATTCGTCTGATGCCTATATGATGAGTCAACTTATACTTAGGTCAAAAGCATGTTGTATAGGAGCCGATGATTTTGCATATGCCGTACTTGTCGAATCCCGCGTGTATCAGGTTGATGAATAGAACGGCAGAAATCTCAAGACCTAGTTTGGGAACTTTTCTTGATTTATTGTCGAATAGAAAACGATGCATTTTTGGCGTGCTTGCCTGGCCGTTAGCCTTATTGAAAATAAAATGCATAAAAGTAAAAGAACTTCCTAAAATCTACGGCTTATGTCTTGAGGTAATCCATTGCTATTTTGTTGCGTTATATGTGGGCTCAAGGGGGTTTCATCCCTTCGACTGGAGGCGCAGCTTCTGCACGATGGACCAGAGAGAAAAGTGGTTGGTTTGTTGGATAGCCTTTGGTTGGAAAGTCAATGCACACGCGGAATCCGGCATCTTTCTTTGGGACAAGTATTGGGTTAGCCACCCATGTTGCTTTTATTATCCCTGTGATGCACCACGTGTTTGTGAGGCGAGGAACTTGTTGTCCAATGGCCTTGATTTGTTGGGTGGACTATTCATTGTCTGTTGTGCGGAACTTGGTTGAGTGCTCGTTGGGTTCTTTGGGGGTTTTTTGTGTATCGACAGAGTTTACAAGAGTCTCCAATTCTCACGGAGGACACCAATGAGCGTGCCATCCTATGCAGGACCAATGTTGGAGGAGGGATAGGTTGTGTTTGCGGGTGCATGGTGCGCCTGATTTTCCGAAGCCTGCTCACTCCGGACATGTCCTTCATGTAGTAGTTCGTCCGCAATTTTCAGCTGGCCAAATTCTGCTTCCATCCCAAAAGATTCTGATATTTCCTTGAACTCTTGCTCGCAGCTATCTGAACGGGGGAAACTTCCCCTTACTATTATGACCCCATTAGGGGCTGGCATTTTTAGTACCAGATATTCGTAGTATGGTACTGCCATGAACCTAGTGAAAGCTGGTCGCCCCAGGATCGCAAGGTATTGTGATGGCCAGTCCATAACTTTGAATTCTAGTTTTTCGCACCTGAAGTTCCTCCTTGGTCCGAAGACCACGTCAAGATAGACTTTGCCTAGAGGAATCTTGGCTTTGCCCAGAACTATCCCCTGGAAAGTTGTGTCTTTAGGTGCTAGATTTGTCAGGGACCAATTCATTGCTCGCAGGGTTTTGGCGTAGATGAGATTGATGCTGCTCCCTACATCCAAGAAAACCTTGCTCATGTCCAAACCACCAATTTGTTATTCCACTATTAAGGCTAACTGACCCGGTCGTGGTACCCGAAGCGGGTGATCAGCTCTACTGATCGTGATTTCTTGTTCTGAACAATGGACATATTCAGGTGTAGGAGGTGGTGATGTTACTGCCATATTTACTTGTCTTGTAATCAACTTCTATGTTCTATTGGATGGCCACCACTTCTGAATCATCGACATTGCACCCTTGGACCCGGCATACTCATCTTCTTGGTTTGTTGTGTGTTGCGGCTGCCTGCTGGCAGGTGCACCGGTGGCGGTGGTGGTGAGCCAATGGCCAATGTGCCAGGTGTAGTGGCGTATCCTCAGCTTGCTGCTTCGGTTGCCTTTGCATTGCATAGATCTTGCATCTTTAATTTTTTTTAAATCCTTCATGAGATGGTTGGATCGCCTTTTGCCCGTTGAGTCGACGTAAATGTGCATATTGCAAGGTCCTTCCAGCATTTGCATTGCGGACATTGGTGGGTCTCGAGATATTGGCTAGTATTTCTATGGTGGTTGGCTTCCTCCAACATCGTCCATATTGATGCGATACCCGCTGTTGTAATCGTCGCTTCTTCGGTTGTTCCCTCCTGAGAAACTGGCTGCAACATAGCTTGGTCCGTTGTGTCCATCGTTGTTCCGCCATCTTCGGTCATTATTGCGCCTATCCCTATCTTATTCGGGTGAACATGCTCTCTTATTTTGTACCACGTATTCTCTGTCAGCCTAGCGGTTTGCCATGTCCACCAGCTGTGAGATTGTTTTGGGATTGACCCATCCCATCTCTTCTATGAATTCTGGTCGACAAAGGACGTCATTGAAAGCGTCAATTGCCCTTTCAATGGATATGGCCTCAGCCAAATTTTTATAATGTTCCAGCGCTAGAAGAAGGCCCATATTGGTCCTCTAGGTTTTTGCTTGCACGCTCGCAATTGCTCTAGAGATGCGGGTCGCTTGAATGTGGAGTGGAAATTTGGGATGAATTTGTCTTCAATATCATTCCAGCTGCTGATAGAATCTCTGGGTAACTGTCTTAGCCATGACCGGGCAGCACTAGTTAGGTGCAACTGCAGGCTCTGCATTGCGGTGGCCTTAGAGCCACCCTGTAATTTGACGGTTGCAAAATAATATGCCAACCAAGCTTCAGGTTCTTGGAGGCCGTCGTATTTCTAATGACCATGAGGGAGTTTGAAGTCCTTGGGTACTGGAGTTTTCCGAACCAGTCGAGTAAAGCAACTGGCTCCGCATAGTTCATACTCGTCCTCGCCACTACAAGAAAAGTTTCCTTCCACAACGACTTGGCCTGATGGTCATCGTAGAAGGCGCATCTTCCGCGATGAAATTCTTGGCTCAACCGTGGCCGATGTAAAACTTTTTTTTCTAGTTTCACGGCCCTCTACTACGATGGATCTGCTAACAACGTGGAGAAAGCTCGACCAGCGTGTGGCAGAAGCAAGATTTTTGTTTCCTCACGCGATGTTGACACGCTGAAGTCTTTTGAGGCGTATGGGTCCCAGACGTCAATGTCTCTAGCGGACCATACTTTTTGGTCACGCCTCCCTGATTTGAACTCGATACCGTTGCTTGATGCGTCTGCCGTTTAGTCAGGCTGCTAGGTCCCACATGTCAGCCTCTCAATAAAAGGATTGTGTGTATGATGGAAGTTTTTCCTTCGCTCGCGCTACCCTGTTCCGAAGTTGATAGCGCTGCTATATGCATCTACCATTTAAACAACCTCATGGGACCCACATGTCATCCTCTCATTAGAAGAAACGTGTGTATAATGGAATTTTTCCCTTGGCTATTGCCTGCCTGATTTCAAATCGATAACGTTGCTCGATCTATCTGCCATCTAGTCACGCTGATGGGTCCTCCATGTCAGCCTCACATTATAAGAATCGTGTGTATGATGGATTTTTTGTCTTTGCTCGTGCTACCCTATTATGAACTTGATAGCGCTGCTCGATGCATCTAGTGTTTAACCAAATTCCTGGACCCCACATGTCATCCTCTCATTAGAAGAAATGTGTGTATGATAGAATTTTTTCCCTCGGTCGTGCCTCCGCGTTCTGAACTTGATAGCGTTGCTCACTACATCTACCGTTTAATCATGATGCAAGGCCCCACATGTCATCCACTCATTAGAAGAAACATGTGTATGATGGAATTTTTGCTGTTTTTCTAGGCTGCTGGGTCCCCAATGTGAGCCTCTCATTAGAAGAAACATGTGCATGCTGGCCTTTTTTCTTGCTCGTGCATCCCTGTTTCGAACTTGGCAACTTCGCTCGGGGCAGAACCTGTATAAGGATGCGCTACTGGGTCCCACATGTCGGTCTCTCTATAAATCGAACCTGCGTATGATGGACTTTTTTCGGCCGCGTCCGTTATTTTGACCTTAGCAATGTTGCTCGACGTGGCAGCCGTGTATGGTCTTGCTGTTGAGACCCCCATGTCAGCATCTCTAGTATGTTCTGGCTTGTGGGTCCTAGATGCAGCCTCATATGTTCTGGAAGGTGGGTTCCCTATGCCAGCCTCTCTGTACAAGTATTTAACTTTTTTTCAAACCCGACCATTAAACTTGAGGGATGCTGCAGGCTAGTGGGTACGCGATGTCAACCTCTCCATAAAGCAATATTGCTAGAAGAAAAAATGTAAACCCAATATAATTTTATGTCAAGCGCGGAGAATCGAACTCAAGACTTCAGAACACATATAAACCATGTGCGTTGCCACAACGATAAACAAATAAGATGAAAAATCTCATTAAAAAGCTTTATAGTACCTATAACTTATATATTAGCCTTCTTAAAAAGATTTTATGTGTCCATGTTATCTCTCTTATTAAAATAAAAGGGAAGCAATCCTGGCATCTCAATTTATTAAATGCCAGATAATGGAGTAGTTTCTTAAAAACATGGGTAGGCGGGTTTTTTGTTTTTGTTTTGAAGGGCAATTCCAAAAACACCGAATTAAACATTTTGGCTATTCTACATCTACTATAGTCAATGGGATATACTCCATGCGCTATTCTCCATGGGCTCCTTGATAAATATTTAAATGGGCTATCGTCAGTAAGTCCCATGACCCCAACAAGGCCGAATTAAATTGTTCTAGGCTAAAGAGGGGGTGAATGGGCTAGATTTTACCTCCTCTTTAGTAAAATTTGCAGTATGGTGTGGCTCGGCCGGATTCGGAACATAGACCTCACTACCGAAGGAAAAAAGCGATAATTCTTTTGACATATATTCGTGTAAAAATATCTAAAGAACAAGGGACACCGACCCCGTGCGCCAAAATTAGACTGGTATCCAATGACTTCACTTGGTACCCTCTCATTTCTGTCCAAAACACATCCAACAATTCTGATGAAACATAGGCAAAAGCTCTAGTGCAACCAGCCCAACAGCAGTGATAGAACTTTTTTACAAATTCAGTAGCATTTGAAAGATCCAGTAGTACAAAATAAGACAGAAAAAATATCGACAGATTCCTAGTTCATATTCAGCAACACTTGATCGATTCTACAGCATTCCAAAGTGATTGTTTCAGCTATACAGACACTAAAACTCAATAGCAGTACAAAGAGAACCCGTTCATGTTTCAGCTCTAAAAACCTTGTCGGATGATCAGTTTGCCCTTTTATCTAAAGACACTCGATCATTGGAGTAAGCATACTGACGATCAAGTAGGCTTTTATGTGCGTACCTCCTCTTCACACTAATACCAGTGTGACCCCCATATATGCATCCCAAAATGCTCAAGCCTCATCTAGATTGTGACAAAGCCAAGTTTAAAAAGGAAAGCAAGACCATCTACTGCACTTGATCTAAACAAGTATTAGTACATCAGTATTAGTTCTAGAAAATACCTTAGTAATAGTAACGACATAGCACATGACAGATTGAGTAGCATTTGAATCGTGAGCAGTACAGAGTAAGACAAAAAAAATATCTATAGATTCCCAGTTCAAATTTAGCACCACTTGACAGATTCAGCAGCATTTCAAAGTGACCGATTCAGCAGTATAGACAATGGCCAAAAGAAATGACAGATTCAACAATGCAAACATTGAAATTCAATAGTCGTAGTAAGACCATGACTCAAAAGGAAAGAGAGTCCATATCCAGCACTCGATCGGTCGATCTGAACAAGTACCAATACATATGTATTACTACAAAATAGATTAGCAGTAGCAAGTTAAGACCTCCATACAAAATATTTGGCATAACGCAACAGCGTGTCAAGTGTTGGCCGGGTAGCACATTCTCTCCTCCCTATTACGCTTTCCTTGTCACACCGTCGCATGTGGGCCCACTATGTCAGCAGCGTACATTGGAAATAGGTATACATTGCCACAAACTTGTTCCACCTCTCCCCATACAAATTGAATATGTCACCAACATAAATTAGTAATTAATTAGTACGACATTACATATCTTAACATTGGGATCATCACAAAGAATATTTAGATGTTTTATCTCACTTTTGAAACTTGTTGATGCAATACTCCCAGTCCACAGGGCGACGAATGGTTTAGAAGCTTCCAAGTAACACCACGGCTGCAACAGGTATGAACTGAGCCCTTCTAGAGCGACTTCGGCCGATGATGGACTGCTCGTTAGCTCAGATGTCGCGACCATTTCAACAACATGGAGCTCATGCCACGGAGACAGCAACCAAAGGATCACTTGTACCATGACGATTCGGACGCCCCTAAACTAACGAGCCTGAGGGATATGACGATGTCCGTGGTGTGGCCATCAATTTGGGCGACACGAACACGGTGCCCTCTTTCCCGATGCTGATGATATCTACTCTCTGCGAGCCTCCCGTGGGCACCGGCTTAGACGGCTCCCAGTGTGGCTATAGGGCATTATGGGCGCAGTCCTCAAGTGGGAAACTCTGAGGTGGTGGACGAGCTCAACCATAGGTTTTAGCTCTACCGATGAGGTGATGAACTCGCATCTAGGCTCTGTGCAGACTTGCTGGCCGTGAAAGCACCAGATTATGTGGTCGTAGACGTCGTTGTAGCGGACGGATGTCTCGCAATGGTCGTTGGGGCATCTGCTACCTTTTTCGCCCGCGACTTGGCGGTACAGCTCCTTGGAGCATGCAGCCAGCCAGGCGGCACTGGTAGTGTCCAGACGCATAGCAATTTCGTTGAAAACATTTTCGCCGACCTTGCTCTAGACACCGTGTAGTGGGTTGTGTGTCGATTGTGACATTGGGATGGGTTGGGGGAAGAGGTCAAACCAGAGTATGACTATCGAGGGACTTTTGGAGAGGGGTGGCGCGGCCTGCAAAATCTGATGTAGCTGGCGAGATGGCGAGGGAAATGTGTGAAGCATGCACTGGAGACGATCCCAAATGCGGTGTCAAGCGGTGTTGGCAAGTGCGGATAAAAACAGTCGAGATGGGGAAGATGGGATGGCTCTTTGAACGAGTTTTTTTTGCAAGGCCTCTGGAGCTGAATCTAGGACGCTGATTAGCTTGGATGGCACGCTGCAGTGCACTAAATGAACCATCTGAAATCCTGGTGCATTTTATAGCTAGGACGGCACGCTGTCGTGTGCTAAATTAACCATGTCACAATATGGGCCATTACAGCTAGGCCGGCACACTGTCGTGTATGCTGACTAGAGTTACTATTGTTGTCATGTTTGACCAGATGATGTTTATTTACAGCTTCTATTTTAATAAAAAATAGTACTCCTACCTAGTAGTAATACACTTGTACCAGTACAGTATGTATTACTACTAGCAGTAGAGTACAACGAACAATCATTTCATTAGTTCCGCTGCATACAGGAGTTGTACTACACCTACCCACTTTATTGGTAGGTACACCAACACGACACCACTCTTGTATATGGCGGATCTAACAAGATGATTGTTTAGTTTGCCAAAAAGGATTATACTGTGGAATATGAGGTAGTACAATACTAGCAGTAGTACACTAGATGTTTGATTTGCAGTTTTACTGCAAACATAGTACAGTAAATACCTCCACATTGGAGCCTAGCGCGATCAAGTACCACGGTGTTCCAATAGGATGCATGATAACGGAAGGTGTTCAAGCACCTCTTTAAAGAATAGTTATAATTAGAAGCAAACAGTCACTACATTAATACACCTACGATATAGTAAATTGTCCATCAAATGATGGGTGATAACCTACACATTGATCACCTTCTCGTAGTTATCATGATCAAATACTATCACCTTCAAGGAAGTGGTGGCAAGCTTCTTGAATACCAGAAAGTATCCTACCTTCAAGTCATGTTCTGTGACAAAATCTAACCATCATTCGTCAAGGATTACCTTGCCATCTTGCTTCTTCAGCTCGACGTCCCAGCTGCAGGCTTTGCATATCTTCAGCTTGATGGCCTCCGGATACTCACCACCAAACGTTGGAAAAAAGGAGCTAGGTATTCTCCTCACGTCTAACCCTCCCGGTATTAACAACATCTTGCAGAACTCGTCACGGGTGTTCTCCACATGGGTGTTCCTGGCTCGCCCCTCCATCCAGACTACACAGGGCTCTCTTGTCTTCTTCGATGATGATTCTATCCAAGCTTGAGCTTCTTGCTCGAACACTACAAAAAAATCCCATGGACAGATAATGTCTCTACCAGCTGTCAATAATTGTGAAGTAGTACAATATTAGCTGATAGAGTACAATACAAGATCAGCTAAGAAAGTAAAGTGGAGCAATTTTCTTATCAAAGTACACAAATTAAAGTCTTAACTCTAGCTATCATGAACGCTGGTTATATTAGTACTACTTCCAAGGTCTAGGTATCACATTAGTGCAGTTCTTTATCGAGCAGTACAAATACCGAACACCCAGGAACAGACGAACGGACGAACATGATGAGCTCTATCTGCTGCTAATGCTAGAGATGCATGCATATACTCGAAATATTGGCAAAAATCAGGGTAGGGAAGCAACCGCCCTAACTTTCCCGAATTAGAGAGACCTCCGCCCCTGATACCAATCTAAAGAAAAACATACCAAGTGGCCTCCCAAATCATCATCAGCCGTGGATCAATCAATACAAAATTTGAACTTATTATTACAGTTCATCATATATCTAGCCCCGGAACTAGCTTACATGTGTAAAACTAAATTGTAGTATACAAACGGGTTAAATGCACTAGATGAGAACTATACTCAACACCAACCCAATGTTAACCAAGCGCTAATAAAAGCTTGACCGCATCTCGTCATCAAGATCAAGGGTTTTGGGGATTATGAACATACCACACTGCCACCGCGATGTCTGAGGGATGCAACAGCTCTATAGATGAGGTTGCACGGCCCGCCGCCCACAGCCGACCTACCTAAGATGAGTAAGTTGCGGTGGTGGTGGTCATCAATGGAGGGAAGCGCAATGGCGATTAAGGAGTGCCGTGTGAGAGAGGGCTGGGGCTGGGGCTGGTGACGGAATAAATGTGGCGAGGTTAGACGAATGTTTTGGACAAAGCAAACCTTGCCACCAATACAGTACTACTAATTTTCATGCAAAAATTAATAGCTTAGAAAATTGGGCACGACAGCTTGAGTGCTTGAATAGGGAAACATCAAACACATACTATGAAAGTATATTATTACGTACATGGTGCCTAGTACAAGCAATAGTGGAAATGATGTTGCAAGTACTGATACTATAATATAGTATGAAAGTACTACGTACATAGTACTGTACATTACATGGTGACAAGTACTAGCTACAAAAATAATGTTGCGAGTGGTCATAATCAGCTTTTCAATATTTTGGTCAAACTTCACATAGTTCTAACGAGGCAGGGTTGGCACGAACCACATTGGCACCTCGAACATTTGCTCCCTATGTTCCGCTCTAGTGTAGTGAAGTGATGAACCTATGGCACCCCCCTCCCCATTGACGTGCATGCGGCTCTAATCTGGAACTGGTTGTGGGCGATGTTGGCAGTGCACATGTGTAGAAAACACACAGTTTCCTCTGAACACTAGCAAAGCTTCGTCAACATCACCATCATTAGGTTCATAGTTTGTAGGGGGCTTGAAGATGAATGGATGGTTGATTCCCACAAACACTCACCTCACTTCAAGATTATCCCTTCTGATCCAGTCTAGTGCTATAGGGTCATCCAAATTAAGGGCCCTCTAGAAAACATGACAGTGAAGCGAGGGATAAGAGAGCAGTTCTCTACCCATGTATGATACATGATTACCATGGCTGCTCGTTTGTGCACCCCTGGTGTGAATCCACAGGATATCCCATCCAAGCTCTGCCAAGTACCAGCTGCGTATGCAATATCTTCAGCCTCAGTATCGTCACCGGCTTGGACGTTTGTCAGCTCTTCAATTACTGGAGCATGTATGACACGCGGGCCTGCAAGTATACCTATGTGTGCATTTCAATTAGCAAAAGTATCACGAACAATGTAGTTGTAAGTAATTTATAAATTTTACTTTTAAATAACAGGACTCACTCCACTTGTTTGGTTCCTAGACAAGAACATCTCCTCGCGGTTCTGTCACCGCGTATAAGCGATCAATAGAACCACTGATTAGACAATTGACAATGGCATTGACATACGTTGCTGGTGCAAGATAGTCATTTCGAAGGATAATCCAATCCCTATCACAAGGAAAATCTACGGTAGCAATGAATATGTCAAACACCGCCATCACGCTGTAGTGCCACTGGTTGTCAAATCTGTACGGTTTCTTTGCTATTTGTATCTTCAGCAGCTCGATATTCGTGTGCTTGTAGAGGTAAGTGCATGGGGGCAGGAAACATTGGTTTCCGAGGGATAAATATCAACATGATGCACACGTGGCAGTTCGATACGTGCCATACTGTAGATGTTTTGGAGGTACCAGCGCCCCAGGTGATTTGCAATCGCAATCCATTCTCCGTTGGCACCAAACCATCCACCCTTGTTTTCAAATCCTTCATCATCCCATGTTCCAGGTATGTCATCATCAACTGGTACAAATGCTTCTACTGTTGGATTGTCTAGTGGCATCAGGAACGCGTCCATGCCTTGCAATAGATTTTCTTCATATCTAGGGGCATGCAAGGTGTTTGATAAAGGGGGGAGTGCTAGCTAGCTTTCCAGAAACACTATTATCTGAAAGATGCAGAAACGTGATGAATAAATTAAGAATGCATGTAGACAAACACACTAAGGAATAAGGTCTTGTTTGCATTAAAGAAAAAGTGTAGGAATAGTTACGTTCCTATGCTTGGATTGTTCAGAAGAATGGACCAGAGGAAAAAATGCAGGATATTTTCCTATGATTGATTAACAAGATTAGGGGCCTATTTTGATCAATGGTTCTAAAAAACGTAGGAATAGGAAAAACACAGGATTGACATGGTAGGTACAGCAAATTCATATTAGGAATGAAAAACGTAGGAATTTTGTAACATGTGTCTTTGGATGGTGCACAAGAGTTTTGTAGGAATATAGTGTGAGCGCATTGGACTTCTCAAAGGAGAAATAGAATAAGGTTGGAGCTCATGTTTAGATTCTTATGGAATGGAGGGCATAGGAACTAAGAAGTGACTCCATAGGTATTTGATATCTTCCAAAATCCTATAGGTTAGAATCCTCCAAAACTCATATGCAATTCTTCATATCCAACTGGGACCTCATTTTCAAATTCCTACATGTGCAAAGAACAAGAATGAGGTCCCAATAGACACGATAACATCATAAATATACTCTCCCATGAGGTTTGATTTTGATTTTACCATCTTTTAAAGTAATCCTATGTTTTTGTATTTATGTAAACCAAACAGCCAACTTTTTGCAGAAATCTTGTGTTTGTAAAATACATGAAACTTAAAATATAATGCCAGCCTTGATTGGCCTATACACTTTCCGTTACGGGTATCAACAATCCTGGTCGTTCTTGTGTTTTCAGATTAGTATGTTTGGAGGAGCAGGGGAAACTGAAGCAAAAGTCTTGGGCCTCTTTCAATCGCAGGATTGAGAACACAGGAATTTCATAGGTTTGCCGATGAAAAATAGGCGATTATAAAACATAGGAAAACTACCTACATGAATGGCACGATGAGAGTTGAGACTCACGTAGATGTTCCAATTCCTATGGGATTTAAGCATGGGTGGGGGGTTGCAGTTCAAAAGAATTTGCGTACCACGATTCCTTTGATCCAAATTCATTCCATAGGAAAGAAATCTAAGGGTTCGAGTCCTACAAAAATCATGCAAAAGTGATTTTTACCTGCTCGTCACGGTCTAGTGGCCATGTCTGTGGGTTAGAGTGAAGTAGGCAGGGCAAACCAAACGGTAGACCAGGATCATCCGCAATCCCTCGACGCATTCCAACAATGCCACGAGCCAGGCGACCGATGCTCAGATGATCGGCACAACCGGTGATGTTGCTCAACGGTCCATAGTGGAGGTTGCCAAATCTGATTGCCTGGCTGTAGCGCTCAGATATCTTACGCTTCATTGCTCCAGATGTCATTCCAGGGAAGAGTACTACGGAAGATTAGTCAGGATGTTTGGCGGTTTCTACCTTTCTGCAAGGGTGGAGAGGGGCTACGATCGTGCACAAGCGGCCGGAGCGGCAAAGGAAGACGATGAGGGGCATGGGGCGGTTCTCCTTCGGTTGTCAGATCGACTACTCCGACCCAATATATTAGGGCAAAACTAACGTGGGATGTTAACATAGACGCTTATGCAAAAAGGAATAATAACAGAAAAATTAGATATATTCCTTAAACGCTCCAGCGCACAATGCTGGCCCCTAGTTTGAGGTGCTACTATTTTTTCTGGTAGGTAGCTAGGGATAGCAAATCACACCGTGCCGAAGAAAAAAAGATCGAAATGACCTCAAATTTGCTTTGCATGTTGGGATGGTGATGCCACACTAAAGGAGAGAGAAAACACAATTTGTTTTGAATGCATATATACTACTCCCTCTGATCCATATAATGTTCTTAGATTTATCTAGATTAGAATGTATATAGTCATGTTTTCATGCTAGATTTATCTAATGGTTGGAAACTCCGAGTGGCAACATTGTTACCATGACATGATTCACCCATTTACTCCCAAATATGGTAACATCATGGATGGTGGGAGGACAATTTACATCAAGGACCGAAAATGGAGAAAATTACATAGTTGTCCTTACATTTAGCATGAAGCACCCTAAAATAAAGCAAGGGAAATAGTCGGGTCTAGCTCCTTCTCGAGAGAGCATAGCCATACACTTCATACTACTTTCTCTTCATTTGTTTTCAAAATATATGGCCAAATTTGGCGGCATGAAAATTCCTAGACAAGGGATCATCATCAACATAAAGTATGATGTAGATATGGCCATGACCTTGGTCGTTCGTCTTGAAATCCAAGAATGTTCATACTCATCGACAACTAGTAAAATTAAATATGTTTAAATTTTACCACTTGCTTTTTGGTTCGAATTTTACATGTAAGGACGAAGGGATTACATTTTAAATCAAGGACCTAAAAAGGTAAAAATTTATCGAGGTCCATACATTTAGCATGAAGCACGCCTTAAAATTAAGCAAAGGAAAATAGTCGGGTTTGGCTCCTTCTCTAGAGAAGAGCTGATCGAGCCATACTCTTCATACTACTTCCTCTTTGTTTGTTTTCAAAGTATGGCCAAATTTAGCGGCTTGCAAATTCTGGGATATGGGATCATGAATCATCAGCATAAAGTATGATGTAGATATGGCCATAACCTTGGTCCTTCGTCTTGAAATCCAAGAATGCGCATACTTATCGACAACTAATAATCTTAAATACGTTTAAATTTTTACAGTTGCTTTTAGGTTCCAAATTTACACGCATGGATGATGGGAGTACATTTTACATCAAGGACCTAAAAAAGGTGAAATTACATCGAGGTCAATACATTTAGCATGAAGCGCCCTAAAATTAAGCACAAAAACAGTCATGTTTTGCTCCTTCTCTAGAGAAAAGATGATCGAGCCATACTCTTCATACTACTTCCTCTTCATTTTTTTTTCAAAATATGGCAAAATTTGGTAGCATGCAAATTCTTGGATATTGGATCAGGAATCATCAGCCTAAAGTATGATGTAGATATGTCCATGACCTTGGTCGATCGTCTTGAAATCCAAGAATGTTCATAGTCAAAGACAACTGATAATCTTAAATACGTTTAAATTTTACCACTTGCTTTTAGGTTCGAATTTTACATGTATGGACGGTGGAAGTAGATTTTACACCAGTGACCTAAAAAAGGTAAAAGTACATCGAGGTTCATACATTTAGCATGAAGCACCCTAAAATTAAGCAAGTAAAATAGTCATTTTTTGCTCCTTCTCATGAGAGAAGCTTATCGAGCCATACTCTTCATACTACTTCCTCTTTGTTTGTTTTCAAAATATGGCCAAATTTAGGGGCATGCAAATTCTTAGATATGAGATCACGAATCATGGGAATAAAGTATGATGTACATATGGCCATGACCTTGGTTGTTCGTCTTGAAATCCAAGAATGTTCATACTCATCGACAAATAATAATCATAAATATGTTTAAATTTTAAAACTTGCTTCTAGGTTCAGATTTTACACGGATGGTCGGAGTACATTTTACATCAAGGACCTAAAAAAAGTAAAATTACATTGAAGTCCACACATTTAGCCCGAAGCACCCTAAAATTAAGCAGGGAAAACCATCATGTTTTGCTCCTTCTAGAGAGAGAAGCTGACCGAGCCATACTCTTCATACTACTTCCTATTTGTTTGTTTTCAAAATATGGCAAAATTTGGCGCATGCAAATTCTTCGCTATGGGATCATGAATCATCAGCATAAAGTATGATGTAGATATGTATGACCCTTGTCGTTTGGCTTGAAATACAAGAATTTTCATATTCATTGACAATTAATAAGCTTACTTATGTTTAAATTTTACCACTTGCTTTTATGTTCAAATTTTACATGGACGATGGGAGTACATTTTACAGCAAGGACCTAAAAAGGTAAAATTACATCGAGGTCTATACATTTAATTACCACGGAGCACCCTAAAATTAAGCAGGGAAAACAGGTGGGTTCGACTCCCTCTCGAGACAGCACCTGGTCGAGCCATACTCTTTGTACTACTTCCCTCTTCGTTTGTTTTCAAAATATGGCCCAATTTGGCGGCATGAAATTCTTGGATATGGGATCATGAATCATCGATATAAAGTATGATGTAGATATGTCCATGACCTTGGCCATTCGGCTTGAAATCGAAGATTGTTCATACTCATTCACAACTAACCTTAATTTTGTTTAACTTTTACCACTAACTTGTAGGTTTGAATTGTACACGGACGGTAGGAGTACATTTTACATCAAGGACCTAAAAAGGGGGAGATTACATCGAGGTCCATACATTTAGCATGAAGTACCCTAAAATTAAGCAAATAAAATAGTCCGGTTCGGTTCCTTCTCGAGAGAGTAGCTGATTGAGTTGTACTCTTCATAGTACTTCCTCTTCATTTGTTTTCATCGAGGACCTAAAAGGGGAAAATTACATCGAGGTACATAAATTTAGCATGAAGCACGCCTTAAAATTAAGCAAAGGAAAATAGTCGGGTTCGGCCCCTTCTCGAGAAAGAACCTGACCAAGCCATACTCTTCGTACTACTTCCTCTTTGTTTGTTTTCAAAATATATGGCCAAATGTTGCGTCATGCAATTTCTTGGATATGGGATCATGAATCATTAGCATAAAGTATGATGTACATATGTCCATGACCCTGGTCGTTCTGCTTGAAATGCAAGAATGTCCACACTCATTGACAACTAATAAGCTTAAATAAGTTTAAATTTTACCACTTGCTTCTATGTTCGAATTTTACATGGATAGTGGGAGTACATTTTATAGCAAGGACCTAAAAAGGGGTAAAATTACATCGAGGTCCATACATTTAGCATGAAGCACCCTAAAATTAAGTAGGGAAAATAGTCATGTTTGGCTCCTTCTCGAGAGAGAAGCTCATCGAGCCATACTCTTCATACTACTTTCTCTTTGTTTGTTTTCAAAAAATATTGCCAGAGCTGGCAGCATGAAAATTTGTGGACATGGGATCATCATCAGTATAAAGTATGATGTAGATATGGCCAGAACCTTGGGCGTTTGGCTTGAAATACAAGAACGTTCATACTCATCGACAACTAATAATCTTAAATACGTTTAAATATTACCACTTGCTTTTAGGTTCGAATTTTACACGGACGGTGCGAGTACATTTTACATCAAGGACCTCAAAAGGTAAAATTACATTGACGTCCATACATTTATGCCTGAAAACTTGTCTTGTGGTATTCAGATCCATATTCTTAAGTGTTTCTTTACGTAAAAGAACAATCTTGTCATCACTCGAAAAATTGCGAATTAAATGTTCTTTCATAATATATGGAAACTAACACCGAATACATTGTTTACTACATGAAGATGCACCCATCTACCTCTATAAATACATTTAATTCAATAGCAATCAATTGCCCTTACTTGTGTAGATGCTAAGGCTGGTCATAGTGGGGAGTAACCTCAACTAGTGTCATGCACCTAACACTAGTATAAGTTACCACCTTCATAGTGCATAGTAACTAATAGGTAGTGTCATAGAAGACTATATTAATTATCTTGTAGACTCATTTTCACTTGAAAAGTGTGATGTTATGGTAACTTAGCTAGTTACTACATCCATCTCTTTCCTCATTTAATAGAACGCCATGTCATCAAAACGCCTAGTTGGAACTTTATGTAGTTGCATGTTACTACTTTAGTTACTACCACTACGACTAGCCTAACAATGGAAAAGAAGATCCAACGATTAGCAATGTTTGGATTTGCCGGTCTTGATCCAACGGTCAATATTCGAAGTTATCCGTACACTATACAGTGGTATGGTATGGTATTGTAAGGCATAAGAAAATATATAGATAAGATAAGAAGTACTACGAATGTCCGATCTTTTGAGTAACCTTCCCTCCCGATGTTTGGGAAGCAAGTGAAAATTTTGAAAACCGGAAAAGTTTGAATTTGTTTTGCCGCCAAGGACCAAAGTGGTTTCCTTCCTTTGTACTCCTCGTCCCTACTCCACACCAGCGCGGCTACCGAACACGCCAGAGACCAGAGCCGCCATACCAAGGCACACTTGCACAGCACCACGATGTGGAATAGGGAGAGATCAGCCGGGGCAGTGCGCGAGGGGAAAGGGTAGGAGAGAGGGAGGATGGATGGTGAGAGGTAGCTAAGGAGAGAGTGGTGAGCATATTTCTAACCGCCTTCAATTCCTCTTCGCTGCTGCCCTCTTTTACTCTGCCTATGTTTTATTCTCTCAGCATGTACAACGCGTGGACAGAGGTGAGCATATGGCTAAGCAAAGAAATGAGTACTACTATACTAGTGTACTAGTAATAATATACTATTTGCTTTTTTCCTAATAAGGGCATCAGCAATGTGTAGAAAAGCACACCTTAAGGCCTGGTATGTGGCATCCGCTAAGGTTCACCGTATACATTTTGGAGAAAATAAAGTTTGTATCTTTAAGCCTAAGGTGCACCTCAAGATTGTGGGTTACCCATAAAGAATAGAAAAATCATTTCCCCTCTCTCCCTATTTCATGTGATCGTTTTCAAAATGTGTTCAAAATTTTCATGATGCAAAATCTTAGCGAGAAGTCGAATCACTCGTCAAAACACTCTGTGGTTTCTGATATATTAATTAACCGCTCGATGGGTACCTCCAAAAGCTTTTTTTATAAAACTTTCAAAGCAACCTACAATTAATTACTTATAGTTCAAGTTTGACCTAATTTCATTAAATTCAAGAGCAATCTATCGCACTTAGTTAATGCTCAAGTTTGACCTAATTTCATTAAACTGTCAAGATGCAAAAACTTTGCAAGAAGATAAACCTGTTGTCAGAACTCTCTGTGGTTTTTGATAGTATATTAATTTACCCCCCTCCGATGGGTACCTCCAACAGCCTTTTCTTAAAATTTCAAAACAACCTACCCCGTTTACTGGTATTAGTTCAAATTTTACCTATTATATTTTTTCTTCTTTACCTATTATAATTTTATATAGTGATGATATGCCAGATGTCTATTATCTGGGTCTTGCATGCAGGGCACATGTAATTTACTAGTACTTGTAGTTTCAAATTTGAACTAATTTCAATAAATCGACATAAAGTCATTCTAAAGGGCAGAGTTAGCTGGGAAGTTTGAAAAATCATAAAACATGGGAATTCGTTGGTACAACATGTTGGTCCAATATATATGTATGTAAACTTGGCTTGGGGCATTCAGATCCAATATTCTTCGGACTTTTCTTTAGGAAAAAGAACAACCTCGCTCGTATTCTTCACTCAGAAAATGTAGAATTGAATGATCTTTATTGATAGTTGGAAACTCACACAGACGCCACTATTTACTACAAGAAGATGCACCGATGATCTACCTCTGAAAATACATTTAATTCAATAGCAATCTATGGAGTTTACTTCTAGCTAGCTTAAGTTTGACCTAATTTCATTAAATTGTCAAGATGCAAAGTCTTAGCAAGAAGTTGAACCTATCGTCAAAAATCTTGCTGATTTCTGATATATTAATTTTGACCCCTCGATGGGTACCTCCAAAAGCTTTTTCATAAAACTATCAAAGCAAAACCTACAATTTACTTGTAGTTTCAAATTTGACCTAATTCCGAGATATCAACATAAAGTCATTCAAGTGAGTGGGGTTAGCTAGGAAGCTTTAAAACTCATAAAACATGGGAATCACAAGTACAATATGTTGTCGATCCACTATATATGTCTGTCAACTTGGCTTGTGGTATCCATATACAATATTCTTTGGACTTCTCTTTATAGAATAGAACAACTAACCTCGCTCGTCTTCACTCGGAAAATGTAGAATTGAATGTTATTTCCTGATAGTTGGAAACTCACACTAGCGGTATTGTTTACTATAACAAGATGCACCAATCTACCTCTGAAAATACATTTAATTCAAGAGCAATCTATTGTGCTTACTTGTAGCTCAAGTTTGACCTAATTTCGTTCAATTGTCAAGATGCAATATCTTAGCAAGAAATTGAACCTATCGTCAAATCTCTTGGTGTTTTATGATATATTAATTGTGACCCCTTTATGGGTACCTCCAAAAGATTTTTCATAAAACTTTCAAAGCAACCTACAATTTATTTGTAGTTTCAAATTTGACCTAATTTCGATAGATCGACATAAAGTCATTCGGTCAAATAGGCAGAGTTAGCTAGGAAGTTTGAAAACTCATAAATAAAACATGGGAATCATTGGTACAACATGTTCGTAAACTTGGCTTCTGGCATTCAGATCCAATATTCTTCAAACATTTCTTTACGGAAACGAACAACCTCGCTCGTCATCACTCGGAAAAATTGTGAATAATTGAATATTCTTTCCTGATATAGTTGGAAAATCACACCGACGCCATTGTTTACTACAAGAAAATGCACCCATCTACCTCTCTGAAAAGTCATATATTTCAACAGCAATCTATCGCGCATACTAGTAGCTCAAGTGTGACCCAATTTCGTTAAATAGTGTCATGCGATGCAAAATCTTAGCAAGAAGTCAAATCTGTTGTCAAAACACTTGGTTTTTTCTCATATATTGATTGTGACCCCCCCCGATCGGTATGGTACCTCCAAAAGCTTTTTCGTAAAACTTTTAGAGCAACCTACAATTTAGTTATAGTTCAAGTTTGGCCTACTTTCGATAAATCAGCATGTAGTCATTCAAGTGGGCAGAGTTAATTAGCTAGGGAGTTTGGAAACTTAAAAAATATATGGGAATCGTAAGTAAACCACGTTGGTCCACTTAATATGTCTAGAAGCTGGGATTATGTCATTGAGATCCATATTCTTTGGGCTTTCTTTACAGAAAATAACCATCTCGTCATCACTTGGAAAACTGAGAATTTTATTTCCTGATAGTTGGAAACTCACACTGACGACATTGTTTACTACAAGAAGATGCACCCATCTACCTCCGAAAATACATTTAATTCGAGAGCAATCTATCGCTCTTACTTGTAGCTCAAGGTTGACCTAATTTCATTAATCCACAAGAAGTCACTGAAGTGTGCGAAGTTAGCTAGCAAGCTTGAAAAATTCTAGTACTAAAAACTTGGGTATTACGTATAAGAAACTATGGTCTAGTTTGTGTGATAATTGGAGCAGTTGCATTTTGTTTTAACTGTGGTAGGTCTCGTAGGAGCGAGGTGCTTGAGAGTTAACACGGTTTATGGAAGTACAAGTTACATCAAGGACCTCATAAAAATGAAAATTGCACCCCAAGTCCATGCATTTAGCACAAGGACCCTGAAACTGAGCAATGAAGTGTGTGTTTTGAGGTTTGCACATACTAGCATTCACCGTGCTAAAGACTATCAGTATAATCTTTGTAGATGCTAAGAATGGAAAAGAAGATCCAACTGTTAGCAATGTTTGGATTTGCCGGTCTTAATCCAACGGTCAATGTTCAAAGTTATCCGTACACTATACAGTGGTATGGTATGGTATTGTGAGAGATAAGACAAGATAAAGATAAGATAAGAAGTGCTGCGAATGGCCGATACTTTGAGTAACCTTCCCTCCCGATGTTTGGGAAGCAAGTGAAAATTTCAAAAACCATAAATAATTGAATTTGTTTTGCCGCCAAGGACCAAAGTGATTTCCTTCCTATGTACCCCTCGTCCCTACTCTAAACCAACGCGGATGCTGAACACGCCAGAGACACAGAGCCGCCGTATCAAGGAACACGTGCACATCACCACATTGTGGATGATGGAGAGATTAGCCAGGCTGGTGCACGAGGGGAAATGGTAGGAGAGAGGGAGGATGGGTGTTGAGAGGCAACAAAGGAGAGAGAAAACACACAATTTGTTTTGCATGCATAGGTCCTGAAATTTACTACTAGTAGAGTGGCCGCAGGAGTACCTCGTGTCAGGAACCCATCATAATTTTCCTTTGACATTGAACCGCCTTTAACTCCTGTTCGCTGCTGCCCTCTTACCTTGCCTACGTTTTATTCTCTTAGCATGTACAATGCGTGGACAGAGGTGATCATATGTCTAAGCAAAGAAATTAGTATTAGTATACTAGTGTAGTGCTAATATACTATTTGCCTTTTCCCTAATAAGGGCATCATCAATGTGTTCAAAAGCACACCTTAAGGCCTAGTATGTGGCATCAGCTAAGGTTCACCATATACATTGTGGAGAAAATAAAGTTTGTATCTTTAAGCCTAAGGTGCACCTCAAGCTTGTGGGTTGCCCATAGAGAATAGAAAAATCATTTCCCCTCTCTACCTATTTCATTTGATCGTTTTCAAAAGGTGTTCAGAATTTTCATGATGCAAAATCTTAGCTAGAAGTCGAACCACTCGTCAAAAATCTTTGTGGTTTCTGATATATTAATTAACCGCTCGATGGGTACCTCCAAAAGCTTTTTTCATAAAACTTTCAAAGCAACCTACAAATTATTACTTGTAGTTCAAGTTTGACATAATTTCATTAACATAAAGTATTATCGAAACCAAAGAATACTTAATAATATTTGTATTATACTTTTTATAATTCGTGTTTCCGGATACACGTAACATGATGCCACAAAAAAATATTATACTTCTTATTATTTTTTTGAAATGTTATGAAAACCGTGTCAACTTTTTCGGGATGTGGATGCATAGCAAAAACATGAATTTTTCAGAACTTTCGGTGGTTTTTTGATGTACCGAATTCCTGCTTAGCTTCAAAAGATTTTTGGAAAAAATTAAGAGCAACCTATCGTGGTTATATTTAGTTAAAATTTGAGAAGGTCGGAGGGAGTACAGTTTACATCGAAGACCTCAAAAAATATAAAATTGCAAAGAGGTCCATACATTTAGCACAAAGGGTGCTAAAATGAAGCAATGAAAAGCAATCGGGTGCGGGTCCTTCTCGAGCAAGCGGCCAAGCCATACCCTTTGTACTACTCCTACTGTACTTTCGATCCAGCGTGCTACGGGTGTGCTTGGTGGCTTCCTCTTCACATGGTGTGAAATGGAACGACAATGGAGTACTACGAAGTAGTGGAAAAGTTGGTCAGATCATAGTGAAGTGCATCCAATGCGATGGGACATGCTCTAGACAATATAAACAATCCCTTTTGCACCACTATCTTTTGAATAACCTTCCCTTAGGATGTTTGGGAAGGAAGTGAAAATTTCAAAACTACGAAAGTTTGAACTCCGACTCTAATAATAGTATGAGTATTCTATCTTTTGTCGCCAAGCCCCAAAATGGTTCCTTCTACATAGCACGCTTGATACCGACATGGAGCCAATGACAAGGCAGGTCGACACACGTGCGCAGCTATTGGAGATATGCCCAAGAGGCAATAATAAAATGGTTATTATTATATCTTTGTTTTTATGATGAATGTTTACATCCCATGCTATAATTGTATTATTAGGAAACACTAATACTTGTGTGTTTTGTAAACATAAAAGAGTCCCTAGTAAGCCTCTTGTTAAGACTAGCTTGTTGATTAATAGATGATCATGGTTTCCTGATCATGGACATTAGATGTTATTAATAACAAGATCATATCATTAGGAGAATAATGTGATGCACACACCCATAGTAAGCATAGCATAAGATCAAGTCATTAAGTTCGTTTTGCTACAATCTTTCAAATACATAGTAACCTAATCCTTCGACCATGAGATTGTGTTAATCACCATCACCGGATGAGTGGCTTGATGACATCAAAAACTGCTTCATAACTAGGTGGTTATAAAGGTGGCATTAGGTATTTTGAAAATAAGTGTTGAAGCGCATAGATCAAGACTGGGATTTTTCCATCCATGTGACGGATAGATATGCTCTGGGCCCTCTCAGTGGAATGTCATCTAATTAGCTTGCAATCATGTCACTAGGTCACAAGGGATGACATATCACGGAACGAGTAAAGAGTACTTATTGGTAACAAGGTAGAACTAGGTATGGAGATACCGATGATCAAACCTTGGATAAGTAGAGTATTGTGTGACAAAGGGAATCAGTTTCGTATGTTAATCATGAAGTCATAGTTGAGTATGTGGGAGCATTATGGATCTCTAGATCCCGCTGATATTTATTGATCGGAGAGGTGTCTCGTCTAGATATTCGCGAACCGTAGGGTGACACACCTAAGGTTCAATGTTGTTTTAGGTAGATATGGAATATGTGTTGTAGACCAAATGTTGTTTGGAGTCTCGGATTGGCTTCGGGACATCACGAGGAGATCCAGAATGGTCCGGAGAATGAGATTCATGTAATGGAAATATTTTTCTGGGTTTCGAAAAAGTTCTGAAGTATTTAGTTGGAGTTTCTAGAATGTTTCGGAAGGTTCTGGAAGGTTCTGGAAGTTTCAAAGGAGTTTACTTGAAAACCAAGAAAGAGAAGGGGAAGACTTGGGGGGAAGGAAACTTCCCCTCCCTCCTTGGCGTGCCGGCCCTAGGGGTGGGCCCAAAGGGGGGAATCCTAGGGCGCCCCCTCCCCTCTATATAAGGAGGGGAGGTGCCACCCCTCCCCTGGCCCCTTTCCTCCCTGCCCTAGCCGCCACCCTCCTCCTCCTTCCTTCTGCTCCGGCTTAGGCGAAGCCCTGCAGAAATCTCTTATCCACCACCATGCCGCCGTGCTGCTGGGATTCCATGGAGATCTACCACCTCCGCTACCCGCTAGAATAGGGAGAGGATCGTCTACATAGAGCCACATGTGACCGAGTGCGGAAGCGCTGCCAGAACGTGGCGCCGGAAGGATCGTCTACTCGATCTTGAGATCGGCAAGTGATCATCTACATCAACCATGAGATCTGATCTCAAACAACGCTTTGGATCTACAAGGGTTAGTACAGATCTATCTCGTTGCACTTGTCTCATAGATTAGATCTTGGCTTTTCCATAGATTAGCTCTTGGTTTTGTTCGTTCTTGTGGTAGATTTTTTTTGTTTTCCCTGCTACGAACCCATCAGTGGTATCAGAGCCGTGTCTATGCGTAGATCTGTTTGACGAGGAGAACACAATGGTTATTATGGGCGTTGATGCTTTTGTTGTCGTTGTCTTCACGTGTACTTTGCATCTTGCGGGATGGTGGGATGAAGCGGCCCGGGCTAACCTTACATGTCCTCGCACATGAGACTTTCTCCATGCTCGACGTGCAACTTGCATTGCACAAGTGGCCTTGCGGGAGTCTGTCTCTCCCACCATAGTTAAGATTCAATTTACAATTAGCAGATGACAACACTTGTATCAGCGTTGTGGTTCTTGTTCGTAGGTAAGATCAGTTCTTATACGAAAGCCCCAAACCATGTAAAACATGCAAAGAAAATTAGAGGTGTCTAACTTGTTTTTGCAGGGGCATGTGATGTGATATGGCCACGATGTGATTGTGAATATATTTGATGTATGCAATGATCCTAACTATAATATGGCAACCGGCAGGAGACTAATGGTTATCTTTAAATTCTGTTAAGACCTGCGTGTCTATTCATCATGTAATAGATTTATTCCAAGTAGTTGTTATAGTTGCTATTAGTTATGGACAACCATGAAGCGGTGCCACTGCCGTTGACGCAATGCTGCTGATGATGGAGATCATGCTCGTGCTTTGGAGATGGAGATCAAAGTCATGAGAAGAAAGGCCATATCATGTCACATATTATGAATTGCATGTGATGTTAATCCTTTTTGCATCTTGTATTGCTTACATTGCGGCGGTAGCATTATAAGATGATCCCTCTTACTAAATATCAAGTAATAAAGTGTTCGTCCTTAGTAGGCACCATTGTTAAGACTCGTCGTTTCGAAGCATCTCGTGATGATCGGGTGTTATAGATTCTATGTGTGCATACAACGGGTGCAAAGCATATCTACACATGCGGATACTAAGGTTAATCTTTACGAGCCTGGCATGTACAAACATGGTCTCGGAACACGGAATACCGAAAGGTAAAGCATGAGTCATATAAATGATATGATGAACATGTTGATTGTTCGCCTTTGAAGCTACATCTTCTCTCGTGAAGATCGGACTTGGTCTAGTGGATTTGGTTCGTGTAATCACTAAGGCAATGTGAGGGATGTTGTTTTGAGTGGGATTTCACCTAGTTAATTTAAGAATAAAATTTGAACTCAATTTGTCATAGACTTAGTCTAAACTCTTGGCAAATATATTGTAGATCATGGCGACCCCCTCCATCAACTTTAATGCGTTCCTAGAGAAAGAAAAGCTGAAAAACAATGGAAGCAACTTCATGGACTAGTTCCGTGGATTGAGGATTGTCCTCAGCACTGGTCAGTTGACCTATGTGCTTGATGCACCACTAGGTGACCCACCTGCAGAAGATGCCTCTGATGATATTAAGAATGTTTTCATCACTCGGAAAAATCACTACTCCACAGTTCAGTGTGCCATCCTGTAAGTTTTAGAATCGGAGCTTCAGAAGCGCTTTGAGCACCGTGACACTTTTGAGATTATCAATGAGCTCAAGCTGATCTTTGAGACTCATGCAGCCGTGGAGAGCTATGAGACCTCCGATAAGTTCTTTTACTATAAAATGGAAGAGGGCGGCTCCATTAGCGAGCACGTGCTCAAAATGTCTGGGCACGCGGATAGGCTCCAAGAATTGGGAATAATGATTCCTAATGCGTTGGGGTTTCATCGTGTCCTCCAATCACTTCCACTTAGTTACAAGAACTTTGTGATGAACTACAATATGCATTGCATGAAAAAGACGTTGCCTGAACTCTTCTCCATGCTGAAAACTGCTGAAGTGGAGATTAAGAAGGAGCACCAAGTGTTGATGGTCAATAAGTCCAGCAATTTCAAGAAACAGGGCAAGCCTAAGAACAAGGGAAACTTCAAGAAGGACAGCAAGAAAGCTTCCGCACCTGCTAAGAAGCCCAAGGCTGGTCCTAAGCCTGATACTGAGTGCTTCTACTACAAGGGTGAATGTCACTGGAAGTGCAACTACCCCAAGTACCTAGCAGATCTGAAGAACGGCAACATCAAGAAGAAAGGTATATTTGATATACATGTTATTGATGTGTATATTACTAGTAATCATAGTAGTGGCTGGGTATTTGATACTGGTTCGATTGCTCATATTTGTAACTCGAAACAGGAGCTACGGAATAAACGAAGACTGGCGAGAGACGAGGTGACGATGCGCGTTGCAAATGGCTCCAAGGTTGATGTGATCACCGTCAGCACGCTCCCACCTCATCTACCTTCGGAGATTAGTTTTGAACTTGAAAAATTGTTATTTGGTGCCTGTGTTAAGCATGAACATTATTTCTGGATCTTGTTTATTGCGAGACGGTTACTCGTATAAGTCTGAGAATAATGGTTGTTTGATTTATATGAGTGATATTTATTATGGTAATGCACCTGAGATGAATGGTTTATTTTTATTAAATCTCGATAGTAGTGATACACATGTTCACAACATAGATGCTAAATGAATAAAAATGAATGATAATTCTACATACATGTGGCACTGTCGTCTTAGTCACATTGGAGTGAAGCGCATGTATAGAGTTACAACCTGACAAGCTTGAACACAAAGCGGAAAAATGCGTCTTCATAGGATACCCTAAAGAAACAATTGGGTATACGTTCTATCATAGATCCGAAGGAAAAAAATTTGTCGCTAAGAATGGATCCTTTCTTGAGAAGGAGTTTCTCTCAAAAGAAGTGACTGGAAGGAAAGTAGAACTCGACGAGGTTGTTGATCTTTCTCTTGGATTTGAGAGTAGCGTAGAACCGGAAGATGTTTTTGTGTCGCCTGCACCAATAAGAGAGGAAGCTAATGATGATGATCATGAAACTTTGAATGAAGTTGCTACTAAACCTCGCAGGTCGACGAGGGTCCGTGCCACTCCTGATTGGTATGACCCTATGTTGAATGTCATGTTGGTGGATAACGTCGACGACCCTACGGCGTATGAGGAGGCTATGATGAGCCTAGATTCTGACAAATGGCAAGAAGCCATGAAATCCGAAATGGGATCCATGTACGAAAATCAACTATGGACTTTGGTGGACTTACCGGATGGCCGCAAGGCTGTCTAGAACAAATGGATCTTTAAAAGAAAAACAGATGATGATGGTAATGTTATTGTCTATAAAGCTCGACTTGTCGTGAAAGGGTGTTGAAAAATTCAAGGAGTTGACTATGATGAGACTTTCTCACTGGTAGAGAAGCTAAAATCTGTGACGATTTTTATAGTAATCGCTGCATATTTTGATTATGAGATTTGGTAGATGGATGTCAAAACGGCGTTCCTTAATGGTGACATTGAGGAAGAGTTGTATATGGTACAACCCATGGGTTTTGTCGATCCTGAAGATGCTGACAAGGTATGCAAACTTCAGCGCTCCATTTATGGGCTGAAGTAAACATCCCGAAGTTGGAATCAACATTTTGATAAGGTAATCAAAAACTTTGGATTTATACAAACTTATGAAGAAGCTTGTATCTACAAGAAACTAAGTTGGAGCTCTGTAGCATTCCTAATACTATATGTGGATGACATATTGTTGATTGGGAATAGAACTTCTTGAAAGTGTCAAGGCCTATTTGAATAATAGTTTTTCAATTAAGGATCTTGGCGAAGAGGCATACATTTTAGGCATCAAGATTCATAGAGATAGATCAAGACGCTTAATAGCGCTTTCACAAAGTACATACCTGGACAAGGTTCTAAAGAGATTTAGAATGGAAGAAAGCAAGAAAGGGTTCTTGCCCATGTTGCCAGGTAAGACCTTGAGTAAGACTCAACGTCCAGCTACGGTAGAAGATAGAGAGAAGATGAGTAAAATCCCCTATGCCTTGGCCATAGGCTCTGACATGTATGCCATGCTGTGTACAACAATGGATATAGCACACACTATTAGTTTGACTAGCGGATATCAAAGTGATCCTGGAATGGAACACTGGACAACGGTCAAAAATATCCTCAAGTACCTGAAAAGGACTAAGGATATGGTTCTTTCTTATGGAGGTGATGAACAGCTTGTTGTAAACAGTTACACCGATGCTAGTTCGAACACCGATCCGGAAGAATCAAATTCACAGTCTGGGTACGTATTTATTTTGAATGGTGCTATAGTGAGCTACAGGAGTGCCAAGCAAAGAATTGTGGCGAAATCTTCAACTGAATCGGAATACATAGCTGCTTAGAGGCTGCACAAGAAGCGATATGGTTGAAGGAGTTCATTACTTAGCTTGGTGTGGTTCCTAGTGCGTTGGACCCGATGGACATCTATTGTGACAACAGGGTGCCATAGCCAATGCACAGGAGCCCAGGTCACATAGCAAGCTGAAGCACATCAAGCTACGTTACCATGCTATTCGCGAGTATGTCCAAGATGGCAACATAAAAATTTGCAAAGTACACATTGATCTGAATGTGGCAGATCCGTTGACTAAACCTCTCCCTAGAGCAAAACACGACCAACACCAGGACACCATGGGTGTTAGGTACATTACAATGTAATCCAGATTATTAACTCTAGTGCAAGTGGGAGACTGTTGGAGATATGCCCAGGAGGCAATAATAAAATGGTTATTACTATATCTTTGTGTTTATGATGAATGTTTACATCCCATGCTATAATTGTATTATTAGGAAACACTAATACTTGTGTGTTTTGTAAACATAAAAGAGTCCCTAGTAAGCCTCTTGTTAATACTACCTTGTTGATTAATAGATGATCATGGTTTCCTGATCATGGACATTGGATGTTATTAATAACAATATCATATCATTAGGAGAATGATGTGATGGACATACACCCATAGTAAGCATAGCATAAGATCAAGTCATTAATTTCGTTTTACTACAAGCTTTCAAATACATATTAACCTAATCCTTCGACCATGAGATTGTGTTAATCACCATCACCAGATGAGTGCCTTGATGACATCGAACACCGCTTCGTAACTGGTTGGTTATAAAGATGGTATTAGGTATTCTGAAACGCATGGATCAAGACTGGGATTTTTCCATCCATATGATGGATAGATTTGCTCTGGGGCCTCTCGGTGGAATGTCATCTAATTATCTTGCAAGCATGTTACTAGGTCACAAGGGATGACATATCACGGAACGAGGAAAGAGTACTTATCGGTAACGAGGTAGAACTAGGTATGGAGATATCGATGATCAAACCTCGGATAAGTAGAATATCACATGACAAAGGGAATTGGTTTCGTTTGTTAATCACGAAGTCATTGTTGAGTTTGTGGGAGCCATTATGGATCTCTAGATCCTGCTGATGTTTATTGATCGGAGAGGTGTCTCGATCATGTCTACATATTCGCGAATCGTAGGGTGACACACTTATGGTTCGATGTTGTTTTAGGTAGATATGGAATATGCGTTGGAGAACGAATGTTGTTCGGAGTCTCGGATTGGATTTGGGACATCACGAGGAGATCCGGAATGGTCTGGAGAATGAGATTCATGTAAAGGAAATCTGTTTCTAGGTTTCGGAAAAGTTTCGGAGTATTTAGTTGGAGTTTCTAGAATGTTTCGGAAGGTCCTAGAAGGTTATAGAAATTTCCAAGGAGTTCACTTGAAAACCAAGAAAGAGAAGGGGAAGACTTGAGGGGAAGGAAACTTCCCCTCTCTCTCCTTGGAGCGCCGGCCCTAGGGGTGGGCCCAAAGTGGGGAACCCTAGGGCGCCCCCTCCCCTTTATATAAGGAGGGGAGGCGCCACCCCTCCCCTGGCCCCTTTACTCCCTGCCCTAGCCACCACCCTCCTCTTCCTTCCTTTTGCTCCGGCTTAGGTGAAGCCCTGCAGAAATCTCGTATCCACCACCACCATACCGTCGTGCTACTAGGATTCCATCAAGATCTACCACCTCCGTTGCCCGCTGTAACAAGGAGAGAATCGTCTACATCGAGCATTACGTGTGACCGAGTGCGGAAGCCCTACCGGAACGCGGCGCCAGAAGGATCGTCTACTCGATCTTGAGATCGACAAGTGATCGTCTACATCAACCCTGAGATCCAATCTCAAACAAGGATTTGGATCTACAAGGGTTAGTACAGATCTATCTCGTTGCACTTGTCGCATAGATTAGATCTTGGCTTTTCCATAGATTAGATCTTGGTTTTGTTTGTTCTTGCAGTAGAATTTTTTGTTTTCCTTGCTACGAACCCATCAGCAGCGCCACATTTTGGACGAGGGAGAGATCACCTAGCCGGGTTGTGGGGATGGTGATGAGGCAGTGAAAGAGAGAGAAAACACAATTTGTTTTGCATCCATACAGTATAAGTAAAGGTCCTGAAATTTACTAGTACTAGTTCCGTACTACTAGTACTACTAGGTGAATGTACCCTGTACTTCATGTCAGGGAGCCATCACAACTTTTCTCTCATGTCGCACCGCCTTCAGCTCCTCCTCTTTGTTGCTCTCTCGAGCTGCTTCCTCTGTGCCCATAGTTTCTCTTCTTTCTCTTTGTTTCTTTCCTACAGAAATACATATTCTTCCTACTTGTTTTACAAAAAGTACATTGCTCTCACTTGGAAAATTCGTTTTTTCCTTTCCTCATGGTTGGAAACTCCGAGTGGCAACATAGTTACCATACTATGATTCAAACCCATGTTTTACGCCCAAATATGGGACCATCACGGACGGTGGGAGTACAATTTACATCAAGGACCTAAAAAGGAAAAAAATTATATAAAGGTGCTTACATTTAGCACGAAGCACCCTAAAATTAAGCAATGAAAATAGTCAGGTGTGTCTCCTTCTCGAGAGAGCACCTGATAGATCCATACTCTTCATACTACTTTCTCTTCGTTTGTTTTCAAAATATATGGCCAAATTTTGCGGGATGCAAATTCTTTGATATGGGATCATGAATCATTGATATAAAGTATGCTGTAGATATGGCAATCACCTTGGTCGTTCGTCTTGAAATCCAAGAATGATCATACTCATCAACAACTAATAATCTTAAATACGTTTAAATTTTACCACTTGCTTTTAGGTACGAATTTTACACGTACGGATGGTGGAGGTACATTTTACATCAAGGACCTAAAAAAGGTAAAATTACATCGAGGTCTATACATTTAGCACGAAGCATCCTAAAATTAAGGAGGGAAAACAGCTAATAAGCTTAAATACGTTTAAATTTTACCATTTAATTTTATGTTTGAATTTTACATGGACGGTGGGAGTACATTTTACATTAAGGACTTAAAAAAGGTAAAACTACATCGAGGTCCATACATTTAGCACAAAGCACCCTAAAATTAAGCAGGGAAAATAGTCGGGTTCGTCTCCTTCTCGAGAGAGCAGCTGGTCGAGTCATACTCTCCATACTACTTCCTCTTTGTTTGTTTTCAAAATATGGCCTAATTTGGCGGCATGCAAATTCTTGGATATGGAATCATGAATCATCGATATAAAGTATGATGTAGATATGGCCATGAACATGGTCATTCGGCTTGAAATCCAAGATTGTTCATACTCATTCACAACTAAGCTTAAATACGTTTGAATTTTACCACTTGCTTTTATCTTCAAATTTTACACGGATGGTGGGGGTACATTTTACAGCAAGGACCTAAAAAGGGGTAAAATTACGTTGAGGCCTATACTTTTAGTACGGAGCACCCTAAAATTAGGCACAAAAAACAATCATGTTTGGCTCCTTCTCGACAGAGAAGCTAATCGAGTCATACTCTTCATACTACTTCCTCTTTGTTTGTTTTCAAAATATGGCCAAATTTGGCGGCATCTAAATTCTTGGATATGAGATCATCATCAACATAAAGTATGATGTAGATATGGCCATGACCTTGGTCATTCGTCTTAAATGCTAGAATGTTCATACTCATCGACAACTAATAATCTTGAATACGTTTAGAAAAAGGTAAAATTACATCAAGGTCCATACATTTAGCACGAAGCACTGTAAAATTAAGCTGGGGAAACAATCATGTTTTGCTCCTTCTCATGAGAGAAGCTAATCGAGCCATAATCTTCATAGTACTTCCTCTTTGTTTGTTTTCAAAATATGGCAAATTTGAGGGCATGCAAATTCTTGTATATGAGATCATGAATCATCAATATAAAGTATGATGTAGATATGGCCATGACCTTGGTCGTTCGTCTTGAAATCCAAGAATGTTCATACTAATAATCTCTTAAATACTTTTAAATTTTAACACTTTCTTTTAGGTTTGAATTTACACGTACAGATGGTAGGAATACATTTTATATCAAGGACCTAAAAAAGGTAAAATTACATCGAGGTCCATACATTTAGCACGAAGAACCCTAAAATTAAGCACGGAAAACAGTCATGTTTTGCTTCTTCTCGAGAGAAAAGCTGACTGAGCCATAATCTTCATACTACTTCCTCTTTGTTTTCAAAATATGGCGAAATTTGGCGGCATGCAAATTCTTGAATATGGGATCATAAATCATCAGCATAAATTATGATTTAGATATGGCAATGACCATGGTCATTTGTCTTGAAATCCAAGAATGTTCATACTCATCGAGAACTAATAATCTTAAATATGTTTAAATTTTACCACTTTCTTATAGGTACAAATTTTACATGTACGGATGGTGGCAGTACATTTTACATCAAGGACCTAAAAAAGGTAAAATTACATCAAGGTCCATACATTTAGCACGAAGCACCCTTAAATTAAGCAGGGAAAACAATCATGTTTTGCTCCTTTTCGAGAGAAAATATGATCGAGCCATACTCTTCATACTACTCCCTCTTCGTTTGTTTTCCAAATATGGCCAAATTTGGCGGCATGCAAATTCTTCGATATGGGATCATGAATCATCAACATAAAGTATGATGTAGATATGTCCATGACCCTCGTCATTCGACTTGAACTGCAAGAATGTTCATATTCATTGACAACTAATAAGCTCAAATACGTTTAAACTTTACCACTTGATTTTATGTTTGAATTTTACACAGATTGTGGTAGTACATTTTATATCAAGGACCTTAAAAAGGTAAAATTACATCGATCTCCATAAATTTAGCACGAAGCACCCTAAAATTAAGCAGGAAAAATAGTCGGTTTGGTAGTGGGTGTTACCTTTGTCGATGTGCATATGTGCATCGAGGTCCATACATTTAGCACAAGCACCCTAAAGTTCAGCACCCTAAAATTACATCGATGTGCATATTGTTGGTACATATGTCGTTCGTCTTGAAACCCAAGAGTGTTCATACACCATGGGCCATCTATATATTGGGTAACTATTTTTTTGTAATTTATGATGACTCACAGTTATTAATTATTTTTCAGTGCGAATAGTAGTACACGCAAGAGGACGCCATGAAGAAGGCTTCATTTTTAGGGTTTTCATTATTTTTGTTCATAGCTAGTGAGGATCAAATTGTCAACATGCATATTCGTAGCAAGAATTTTAATCCTACAGAACTCTCGTTGGTTTTTGAAGTATTTACCGCCTTGGTACCATAAATACTCAAAGGATGTTTGTAACGTTTTAAGAGCATCCTATCATGTTCTTACTTGTAGTTCAAATATGAAATTGATTTTTTATTCCTGAATTTTGGAAACTCCCAGTACTGGTAGGATTATTATTCACCATGCCGAGATGCACTCATCTACCAAATATAAGAACATTACCATAAAGTATGTTGCACATAAATAAGGCCATTTAGCTTGTCTTTCGGCCTAAAGCCTAAGGATATGTTCATACATGGTAGGCCATATTTTCAATTACATTTTTTTTATATGTGAACTCTCTTGATAATAATCATTTTTTATAGCATGTAGGACAAGTCAGAGGTCACCGTGCAATGTTTTTTATTGTTTTCAAATAAAATACAAATTTTGTACATGCAAATGCTTAGCAAGAAGTTGAATTCAACAAATTCATTGGTTTCCGATATATTAATATTGTAGGTGTGGGTACCTTCAAAAGGTACTTGTATAACTTTAAGAGCAATCTACTACTTACTCATAGTTCAAATTTTATCTAACATTGATAAATCATCATAAATTAGTTTAAGAATGTGAAGTTTGCTAGGAAACCTTGAGAACTCAAAAAAGTTCGTAATCATAAGTGAAACATGTATAACCTTTGTCTATAAACTGGGCTTATGGCATTCCGAGGCATATTCATCGTGCTTGCTCTTAGAAAAATAAATCCCGAAAAATAATAATCTGCTTAAAGTTTATGATGAATCGGGGTGTTTTTTTGTGTGAGGTTTAATAAACAGACATATATCATTCGTCTTACACTTTAAAAGAAACTCTTCGATGGACATTTGGTATGTGAATAAAACGTCAAATATTATGTACAAACAAGTTATGTTCAAAAATAAGTTTATTACGACCAAATAAAGCCTTCAAAAATTCAATGTGTGATAGACTGATATGTTGGTACCTTAGTGTAAACATTGATGTTTCATATGAAATAAGTCTCTTACATACCAGCTACAAGCATCCAAAAAGTATTGTGGGTGATAAATATCGTTAGCATCCAGTTTTTTGCATCATTCAAATCTTTGTGTGTGAATGGGAGCAATGGAATTTAGGAACCGCTTGTCAGTATTGCTACCAATGAGGTTAAGTCGGTCATTACAGGACGAACAAGCCAAATTTGTTCATATTAGGCCAAAATCTGTTAAAATGTGCAAAAATGACGTCCGCCAAGTGTTTTGTGCAAAAGTGCGATGAAAAGATGGTGGATCGTGCAATTTCCTCTACCTAAAAAAATGTTTTATACTACCATAGAGGGTAATACAAAGTATTGTACTGTACTTACTACTATCAAAACAGGTACCCGATGGAAGTTTGAAACCTATAGGGTACCCATTATTTTAGTCGGTTCAAAGAAATGAACTAGTTCGTCAAAAAGTGATCATATGTGAAATGTAGTTTTTTGTAGTACGGTACTACTAAAGCACATAGAGGGTTACCCACTCCCATTATCTAACTCCTCCCCCACCATTCCCTCTCTCGCTATCACATTCCCACACTCACCTCACAACTCTCAGTTGTTAACCCAGTCGTTGCCTCAATGAAACCAATGCCAAAACCTTTGTTTGTGGTTGAGCTAGGGTCCTCATCAAGCTCTGCTTCGGAGCTGCAGGTGGCTTGTTCGATTCCGACGGCCGCAGCACCCTCTTTGAAGCGTCCCTCGCCTTTCACGTGTGTGCGGGTCGTGCCCAAGGTAAGGCGTCCGTCGCCCTTAGGGTTTCGGTTGGTTGTGCTGAAACCCTCTCGCCCGCCGAGCGGTCGTCCAAGCATCCGGCGCCGCGTGCGTTGGGACCAAATGCTCGTGCGGTGGCGGACACGTCCTTTTCATCTGCAGGTTGGACTCTCATTCCCATTGTGCCAAATTTCAGAGTGTATGCAGTGAAACCCCTATCGGTGCCCCCCTTATCAGCGATTGTTTGTGCTTCTTCGGTGTATGTGGCTGGTTCTTTGTCAGTGGCTCTCTGTTCATCTGCTCAACCATCGACCCCTGTGCAAGTTCGCGCCCCCCCCAACTGCAACGAGGTTAGATCTGGAGGATTGAGGCTTTAACCCAAATCCGACGTGCATCTAGTTAGATTTTTGCAATGTGTACTGCAGGTCCTTTGTTGAACTTCTTAGTTGTATGTCATATTCTTGCTAATTGTCTTTTGTGTTGTTCTTTATACTCTCTCCGTCTAGAAATAACTGACTTGACTTTGCCTAGATTCGAATGTATCTATATTTGTCTTTTGTGCTGTTCTGCTTAGTTATGAAATATTCTTGATGGCGATGATGCAGGGTTCTGTTTTGGTACTTAGATGATGCATTGTGCTGTTTAGGAATTTTCCATGACACGTTGTGCTGTTTTGTTTTGTTTTTATGATGCATTGTATCCTGTCTCCTCACTGTGTTGTTTCGTCCATTTTGATGTGTTATGTTGTTTATGATTAAATGGTATGCCTTCTAGCTATTCGGATTATTTCAATGACCCATCATTTTAGGTAATTTTGATTTTGCAGACACTGTTTATTAAATTAATTTACATGATACCTTGTGCTGTTTTGGTATTTTTATGATGCACTGCATATATGCTGTTTTGTCTACCAACATAATGCATTGTGCTATTTTAGCCATTCAGATAATGCATTGTGTTGTTTAATCAATATAATTAAATGTCATGCCTTCTAGTAGTTGTTCAGATAATTTTGAGGACCCATCGGGTTAGGTCATTCTGATGATGCATTGTGCTCTGTAGGCAATTTAATTTACCTGATACCTTGTGTTGTTTAGGTAATTTTGATGGTGCAATGACGCATTGTGATCTTTAGTCAATTTATACAATGCATTGTGGTGTGATACATCCATTTTGCATCACTATTCTATGTCTTAATTCACTATTATTCATTGATATATTTCGTATTGAGAGGTGATACTTATGTTATTTCATATGTTTTTGCACGGTTGATGACTTTTGGAGCATGGATCGCTGCAGTCAGGATTCTGATGGAAAAGGTGCTATTTGGAGGAAAAATCGTGAAGATCAGAAAGTCCGGGAAAATATACGGAAAATCCTATTTTTCCAAAAGACTAAGGATGCTAGAAGAGGGATTGGAGATGGGCCACAGGGGGCCCACACCACCCCCTGGCGTAGGCAGCCCTAGGCCACGCTAGCAGGTGGTGTGGCTACCCAGGCCCACCTCTGGCTCTCCCCTCTGGCCTATATCATCCCCCTGAAACCCTAAGACTCAGGGAGGGACCATAGAAAGATTCTGCCGCCTCTGCGGGACGGAAAACACCGAGAGAGAAAGATCTCTCCGGCAGACAGATTTCTGCCGGGTGAATTCCTTCCCGGAGAGAGGAGATCGTCGCCATCAACACCACCATCAAGTTGAACTTCATCGGTATCATCATCATCATCACCACCATCATCACCATCAGGACCCTCTCCACCATCTCCATATTGATGTAACAATTGTGTTGAATCTTGCATAGTTCATAGGGGAAACTTTCCCCGTGTTGATTACTCTTTGTAGTTGATGCTATTGAGTGAACCGTTGAATTATTGTTTATGTTCAGATTGTTATACATCATTATTCCATCTCTGATCATGATCCATATGATGTCTTGTGAGTAGTTCGTTTTGTTCTTGAGGACATGGGAGAAGTCATGTTGTTAGTAGTGGAGTTGTGTTGAGAGAGATTCAATAGATTGTTATTTAAGTTGTGGTGTACTTCTTCTAGTGTTGTCATGTGAACGTCGACTACATGACACTTCACCTATATGGGCCTAGGGGAATGCATTGTGTATTTGGCTACTAATCGTAGGGGTTGCCAGAGTGACAGAAACCTGAACCCCCGTTAGGAAACCATTGCACAAGGGACGTAAGGGTCTTAGAGTTTAAAGTTGTGGTTAGGTTTCTACCTTAATTACTTTCTTGTACTTACGGATGTTTGCAAGGGGTATAATCACAAGTATGTATAGTCCTAGGAAGGTCGGTACATTAGCACAGGTTCACCCACACAACACTTAGCAAGCTAGAGAAGATTAATCAACTATATGAAGCGAAAGCACTTGACAGTCTTCCCATGTGTCCTCGAGAACGTTTGGTCATCTTAATTAGTACAACCGGCTTGTCCTTTGCTGCATAAAGGATTGGGCCACTTGCTGCATTTATTCCTACTATCTTTTATTTACTCGTACTTTGTTCAGTTGCTTTATGAAAAACCCCTAAAAATCCGTTTGCTAAGTATTTGTAGAGAATTTCTGAATCATACCACTAGCCAGCACCTTCTGCTCGTCGTTGAGTTCGACACTCTTAATTATCGAAAATACTGCGATACAACCCCTATACTTGTGGGTCATCAAGACTATTTTCTGGCGCCGTTGCCGGGGAGTGAAGCGCTATTGGAAAGTGGAACTAGTAAAGGAAACATCTACTGTGAGTATTGTTTATTTCTGTTAGTTGCTTTATTTTCGTTATGGATAATTCGCTGAGTTTCTTATTTGGTAATGCTACTACCACTGCTAAGGTAGTAGATAAGCCACCACCTGCTGAGAATGATGTTTTCAAAATACCTACAAGAATTATTGATCGTGTTATGGATAACAACTATGTTGGGGATGGAACTATCCATCCCGGTTATCATTTACTCTTTATACACGAATTATGCGGGTTGTTCAAGTGTGCAGGTATTACTATAGATCAAGTTAAGAAGAAGTTATTCTCATTATCACCAAAAGGAAGAGCTGAGGAATGGTATAAGCTGCTGAAGAATGGTCAAGCTCTGGAATGGGACAAAATAGTGCCTCTCTTTTATTCAAAGTTTTATCCTCCTAGTGAGATTCATAAAGATCGGAATCAAACATACAACTTTTGGCCTCTTGATGGAGAGAGTACATCCCAAGCTTGGGGGATATTGAAGTTACTAATTCTCAAATGTCCCATTCATGAGCTCCCCAACAATATTATTATCAATAACTTTTATGCAAGGCTCCCTCTACATGACAAGGATTTATTGGATGCTTCTTGTGCTGGATCATTCACTCGCATGTAAGAAGAAGCTAAATGGGATCTTCTGGACCGTATTTAGGACAATGCTGAAGCTTGGGAGAATGACAAAGGTAGAAAGTCAGGTATAATTTATGATTATGAATGCATTGAATCTTTTATGGGAACTGATGACTTTCAAAATATTAGTAATGTTTACGGTCTTGATTTGCAAGTTATTACGAATTGATTTAGAGCTTCTTCATCCTATATTGAAATTCCAAAAAGGGGATGGAATAAATACCATGCACCTTACAAAGATATTGTTGACTATGTTCCTATTGGGAGTGCTGAGTATTGCATTATTGATCCCATCTTACCCGAACCTTATATCGAGAAGATTCCCTTCCCAGAAAAGGTAAAGGACCATCCTATGATAACTAATGTAATCACCAAAAGTGAAAAGAGGACTGTAAAACATGATGAACAAATAAACATTGAACATGTGGTAGCAATTGTGAAAGACCTTGTCACTAAAAGCATAGAAGATGGGCACATAGTCTTTTGTGAGGATGCTTCTAATATTGTTTCACATACTAATAGAACTAAAAAGGCTAGTGTTCTTGTGCTTTCTGTTAGTATTGGTGATCATTGTGATTATGGTTTATGTGATATTGGTGCAAGTTCCAGTGCTATTCCTTATGAGCTTTATATAGAAATTATACATGAAATCAGTCCTTGCGAGTTGGAAGAGATTGATGTGGTTATTCACCTTGCTAATAGAGAGACCATCTCTCCAATTGGTATTGTACGAGACGTGGAAGTTCTTTGTGGTAAGATTAAGTACCATGCTAATTTTCTAGTACTTGGTTCAGTTGCTAGTAAAACTTATCCTATCATTTTTGGTAGACCTTTATTGAGTACTTGTGGAGCTATTATTGATTGCAAGAGGGAGAAAATCTTGACTAAGTTTGATGGGGAATCTTATGAGTTTAATTTTTCGAAATTTGCTAAAGAACCTTGTGAAGAGGAAACCCATAATGAGGATTTTAGAGTTGAACAACTTGCTTCTATTTCTCTTCCTCCTAACAATGCTTTGCAGCAATTTATGGAAGATCATGAAAGTGAAATCTTCATGAAAGAAAGGAATGAGATTGACAGGATTCTCTGTGATCAACCTAAGATGCTTAAGCATAACTTGCCTGTAGAAGACTTGGGTACCACGATGCCACCTAAAAAGGATCCGGTCTTCGATCTAAAACCTCTCCCTGATGATCTTAAATATGCTTATATTGATGATAAAAAGATATATCCTGTTATTATTAGCGCTAAACTTTGAGGGAAGGAAGAAGAAAGGTTATTGGAGGTTTTGAGGAAACACCGAGGAGCTATGGGCTATACTCTGGATGATTTAAAAGGGATTTCACCTACTATATGTCAGCATTCTATCAACATAGAACTAGATGCAAAGCTAGTAGTAGAGCACCAACGACGTTTAAATCCTAGGATGAAGGAAGTGGTAAGGAATGAGGTATTGAAACTCCTTGATGCTAGTATTATTTACCCTATTGCTGACAGTGAATGGGTTACTCCTGTTCATTGTGTTCCTAAAAAAGGAGGTATTACCGTTGTTCTTAATGATAATGATGAGCTTATTCCTCAAAGAATAGTAGTAGGCTATAGGATGTGCATTGATTTTAGAAAATTCAATAAAGTTACTAAGAAAGATCATTACCCGCTTCCTTTTATTGATCAAATGTTGGAAAGGTTGTCAAAAAGACCCATTTTTGTTTTCTTGATGGTTATTCTGGTTTCTCTCAAATTGCTGTTAAACAACAAGATAAAAAAAATTTACTTTTACTTGCCCGTATGGAACTTATGCTTATAGACTTATGCCTTTTGGTTTATGTAATGCTCCTGCTACTTTTCAAAGGTGCATGTCTGCTATCTTTCATGGTTTTTGTGAGGAAATTGTAGAAGTGTTCATGGATGACTTTTCTGTCTATGGAACTTCATTTGATAATTGTCTGCACAACCTTGATAAAGTTTTGCAGAGATGTGAAGAAACTAATCTTGTTCTTAATTGGGAGAAATGCCACTTCATGGTTAATGAAGGGATTGTCCTTGGGCATAAAGTCTCTGAAAGAGGCATAGAAGTTGATAGAGCTAAGGTTGAGGCAATTGAGAAGATGCCATGCCCAAGAGACATCAAAGATATTCGTAGTATCCTTGGTCATGCTGGTTTCTATAGAAGGTTTATTAAAGAATTTTCTAGGATATCAAAACCCCTTACTAATCTTCTTCAAAAAGATGTACCCTTCGTTTTTGATGATGATTGTAAGGAAGCTTTTGAAACTCTTAAGAAGGCTTTAACTATAGCCCATATTGTTCAACCACCTGATTGGAGTTTACCCTTTGAAATAATGTGTGATGCTAGTGATTTTGCTGTAGGTGCTGTCATTGGGCAACGTACCGATAAAAAGTTAAACGTTATCCATTATGCTAGTAAGACTCTAGACGCTGCTCAAAGGAATTATGCTACTACTGAAAAGGAATTTCTAGCTATTCTTTTTGCTTATGATAAGTTTAGGCCCTACATTGTAGACTCAAAAGTCACCATTCATATTGATCATGCTGCTATTAAATATCTTATGACGAAGAAGGATGCTAAGCCTAGGCTTATTAGATGGGTGCTGCTTTTACAAGAGTTTGATCTACATATAGTAGATAGGAAGGGCGTTGAAAACCCTGTAGCTGATAATTTATCTTGATTGGAAAACATCTCTTTTCACCCTATGCCTGTTAGTGATAGTTTCCCAAATGAACAGTTAGCTGCAGTAGGGGTAAGCTCGTGAGGGAGCCCTTGGTAAGCTGATTATGCTAACTTTATTGTCTCCATGTATTTTCCTCCAGCTTTTACAGCTCAGCAAAGAAGGAAGTTCTTCTATGATTTGAGGCATTATTTTTGGGATGACCCACACTTATACAAAGAAGGAGTGGATGGTATTATGCGAAGATGTGTTCCAGAATATGAACAAAAGGAGATATTGCATAAATTTCATAGTAGTGCTTATGGAGGACATCATTAGGAGATAGAACTGCACAAAAGGTGCTACAATCAGGTTTCTACTGGCCTACCATTTTTAAAGATGCAAGAAAATTTGTTTTATCTTGTGATGAATGTCAGCGTGTTGGTAATATTTCTAGACGCAATGAAATGCCTATGAACTACTCTCTAGTTATTGAACCTTTTGATTGCTGGGGATTCGACTTTATGGGTCCTTTCCCTCCTTCGAAAGGTTACACTCGTATTCTTGCTGCCGTTGATTATGTTACTAAGTGGGTAGAAGCCATTCCTACAAAGAGTGCTGACGAGGAGACCTCTCTAAAAATGCTTAAGGATGTAATCTTTCCTAGGTTTGGAGTGCCTAGGTATCTCATGACTGATGGGGGTTCTCATTTCATTCATGGTGGTTTTAGAAAGACCCTTGCTAAATATGATGTTAATCATAGAATTGCTGCAGGCTATCACCCCCAAACTAGCGGGCAAGTAGAGTTATCAAATAGAGAAATTAAATCCATCTTGCAAAAGACTGTTAATAGGTCTAGAAAAAACTGGGGTAAGAAGTTGAATGATGCTTTATGGGCTTATAGAACTGCTTACAAAAATCCTATGGGGATGTATCCTTATAAAATGGTTTATGGGAAAGCTTGTCACCTACCCTTAGAATTAGAACACAAAGCTTACTGGGCAGTTGAAGAACTAACTAGAGATTGTAAGCTCGCTGGTGAGAAAAGATTATTTGACTTAAGTTCTTTAGATGAATGGAGGAGTGAAGCCTATGAAAATGCTAGGCTCTTTAAGGAAAAAGTTAAAAGATGGCATGACAAGCGAATACTTAAGAGGGAATTTCATGTTGGTGAGAATGTTCTATTGTATAGGTCTCATGTTAGATTTTTTGCAGGAAAGCTACTATCAAAATGGGAAGGACCTTTCATTATAGAAGAAGTATACCGTTCAGGAGCAATAAAAATTTCTTCTTTAAAAGATAATACTACACAAGTAGTGAATGGCCAGCGACTCAAACACTATATTGCTGGAGATTCTTACAATGAAGATGTTGATGCCTTTCAAGTTATAACTCCGGGGAAATTCATCGAGGACCAAATTAAAAGACCTACAGAGTCTGTTTTCAAATAGGCAACAGTTCTGGTAAGAAAAGTTCGGAGAAAATTCAATCCAACTATATTTTTGCAGTTTTCAATCAATAAGGAAAGTTACGAAGTGAAAAAGGGACGGAACCGGAGCCAGGGTGGCCCACACCACCCTGTGGCGTGGGCCCACCCCTGGCCGCGCCACCAGGTGGTGAGGCCACCCCAGACTCCGCCTCCGACCTGTTTTCACCCAGTACCTTCCTCTTGTTATGAAACTTCGTAATATATAATCCGCCGGATCTTCTGAGGTTCGTATATCGTGTTTTCGTCGTGTTTTTGTTTCGATCTGTTTCTGCCAGGTAGAATCCCAGATTTGGAGCCATAATGTCTTCCACTGGATCAGCCGGGGGAGATTCCTTACAAGATATCATCAACCCATACATGAGAGAGTTGAAGATTCATCCCAAGGAGTTGTTGCTCGAAGATGGGGAGGTCCGGATTAAAGAAGTTCAAGGCCCTAAAGGTGAAGGAAGTCTGGAGGACAGGATGGGAGCACTAGAGCAAAAAGTCTTTAGGTACAAGAAGATGGCGGAGCGCGAAGTGGATATCATCCATAAGATTTGTTCCGAACTCATCACCGAGCACCAAAAGGAGACTGCTGAAGTCAAAGACGAAGTCCTCTCACTCCGTCAAACAACCAACGAATTGCAAGCATAGTTCTATGAAGTTCAAAATCAAAACTGTGAGTATGAGTCTAGGTTTAAACGCATAAGTGCTGCTGCAAGTTTTAGGATGTTGGAAACCACGATGTCCTTTGTTGATGGGAATCCCTTACCCTGGAAGATGGACGAAGTCGAGAGGATACCACCACCACCAAAGGAGTAATTCGTCATCAAGTTTGGCATCCCCTTGGTTTGTTCCAAGCTTGGGGGAGTGTCGCGGTATCACATCACCATCTTCTATCTTTTTACCTTATTAGTAGAGTCATATCATGAATAGAGGAGTTATTATGTAGGATGGTTTGCATTATGGAAGTGTCCCCTCTCTCGTTAGATATGTATCCCTTGGTGTGAGTTGCTGTTATGGATATTAATGAGAAATTCTATCGTTTACTCTTTTGCATAGCTTATATTAGTTTTCAATTCATGGTTATATGATTGATCTTGTTGTTAGTATTGGTATCACTTTGGGATCATTGAGTTAATTTAGTTGGTTTTGGCAAACCTGGCTGGGTCAGTAGCAACACTATTTTTGAGAGTTGAATGAAAAGATAAAAGTACTCTAAAGAAAAATAATTTCATCATCTTTCTTTCTTGATTTGCTCATAAGTTTAGTATTTTCTAGTTAAGATCTTTTGTGCTTCCAAGGAATATTGCATGTTTGTCTTTATCACTTGTATGTTTGTTTGTTTCCTTCAACTCTTGTACTTGCTACCTAGCCTTGCTAGCCAAAAACCTGTACTGAGAGGGAATTCTTCATGTGCATCCACCCCCTTAAAACCAAAACCTTTGCAATTTGTGTCCACCATACCTACCTAGTAGCATTATTGCTATTCCAAGTAAATTCTTGTTTTATCTACCTCCCAAATTAAACTTGTTATGTGAAAATTAGTGATTAAAGCTCTCACGAACTTGATGGCACACTTTACTTTTCTTGCATTTAATAACTTGAACCATTGGGTCCTTCTTTGTTGCGTATATGCTTGCGCTTTATGAGTTGAAGTTAGCAGAACCATGTATCATGGGGACCGCTTTCAACACTTCATTGGTACTTTGTACCTCGTTGATATCATGTTCTTTTGCTTATGGATCCCGGCGGTGTGAAATAAAAGTGGAACTTGTAAGATCATGGAGTTTATATGTGTGTTAGAGAAACGCCTGGGCTGCTAGCCTAAGCCATGCCTAATCATGGTGGAAACTTGTAGCATAACTATAGTGAGCATTCTATGAAGCATCCTCAACAAAAACCTATGCAAATAGCAAATAAAAAGATCGCTGAGATGCTCACTGTCGGCTTGCCTTGTCAATTTGATTATGGGATAGGTCCTGTGTCATGTGCAAGGGGTACCCCGTTGGCGGTTCTCAATGATACGCATGTATTTACAATGACAAGAGCTTGCTCGTGACTGAAGTTGAGTAGCCTGAGGTTCGGTACTCATAAGTAAGGGGCATGAGGTTTCAATTTATAACATGTCAAGCATATCCTCTTAGTTGTGTCACTTTAACCTTAATCACCAAAAGATGCCTATGATAGGGGCAATGAGAGTTGAAAGCTAGTAAGTATCATAATTTTTGGGAGCTCTTTATGAGACTTGCAATCCCTTCTTCCCTCTGCGAAAGGGCCCTTCTTTTACTTTTTAGTTGAGTCAGTAAACCTACTCCCTTCTACCTCAGCAAGTATTTTGAGTTGTTGTGTTTCATTCATTCATATGATGATTTATTCAATCATGATTCTTATGTTCCTTGCTTTGCACATTGCTCTTATCTTGATGTTTACTACTTTGAAAGCTATCATTGAAAACCAGCTATTTGTAAACTCCAGCAAATTATCAACTATTCTTCGACCAAGAGCTAAGTTTGCCATTACCAATTATGATTTACTTCATGTATCTTTATTGTGTTTCCTTTACTTATTGCAAGTTGAGTTACATAATAGTGAGTTGTCTTCTATTATGATCTATGTACTTGATGAATGTGATGCTTCTTGTCCATATTCTTTTATCGACTCTTCACTCCATAAACTTGAGGCCATGTTTATTGAGCTCAGCTTCGCTTGGGGACAAGCGAAGTCTAAGCTTGGGGGAGTTGATACGTCCATTTTGCATCACTATTCTATGTCTTAATTCACTATTATTCATTGATATATTTCGTATTGAGAGGTGATACTTATGTTATTTCATCTGTTTTTGCATGGTTGATGACTTTTGGAGCATGGACCGCTACTGTCAGGATTCTAATGGAAAAGGTGCTGTTTGGAGGCAAAATTCGCGAAGATCAGAAAATCCAGGAAAATATACGGAAAATCCTATTTTTCTAGAAGACTAAGGATGCCAGAAGAGGGAGTGGAGATGGCCCACAGGGGGCCCCACACCACCCCCTAGCGCGGGCAGCCCTAGGTCGCGCCAGCAGGTGGTGTGGCTGCCTTGGCCCACCTCTCTCCCCTCTGGCGTATATCATCCCCCTGAAACCCTAAGACTCAGGGAGCGACCAGAGAAAGATTCCGCCACCTCTACGGGCCAGAAAACACCGAGAGAGAAAGATCTCTCCGGCAGACAGATTTCTGCCCAGAGAATTCCTTCCCGAAGAGGGGAGATCGTCGCCATCAACACCACCATCAAGCTGGGCTTCATCGGGATCATCATCATCATCACCACCACCATCATCACCATCAGCACCCTCACCACCACCTCCATATTGCTGTAACAATTGTGTTGAATCTTGCATAGTTCATAGGGGATACTTTCCTGGTGTTGATTACTCTTTGTAGTTGATGCTATTGAGTGAACCGTTGAATTATTGTTTATGTTCAGATTGTTATACATCATTATTCCATCTCTGATCATGATCCATATGATGTCTTGTGAGTAGTTCGTTTTGTTCTTGAGGACATGGGAGAAGTCATGTTGTTAGTAGTGGAGTTGTGTTGACAGAGATTCAATAGATTGTTATTTAAGTTGTGTTTTACTTCTTCTAGTGTTGTCATGTGAACGTCGACTACATGACACTTCACCTATATGGGCCTAGGGGAATGCATTGTGTATTTGGCTACTAATCGTAGGGGTTGCCAGAGTGACAGAAACCTGAACCCCCGTTAGGAAACCATTGCACAAGGGACGTAAGGGTCTTAGAGTTTAAAGTTGTGGTTAGGTTTCTACCTTAATTACTTTCTTGTACTTACGGATGTTTGCAAGGGGTATAATCACAAGTATGTATAGTCCTAGGAAGGTCGGTACATTAGCACAGGTTCACCCACACAACACTTAGCAAGCTAGAGAAGATTAATCAACTATATGAAGCGAAAGCACTTGACAGTCTTCCCATGTGTCCTCGAGAACGTTTGGTCATCTTAAGTAATACAACCGGCTTGTCCTTTGCTGCATAAAGGATTGGGCCACTTGCGGCATTTATTCCTAATGTCTTTTATTTACTCGTTCTTTTTTACTTGCTTTATCAAAAACCCCTAAAAATCTATTTGCTAAGTATTTGCAGAGAATTCCTGATCCTTACCACTAGCCAGCACCTTCTGCTCCTCGTTGGGTTCGACACTCTTACTTTTCGAAAATACTACGATACACCACCTATACTTGTGGGTCATCATGGTGTTTTGGTAATTCCAAAGGACTGATGCAATGGTAATTTCCATGTAGGACAGCTCGGTTGTAATGCTGAATTTAGATGGCATTCTTGACCGGACTGCTCCAGCTCTAGGTGGCTATGAAGATGTTCTCCCCATCATACCAAGGGAGTTGAAGCTGCCGGGCAGGAGAGTGGAGGCCTTGGCAAGGGAAAGTGCTGCCAGGTCGGTTGCTAGTTTTGCCAAATAGAGAAGACGCCCTAGGTCGGTTGGACACCATGCCACGGCGCATCGTCCTAAGCACTTCTACATCTAGTCAGTCCATCATGACTTGTATATTCTTGTCATCTCGAATTACTTCAAGCGTTACTTGAAGGTACGCCCCTACCCACAACTAGTGGTGGTCCAAGCATGCGAGGAATGCGAGTGGGTTGTCCATGCCAACTGCAACAAAGACCAGATCATCATGGACAAAGAGTGGGCTACCTTTGCTGCTTTCCATGAGTTGAAGGAAGGTGACTGCCTTATGTTCAAGGTCACCACAGACGGGTTCAAGATGAAAATCTACGACCGAATCACTTCCGGCCGGAAGGTGTTCGTCTGTCGTGAGCATGCACATCTTGATTAAGTGTCAATTTAGATTGAAGGATTTTCAAAGGAATTTTGGAGGAATTCGACCCATAGGATTTTTTTCATAAGGAAGCCCTTTGTATGAAAGGAATCATACCTCCAAAATTCATATAGATTGCATTTCTACACCCCAATCCCATAGGAATTTCAACATCCACTTTTTTACACTCATTCGCGTAGGATTGAGGCATTTTTCCTCCGCGCTTACTATGTTTCATTGAAATGACGTTAAGCCAGCAGATTCCCTCTGTTTTGTACCTCCGACCCTGTTATCATGTGTTTTGAAATTCTGTGATCCAAAGAAAGTTATCTCCTCTGTTTTGCAATCCATTGTTTTGTACCTGTGATCGAGTCAAATTCCTGTGTTTTTAAATCCTGTTATCCAAAGAATCACTAAGTTATCTTTAAGATCGCTATTTGGTCTTTTGGCGACTGTTTGTGATGCTTATTGATACGTCCATTTTGCATCACTATTCTATATCATAATTTACTATTATTCATTGATATATTTCATATTAAGAGATGATACTTATGTTATTTCATCTGTTTTTGCATGGTTGATGACTTTTGGAGCATGGACCGCTGCAGTCATAATTCTGATGGAAAAGGTGCTCTTTGGAGGCGAAATTCGCAAAGATCAGAAAATCTGGGAAAATACATGGAAAATTCTATTTTTCTAGAAGACGAAGATTGCGAGAAGGGGGAATGGAGATGGGCCATGGGGGGCCCACACCACCCCTTGGCACGAGTATCCCTAGGCCATGCCAGCAGGTGGTGTGGCCGCCCTGGCCCACACCAGGCTCTCCCCTTTGGCGTATATTATCCCCTCAAAAACCTAATACCAGGGGAGCAACCACAGAAATATTTCGCCACCTCTGCGGGGTGGAAAATACCGAGAGAGAAAGATCTCTCCGGCAAACAGAATTTTGTCGGGGGAATTCCTTCCCGGAGAGGGGAGATCGTCGCCATCAACACCACCATCAAGCTGGACTTCATCGGGATCATCATCATCGTTATCACCACCATCATCTCCACCAGCACCATCATCACCACTTCATACCACTGTAACAATTCGGTTGAATCTTGCATAGTTCTTAGGGGATACTTTCCTGGTGTTGATTACTCCTTGTAGTTGATGCTACTGAGTGAACCATTGAATTATCGTTTATGTTCACATTGTTATATATAATTATATCATCTCTGATGTTGATCCATATGATGTCTTGTGAGTAGTTCGTTTAGTTCTTGAGGACATGGGAGAAGTCATGTTGTTCGTAGTGGAATTGTGTTGATAAAGATTCAATGGTTTGATATTTAAGTTGTGGTGTATTTATTCTAGTGGTGTCATGTGAACGTCGACTACATGACACTTCACCTATATGGGCCTAGGGGAATGCATTGTGTATTTGGCTACTAATCGTAGGGGTTGCCGAAGTGATAGAAACCTGAACCCCTGTTAGGAAACCTTTGCACAAGGGATGTCAGGGTCTTAGAGTTTAAAGTTGTGGTTAGGTTTCTACCTTAATTACTTTCTTGTACTTATGGATGCTTGCAAAGGGTATAATCACAAGTATGTATTAGTCCTAGGAAGGTCAGTACATTAGCACAGGTTCACCCACACAACACTTAGCAAACTAAAGAAGATTAATGAACTATATGAAGCGAAAGCACTTGACAATATTCCCATGTGTCCTCGAAAACATTTGGTCATATTAAGTAATACAACCGGCTTGTCCTTTGCTAAAGAAAGGATTGGGCCGCTCGCTACATTTCTTATTATTGTCTTTTATTTACTCGTACTTTATTTACCTGCATTATCAAAAACCCCTAAAAATCCGTTTGCTAAGTATTTGAAGAGAATTCCTGCTCCAAGCCACTCGTCAATACCTTCTGCTCCTTGTTGGGTTCGACACTCTTACTTATCGAAAATACTACGATACACCCCCTATACTTGTGGGTTATCAAGACTATTTTCTGGTGCCGTTGCCGGGGAGTGAAGCGCTATTGGAGAGTGGACCTGGTAACGGAAACTTCTACTGTGAGTATTGTTTACTTCTGTTAGTTACTTTATTTCAATATGGATAATTCGCTAAGTTTCTTATTTCGTAATGCTACTACCCCTGCTAAGGTAGTAGACGAACCACCACCTGCTGAGAATGATACTTTTAAAATACCTACAAGAATTATTGATCGTGTTAAGGATAACTATTATGTTGGAGATGGAACTATCCATCCCGATGATCATTTGCTCTTTATACACGCATTATGCGGGTTGTTCAAGTGTGTAGGTATTACAACAGATCAAGTCAAGAAGAAGTTATTCTCATTATCACTGAAAGGAAGAGCGGAGGAATGGTATAAGCTGCTGAAGAATGGTCAAGCTCTTGAATGGAAGAAATAGTGCCTCTCTTTTATTCAAAATTTTATCCTCCTAGTGAGATTCATAAAGATCGGAATCAAATATACAACTTTTGGCCTCTTGATGGAGAGAGTACACCTGAAGCTTGGGGGAGATTGAAGTTACTAATGCTCAAATGTCCTATTCATGAGCTCCCTCACAATATTATTATCAATAACTTTTATGCAAGGCTTTCTCTCCATGATAAGGATTTATTGGATGCTTCTTGTGCTGGATCATTTACACGCATGGAAGAAGAAGCTAAATGGGATCTTCTAGACCGTATCCAAGACAACGCTGAAGCATGGGAGAATGAAAAAGGAAGAAAGTCAGGTATAAATTATGATTATGAATGCACTGAATCATTTATGGGAACTGATGACTTTCAAAATATTAAAAATGCTTATGGTCTAGACTCTCAAGCTATTGCAACTTATTTTAAGGCTTTTGCTTCCTATATTGAAGTTCCTAAAAAGAAGTGGAATAAGTATCATGAACCATATAAAGATGTTGCTAAGTATGTTCCTGCAAGAAATACTGAAGTTTATACTGCTAATCATGTTTTACCTGAACCTTACATTGATAAAATACCTTTCCCAGTGAAAGTAAAGGAACATTCTATGATAGCTAGTATGGTTAATGAAAGTACAAATAAAGATGTTGAACCTGATGAACAAATGGATGATGAACCTATAATAGCAAATGTGAAAGACTTTGTCACTAAGTATGTAGATGGACGCACTATCCTCTTTAAAGATACTTCTAATATTGCTTCACAAAATGGTGTTCTGAGAGCTAGTATCCTTGTGTTTTCTGTTAGGATAAGTGATCATTGCTACAATGGTTCTTGTGATAGTTCTATCGTTAAATTTATGCATGATACTGGAAGTTATTATGAGAGAGGGAAGACTGTTCTAATGCATCTTAATAATATTAAGTTTCCTTGCTTTATGTTGAAAGTCTTTATGTTGCACTTGTTTTGCCTTCCTATGCTAGAAGCCTCTAGTTTCAACAATTTATTTGCTTACAAAATTCCCTTGCATAGGAAGTGGGTTAGACTTAAACATGTGTATTTTTGCTTCTTGATGCTCCCTTTAACTTCAATTATTACTCTTATGTGAGCATCATTAAAATTATCATGCCCATCTTAATGGCTATAAAGAAAGAGCTTTTTGGGAGATAACCCAATATATTATTATTTCTTTCAGTTTTTGTTTCTTTGAGTCTTGGAAGTTATTACTTCGGTAATAACCTCTCCTTATCCTTTTTGTTTGGTTTTTATGTAAAGATCAACCTCTAATGAGAGAGAAGTAAGATTTGGGGAAGTTGCTGTCCCAAAACAGATTTTTGTGCTTCACCGTAAAAATTCGTGAGAGAACTCTATATGTTGGATTGGGCTGTAATTTTTTTGAGCTTCTGCCCCAGGTTGTTATTTAACTTTCGTTAGTTTTGCACTTTTTGATTTGAGAAACAGAAGATTTTTGAAAAAATGATCTTTACCTGTTGGTCTTTTTTGACAGATTTTTGCCACTTCTGCATTTGCCTCTTAAATCGATTTCCTTTTTGAATTATTTTGGGTTTTCGGAAGGAGTTGTTTCAGTATATTATGTTTTGATGGATTTCAATTGAAAACTTAAAAGGTTTATTACCTCGCTTATACTAATGTTGCTGGAGAATTGTGTGAAGTTTTGTGTGAAAGAAATTTCCAGGTTATCAGAGAAAATGGTGTAATAAGAAAGTGAAAGGTTTCATGACTCAAGCAATATGAGTATGAAGAGGAAGATATTGATGTTATTCAAGGGGTGACTCTGGAAGAATCTACTAAAGACCAAATTCAGAGACCTGCAGAGTCTGTTTTCGAATAGGTAATAGTTCTGGTAAGAAAAGTTTCGCAAAAATTCTGTCAAGTTATATTTTTGCAGTTTTTATCCAACAAGGAAAGCAACGAAGCGAAAGAGGGACAGAAACGGAGCTAGGTTGGCTCACACCAGCCCCTGGTGCGGGCCCCCTGGCCACGCCAGCAGGTGGTGTGGCCACCTCGAACTCCGTCTCTGATCCGTTTTCTCCGAGTACCTTCCTTTTGTTGTAAACTTTGTAATATATAATCCCCAGATCCCTCGAGGTTTGTATATCGTGTTCTCGTCATGTTTTTGTTTTGGTCTGTTTTGTTCAGATGTCGTTCAGGGGTTCATCTTCAAAGGATTACGAGCTGTGACGCCGTCGCGAGCTCCATCGCAATCTTGAGCAGGAGACTCTCGGGGGACGGGTGAAACAAGAAAGGATCGCAACTAAGTGCGAAGACATGGATTGGAACGTCGGGAGGAAGTAAAGGACATGACAGCAGGCATGAAGGGGCTGATACCTCCAACTCTAGATCTCAGTTCTTGCCCTGCAGTAGTGGAAGCTCTACGAGTAACTGATGAGTTCTGTGACATGTACCGAGTCTTGAGGAGGAAGGTGGATATGCTTCAAGAGGAGAATAACAGGCTTCGCAAGATACTAGAAGATTTCCTCCAACCAATCGAGAGAACACCAGCACCACCGAAGGAGTAATTTGTCATCAGGTTTTAGCATCCCCTTGGTTTGTTCCAAGCTTGGGGGAGTGCTGTGGTATCACATCACTATCTTCTATCTTTTTACCTTTTGAGTAGAGTCATATCATGAATAGAAAAGTTATCATGTAGGATGGTTTGCATTATGGAGGTGTCCCCCTCTTGTTAGATATCTCTGTATCCCTTAGTGTGAGTGCCGTTATGGAATATTAATGAGAAGTTCTATCATTTACTCTTTGGCATGTCTTATGTTAGTTTTCAATTTAATATTATATGATTGATCTTGTCGTTAGTATTGGTATCACTTTGGGATCATTGAGTAAATGTAGTTGGTTTTCGCAAACCTGGCTCGGTCAGTAACAACACTATTTTGAGAATTGAATGAAAAGATAAAAGTACTGTAAACAAATATAATTTCATCATCTTTCTTTCTTGATTTGCTCATAAGCTTAGTATTCTCTAGTTAAGATCTTTTATGCTTCCAAGGAAGATTGCATGTTTGTTTGTATCACTTGTATGTTTGTTTGTTTCCTTCAACTCTTATGCTTGCTACTAGCCTTGCTAGCCAAAAACCTGTACTGAGAAGGAATGCTTCTCGTGCATCCAATCCTTAAACCAAAACGTTTGACATTTGTGTCCACCATACCTACCTACTAGCACTATTGCTATTCCACGTAAATTCATGTTTGTATCTACCTTCCGAAATAAACTTGTTATGTGAAAATTAGTGATTAAGGCTCTCACGAACTTGATGGAACACTTTACTGTCTTGCACTTAATAAACTTGAACCATTATGTCCATCTTTGTTGCGTATATGCTTACGCTTTATAAGTTGAAGTTAGCAGAACCATGTATCATGGGGAACGCTTTCAACATTGCACTTATAGTCTGTTGATATCATGATTCTTTTGCTTATGGATCCCGGCGGTGTGAAATAATAGGGGAACTTGTAAGATCATGGAGTTTGTATGTGTGTTAGAGAAACGCCTGGGCCGCTAGCCTAAGCCATGCCTAATCATGGTGGAAACTTGCGGCATAACCATAATGAGCACTCTATGAAGCATACTCAATAAAAACCTATGCAAATAGCAAATAAAAAGATCACTGAGATGCTCATTGTCTGCTAGCCTTGTCATTTTGATTATGGGATAGCTCTTGTATCATGTGCAAGGGGTACCCTATTGGCGGTTCTCTATGATACATATGTATTTACAATGATAAGAGCTTACTTGTGACTGAAGTTGAGTAGCATGAGGTTCGGTACTTGTAAGTAAGGGGCATGAGATTTCAACTTATAACTTGTCAAGCATATCCTCTTAGTTGTGTCACTTTAACCTTAATCACCTAAAGATGCCTATGATAGGGGCAATGAGAGCTGAAAGCTAATAAGTACCATAATTTTTGGAAGTTGTTTATGAAACTTGATATCCCTGGTTCCCTCTGCGAAGGTCCTATCTTTTACTTTTTATTTGAGTCAGTAAACATATTCCCTTCTATCTCAGCAAGTATTTTGAGTTGTTGTGTTTCATTCATTCATATGATGATTTATTCAATCATGTTTCTTATGTTCGTTGTTTTGCACATTTGCTCTTATCTTAGTGTTTATTTCTTTGAAAGCTATCATTGAAAACCCCTTTTATGTTTGAACTCCTGCAAATTGTCAACTATTCTTTGACCAAGAGCAAAGTTTGCCATTACAAATTAAGATTTGCTTTATGTATCTTTATTGTGTTTCCTTTACTTATTGCAAGTTTAAGTTATATAATAGTGAGTTGTCTTCTATTATGATTTATGTATCGATGAATGTGATGCTTCTTGTCTGTATTCTTTTATCGACTCTTCACTCCATAAACCTGAGGTCATGTTTATTGAGCTCAGTTTTCGCTTGGGGACAAGCGAAGTCTAAACTTGGGGGGAGTTGATACGTCCATTTTGAGTCACTATTCTATATCATAATTAACTGTTATTCATTGATATATTTCATATTAAGAGATGATACTTATGTTATTTCATCTGTTTTTGCATGGTTGATGACTTTTGGAGCATGGACCGCTGCAGTCAGGATTCTGATGGAAAAGGTGCTGTTTGGAGGCGAAATTCGCGAAGATCAAAAATCCGGGAAAATACATGGAAAATTCTATTTTTCCAAAAGACGAAGATTGCCAGAAGGGGGAGTGGAGACGGGCCACAAGGGGCCCACACCACCCCCTGGCGTGGGCAGCCCTAGGCCACGCCAGCAGGAGGTGTGGCTGCCCTGGCCCACTCTAGGCTCTCCCCTTTGGCGTGTATTATTCCCTTGAAAACCTAATACCAGGGGAGTGACCATAGAAAGATTTTGCCGCATCTACAAGGCAGAAAACACCGAGAGAGAAAGATCTCTCCAACAGACCGAATTCTGCCAGGGGAATTCCTTCCTGGGGAGGGGAGATTGTCGCCATCAACACCACCATCAAGCTCGACTTCATCGGGATCATCATCATCATCACCACCATCATCTCCACCAGCACCATCATCACCACTTCATACCGCTGTAACAATTCGGTTGAATCTTGCATAGTTCTTAGGGGAAACTTTCCCGGTGTTGATTACTCCTTGTACTTGATGCTATTGAGTGAACCATTGAATTATTGTTTATGTTCAGATTGTTACATATCATTATATCATCTCTGATCTTGATCCATATGATGTCTTGTGAGTAGTTAGTTTAGTTCTTGAGAACATGGGAGAAGTCATGTTGTTAGTAGTGGAATTGTGTTGAGAAAGATTCAATGGTTTGATATTTAAGGTTTGGTGTATCTCTTCTAGTGGTGTCATGTGAACATCGACTACATCACACTTCACCTATATGGGCCTAGGGGAATGCATTGTATATTTGGCTACTAATCGTAGGGGTTGCCGGAGTGACAGAAACATGAACCCTCGTTAGGAAACCTTTGCACAAGGGATGTCAGGGTCTTAGAGTTTAAAGCTTTTGTTAGGTTTCTACCTTAAATTACTTTCTTGTAATTGCGGATTCTTGCAAGGGGTATAATCACAAGTATGTATTAGTCCTAGGAAGGTCGGTACATTAGCACAGGTTCACTCACAAAACACTTAGCAAACTCAAGAAGATTAATCAACTATATGAAGTGAAAGCACTTGACGATATTCTCGTGTGTCTTCGAGAACGTTTGGCATCTTAAGTAATACAACCGGCTTGTCCTTTGCTAAAGAAAGGATTGGACCACTCGCTGCATTTATTATTATTTTCTTTTATTTACTCGTACTTTATTTACTTCCATTAGCAAAAACCCCTAAAAATCCGTTTGCTAAGTATTTGCAGAGAATTCCTGCTCCAAGCCACTCGTCAACACCTTCTACTCCTCGTTGGGTTCGACACTCTTACTTATCGAAAATACTGCGATACACCACCTATGTGGGTCATCACTTATGCGTCAAGCCCTAAGTATATTCAATGTGACTACTACTACTACTACTACTACTACTCCCTCCGATTCATTGCTAGATACGTCCAATTCAGCGACAAATAATTTGGATCGAAGGGAGTACTACTACTACAAGCAAGCACATCGTGAGCCGTTCCTAACGTGGCTAAGAAATATACGTACTAGACTTTTTTCCCTAATCTACTAGAAATTTACTAGACTGGCCGGCAAAAACCAAACCTAAATATGGGACCCACTTAGTACACCATTAGACAATTGATTGCATCACTATGTATCTAGCAAAATTTCTCCATAAACTTTGGATGGGTCGTAAATATTTGTAGCTAGTAGCTCGATCGCTTGATGGACCAACGAGATTGCTCGAAGGACGGCGACGAGACCGAGTACTTTATGTTTTGCATCCACTATTCACTCTCCTCTCTCCTCCTACTTAGTGCTACCTCGCTCCGCCTTTGCAGATACCATTTTCTTCCACTACTCCTCCCTTTGTTCTCTACTTCTTCATCCAACGATGTCACAAAATATCATGTCTCGTCTGAAGAATAGCAAGATGGCGGTGGTTAGAGCCATGGAGAAATCCTGCCGGCAGGGTGACATGTAGGCTCGGACCAAGAAAGGAGACCAGCCATGGGGCGAGGGCTCGTCTTCACGTATATATCCGAAGAGCGGCTATCATGGGGACCAAGAGTCTGGGTAGGTTGGTACTTCCGTTGATTCCTGGGCTATCTGCTCCTACTATTGAACTGTCTCTGTACATCTTCTAGGGAAGGCGACTCGAGCATCGAATTTTCCACCCCACGGGTCGATAGCATGACGGATATCTCTAACGCGTAAGATACCCTCACGCCCGCTCTCGGTTGAAGAAGAGAGGTACTGTAGTCACTATATATGTATTGACATTTTATGTTCTTCTCTGCATGCACTCCATGCTCTCTTAGTGATGATGCATTTTCCATGCAGGAAGTCAGGGCGAGAATCTTGGCCAAAGTACATGAAATCTATAGCCATAACATCAACATTCTTCAAAAAACTTCGAGCTCAACCTAGAGTGTGATCGCCACCGAGCTGATTTGGCTTTTCAAATGAAGCTCGCACGATCTTACGAGTGTGACTCATCCATGCTTCACGCCCAGTGCGAAAATTTGAAGAAGGAAGTCGTGGAGCTCCGCAGGCAGTAGCTACCATTGCGGAGATCGTCTAGGTCACACCCTGCTAAGTAGGAAGAGAGAAGCTATCTCATGTTGGCTACCGAGGTCGCGACCATTGCGGAGTTCGTCAAGGCCCTGCCTCCGCAGGGTAGCCGTAGTGTTGCAGTCGCCACATCTTGGAGTAGGAACTAGGGAGGGGGAGGACTTGCCGGCGTGGCCCTCCTTTTTCTTTCTTTTGGGTGCATGGATCATTTTTTCTCATCCGTCTTCGCATAATTATATTTCACTCTTTAGCGTTTGAATGCGCTTTGTGGAGCTTTTCTAATGATATACTTGCCATATAGTAGTCACTGTTTAGTGTACATATACATTCAAATTTATTCAAATATGTGACATCCTTTTTAATTAGGTTGGAGGGCATTTTTAGAAAAATTAGGATGGAGGGAGAGTATGTCTGATAAATCAAAATAATTACATCGTCAATGAGTGATCTTTAAATTTGGTCATACTTTCTACTTTGTCAGATGTGTAGGGATCCAGTGTCTAGTATACTTATCAACTGTTCTGTCTTTCCTTCACATGGCCCCTACATCGTTGAGTGAGTTATTGGGTGACTTTTTTTTTCTTCCTATTAAAATATTGTGGTTATGATATAGGGGAGATAACATAGGGTTGCTACTGGAGATAAGCAAAATCTTGGGTAAGAATCCTTTTAGGCTAGTCATAGTTCAAATAACTCCATGAGTATCATCCACACCATTGCGTCGGTTCTAGAAATTTTTTGTCAGAATTTGGAACCACTATGGGAAAGCTGTAGTGTATGGAATCGCTGGTGGGGCCCACTACTTACTTTCTCTGCATGCATGTATCCTGGCTCTCCTCACATTTCTACCACTTGGCCCCATAGTTGCATGAAAGAAGCGAACTAAGTTCTTGAACCGCTTCTTTGTGTCAAGTTGCATGAACCGATTCCTAAAATGTATAGAACCGGTTCAATAGGAGGTGAGAGAAGGTTAGGAATCGCTTTTTCAATATAGTGTGGCTGGTCTAAGGGTCCTACTCAGTAAAATTGCTTATGTGGTAGTGAGTTATTCACACATATCAAGCTGAAATTAGTCTATTACCTAATAACTAGTCTATTCCTATATTAACATAGAATAATAACTTATGCATGTTATAGATGTTTAACTTACAAGTTTTGTTCAACCTTGTTCCCTTCTCTCGTTCCTTTTTCATTTCTTTATTGCAGTAGACATTGTGTAGTACTAGATTCACCTCAGGGAATCTTTCTTACTCAACTGCACTCCAGCATTTAGACAGTAGTAGTATATACTATCAGGAGGCGCGGTGTCTATCTAGAAAATAAAATGCACCGTCAGCGTCAGGGACACCTAGCTATTGTCTGGAGTACTTTGGATCACAAGCATAGCTACCCCTATAGTCTACCCACGGACACCCAACGATTCCTTGCATAGGCATTCCCTCCAGAGCCTTCGCAGGAAGGTATCTGCTTTGACCCGTTGATTTTGGATTGGACGGACAAGATTGCTAGATGATGTTCCTACTACTACTACGTAAAAATACACTTATGTGTGAGCTCCGTTGATTAGCGAGGGTCATCAGCGAACGGGAGCCTCGACTGTGATCAAAAAAGGTTTGTCCCTCAATCAATTGTGCTCACATCCATGCAACTAGACTGTGATAAACATATATACGAAGAGAGAATACGAGTAATACAATGATCAACCCAATAGAATCCACTCATTACTACACGATGCATGCAAATCAGTATCCTAATAATATCATACACATAATCACGTAAGTACGTTTTTTAGTTGTATGCTTTCACTCCTGAACACCATAAGTAAAAGTTTGAACTCGTGGAGCGCCAAGATGACATTGTGCCAGCTAGCCTGATTAATGGTCTGCTACTATATTAATCTACACATCTACCCCTATAGTCTACTTTGGGGCACCTAACGATTGCTTGCATAGGCGTCCGTGCCAGAGCCTTTTTAAGGGAAGGTATCCCCTATGGCCTGTTGATTTGGGATGGATAGACAAGATTGCTAGATGGCCAAAATCATGTGGTCCCCACTCCCTCCTGCCCCTCCATTTCAAACACTACGAAATTTCTGGCGCCCTCCGTTTCAAACGATACCAAAATCACGTGGTCCCCACTCCCTCGCGCCCCGCCATTTCAAACACTACGAAATTTCTCGCGCCCCTCCATTTCAAATGATACCAAAATCATGTGGTCCCCACTCCCTCGCGCCCCTCCATTTCAAACATTTCGAAATTTCTGGCGCCCCTCCATTTCAAACGATACCAAAATCACGTGGTACCCACTCCCCTTGCACCCCTCCATCTCAAACACTGCGAAATTTCTCGCGCCCCTCCGTTTCAAATGATACCAAAATCACGTGGTCCCCACTCCCTCACGCCCCTCCATTTCAAACACTGCGGAATTTCTGGCGCCCCTACGTTTCAAACGAAACCAAAATCGCATGGTCCCCACTCCCCTGCGCCCCTCCATTTGAAACACTGTGAAATTTCTCGCGCCCCTCCATTTCAAACGATACCAAAATCACATGGTCCCTACTCCCTCGCGTCCCTCCATTTCAAACACTGTGAATTTTCTAGCGCCCCTCCATTTCAAACGATACGAAAATCACGTGGTCCCCACTCCCTCGTGCCCCTTCATTTCAAACACTGTGAAATTTCTCGCGCCCGGAACCTCCCATAGCACTTCTCCGGCTGGCTTTGCCCACCGGAACTCAACACCATGCACTCCTCAGCCAACAGTATAATGGAGTTGCATCAGTTGCAGTCTCATCCAAAGCATCATTGCCACTTCCCCGATGTCCACCACTCCCGACCTTCGTCATCGAGTCCATCATCGTCCACCACACCTGATTTCCTTTTCCCACTTTCCCCTCCATGGCCCCGAATCCGTCAACGACTGCCCAACATCTACATCAACGTTGTCGGCATCCTCCCCACCCGTACCTTACCTGAACCGTCGTGCAGTGCACCGATTCTCTCTCGTCCACGGTTCTCAAGCCAGCATCAAGCGCCCAAGATTTGCTTCCTCGGCGCAAACAGTCGGTGCAACCGCAGCACCCTAGGTGACAAGGATGTCACCCACGCCGGTACGGATGATGCTTAGAAGCCTATCTGACCATGGTAACCAAATAACCAACTCTTTTTTTGTCAATAGTACAGCAGGTTCAAGCCTGTCACAGTGAACTGCATTTTTCTAATCGTCTTGTACACCCAGTCAAAGCGCACGCCTGTTCTTCGTGCTAGATTCTACGAAGTAGGTCACTAGACATGTTGGTTTGCATTCGCTGCTCTACAAATTTTGAAGTCATGCAAATGTTCTTAGCTACTCCAAACAATAGTAATTGCCTGCTATCGTGTAGTTCTTGCAAAATGTAAAATAAGTGTAAAATATTAGTTTGGATTTCCTGCTCCACAGTTACTGAATATATCTGGTTCGTCCTGAGATAAGTACATGTTATTGTTTCCTCCTTGGCATCGTTATGATGTCTTGTAGTACCCGTTTAGACTCTTCATACTAATTCGATTATAATTTTTTTGTTGCCATCCGGTTCTTCAAAAGCTGCAACACTAAGTATATTCTTTTTCTTGCATAGAACCCAGAATTGAACAATGAACATGATGGTTTGCATAGCCTCTTCTACAGGTTCACAAGCAACGCCATTATTTCCTTAACTGGTGCCGGTTCGTCCTAAGCAATGGCGTAACTGTCCTCTACTATGTAGTTCACACGTGGTTTGCATTCCTGCTCAAGAAGTTCTCTTATGATGCCATTATATTTCTATCTAGTTGATTCTTAGCTATGACAGAAACTGCATGACATTGTGTAGCTCACCGTAAATTATGAGTCACCATATGTCTCTTGCGTTCCAGGAAATACCAGTGCTTCCATATATATTTGCTTATATGACCTGCCTAGTTTATATTTGCTGAAATTCTAAAAAACACTTTGTTTGATTGCTCATTTCATTGTAGGCACACGTGTCTAATGATTGTTTCTCTTGTTCTACAAGTTCACATGCAACGCTACTATATCTCACATCTCGTTCTGGTTCATCCTAAGCAATGACATAACTATCCTCTACAATATATAGTTCATTCCTCGTATGATGCGATTATAATTTCTATCTTGTTCATTCTTAGCTATGAGTAGTTTGTCTTGTCTGTTGTATTAACATGTTATTACATAGTTTCAGACTGAAATTGTTGCTATTTCTACCAAAGTGGGGGCTGCAAGATCATGTCTCAAGGTGGTTTTCCAACGTAGTTGTCACACTCAAAGGGAGATGCAGTTGATGGATTGACAAAGCAAATTGAGGACAATGCTATCAACTTCATTGTCAACTGAAATGCTGAATTTTCTTTCCTGGGAGTTGATATTATGTAATATTTTTAAGAAGTTTGTAGCTGATGTAATATCTAGATAACTCGCATAGCCCATGTAGGCATTTTTTTAGCTAGGCCATGTAGGAATTTAGTTGACGCCGTCCACGCATGGTGGTCGGAGGTATCATAACTGCGCCAGCCAGGTCGATCAGGTAAGAGTTTAGGTCTTTGTTATTTGCCCTTATTGTATTGGGCCTACCATAAATTGTAAAAGGTGCTCGCTAATTGTACTCCTTTTATAATATTTGCGTGGACTTCAGAAAGGCCGAAACTATAGGTGTCCGTGACCGTAACGGGCCTACCCTCAGGTGGCAACCAGTAATAGTAAAAGGCTAGAGCAGTAACATGCCAAAACAGTAATAGGCCAAAACAAAGGCAATCCAGCTCAGTAATGGGCCAGAATAGTAATAGACCAGAAAAGTGTCAGGCCAGAACAGTAAAGGACCACAACAATAACGGACCTAAATAGTAGTTGGCCAGAATAGTAACAAGGTAGAATAGTAGCAGGCCGAAAATTTTACCAGACAGGAACAATAACAGGCCAAACATATTGCCAGGCCAGAATAGTACTAGATCAGAACAGTTGTAGGCTGCTGGTGGGCTCGAAAAGTTGACGGATGGTACGGGCCAGAACAATATCGGACCTTCTCAAAAGTTGGTCGTTCGTAGGCGGCCCAGAACAAGCTATGAGAATAGTCATAGGCTGACTGTGGGCCTTAATAGTATCTTGATGCAGGCTATTAACGGGCCACACAATATTCGAACAATGTGGGCTTCTGTAGGACGAAGCAGTAATGGGCATGACATTCGCGGGCCGCTGCTAGCCACATCTTTTGGGCCCATTTAAAACTGTGCCGGACGAAATAGTAATGGGCCATAACCTTATTGGGTTCTCCTAATGGGTCAGCCCACTTAATTATTATTAGGCCTTGGCTGGGCCTGGCTTCTACCACGATTTCTGTTGTCGTTAACAGCGGTAACTGGGCGTTAACGGTATTTTCCACGTGGAATTTTGCATGACGTTAGCAATCAACACGGCTAGCGAACAGATCTACGATGGAACAAGTTTTCGTGGCTGAAGGGTGTGATCCGCCACGGTCAGAAAAAAACAATGGTAGATTCTTTTGTGACGGGGCTTTTACCACGAAGGGCATCCGTCGTAGAAGACTTTTTAGCCATGAAAAACAGGCCTTCAACCATGAAAATTGTCTGTTGTAAAAGCCAACTTTTCTTGTAGTGTAGGTTGCATCACCACATCCACTTGAGTGTGTGTGGTCATGTGGATCAATGTGGTTTGGAAAAGAACACATTCAATGACACTCCATGTGCCAAACCGTGGTCAGAAAGGCCAAAATATGTTGGAATGCAACTCCCAAATAAAATGGAGCAGCACTGTGATAGAGATTGCATCACCACATCCACTTGAGTGTGTGTGGTCATGTGGATCAATGTCGTTTGGAAAAGAACACATGCAATGACGCTCCGTATGTCAAACCATTATTAGAAAGACCAAAAACATGTTGGAATGCAACTGCCAAATGCAATGGAGCACCATTGTGACAGATATTGCATTACCACATACACTTGAGTCTGTGTGCTCATGTGGATCATGGTGGTTTGGAAAAGAACCCATGCAATGACACTCCATGTGTCAAACCATGGGCAGAAAGCCCAAAAACATGTTGGAATGCAACCCCCAAATGTAATCGAGCACCAGTGTGAAATAGGTTGCATCACCACATCCACTTCAGTGTGTGTGGTCATGTGGATCAATGTTGTTTGGAAAAGAACACATGCAATGACACTCCATGTGTAAACCATGGTCAGAAAGCCCAAAAACATGTTGGAATGCAACTGCCAAATGCAATGGAGCACTAGTGTGATAGAGGTTGCATCGCTACATCCACTTGAGTGTGTGTGGTCATGTGGATCGAAGTAGTTTGGAAAAGAACACATGCAATAACTCTCCATGTGTTAATCCATGGTCACAATGACCAAAAACATGTTGGAATGCAAGTACCAAATGCAAAGGATCACTAGTGTGATAGAGGTTGCATCAACACATCCACTTGAGTCTGTGTGGTCACGTGGATCAATGTGGTTTGGAAAAAACACATGCAATAACACTCCATGTGTAAAACCATGGTCAGAAAGCCCAAACACAAGTTGGAATGCAACCCCCAAATACAATGGTGCACCAGTGTGACAAAGATTGCATCACCACATCGACTTGAGTTTGTGTGGTCACGTGGATTAATGTAGTTTGGCAAATAACACATGCAATGGCACTCCATGTTTCAAAGCATGGTCATAAAGCCAAGAAAATGTTGGAATGCAATGGATCACACTTGTGAAAGAGGTTCCATCACCACATCCACTTGAGTGTGTGTGGTCATGTGGATCAATGTGGTTTGGAAAATAACACATGTAATGACACTCCATGTGTCAGACCATGCTCAGAAATCCCAAAAACATGTTGGAATGCAACTGCCAAATGCAATGGAGCACCAGTGTGAAGGAGGTTGTATCATCACATCCACTTGTGTGGGTGTGGTCATGTGGATCAAGGTGGTTTGGAAAACAACACATGCAATGACACTCCAGGTGTCAAACCATGGTCTGAAAGCCCAAACACATGTTGGAATGCAACTTCAAAATGCCATGGAGCACCAGTGTGACATAGGTTGCATCACCACGTCAACTTGAGTGTGTGTGGTCATGTGGATAAATGTGGTTCCAAAATAAACACATGCAATGAAACTCCATGTGTCAAACAGTGGTCAGAAATAACAAAAACATGTTGGAATGCAACTGCCAAATGCAATGGAGCAGCATTGTGGTAGAGGTTCAATCACCACATCCACTTGATTGTGTGTGGTCATGTGGATCAATGTCGTTTGGAAAGGAACACATGCAATGACACTCCATGTGTCAAACCATGGTTAGAAAGACCAAAAACATGTTGGAATGCAACTTTCAAAGGTAATGGAGCACCATTGTGATAGATATTCCATCACCACATTCACTTGAGTTTGTGTGGTCTTGTGAATCAAGGTGAATTGGAAAATAACACATGCAATGACACTCCATGTGTCAAACCATGGTCACAAAGACCAAAAACATGTTGGAATGCAACTACCAAATGCAAAGGATCACCAGTGTGTTAGAGGTTGCATCACAATATCCACTTCAGTGTGTGTGGTCATGTCGATCAATGTGGTTTGGAAAAGAACACATGCCATGACACTCCATGTGTAAAACCATGGTCAGAAAGCACAAAAACATGTTTGAATGCAACTGAAAAATGCAATGGTGAATTAGTGTGACAAAGATTACATCACCACATCCACTTGAGTGTGTGTGGTTATGTGGATCAATGTGGTTTAGCAATGAACACATGCAATGGCACTCTATGTGTCAAACCATGGTCAGAAAGCCCAAGAACATGTTGGAATGCAACTGCCAAATGCAATGGGGAACCAGTGTGAAATAGGTTGCATCACCATATCCACTTGAGTGGGGGTGGTCATATGGATCAAGGTGGTTTGGAAAGGAACAAATGCAATGACACTCGATGTGTCAAACCATGGTCAGAAATCCCCAGAACATGTTGGAATGCAACTGCAAAATGCAATGGAGCACAAGTGTGACATAGGTTGTGTGGGGCCCCTAGATTAATCCTCCGATAATCCATGTTATGTATACACCACGATCCCGTGATTAGTTAGTTGTGGCACATAACCGAAAAGAATCAAATTAAGCATCCATTACTTAAGAGGATACAAGTCATACCTTAAATGCCATTATGGCTACATTAGTTGACATCGGCGAAACTTCATCAAGCGTAAAGCCTGAGCCATGCCTTAACCTACAGGCAGCCGACTGGCAACATCCTAGCGCGCATAGTCTTCAACTTCATGTTCTTCTCGATATCCGACCAAGTTAATAGCTAGGAAAATGCCAGTGAGTAATTATGATGTACTCGTAAGCCACCTTAAGATAATAACAATAAAAGGATATGCAATATGGATGTGATAGTAGGAGGGCTCCAAGAGGGGTTCTTTTCTCAAATCGTTTCTCTTGTAGATATAGCATCTATAGATCTTTGTTGAAAACTTTTGTAAAATCTTTTTGGAAATAATTTTTGAATATTTTTGGACAACTAGGACTGGGTCACCCATTCATTTCTTTCTTCCGATCATCTCATGACCAAACTCCTTTCCTCCTTTTTCCGACCATCTGATGGTCAAAATATTTCCAAAGCCTTTGCTTTTCCGAAGTCCTTTTTGAAATAAAAATAAGCACCACTCTACAGAAACCTTCCCAACCGTCCATGACCGCGGACACAACTATTCGAATAGATTTACACTCTACAGAGGTTGTACACTTTACCTACACCCTCTAGGTACCCTACCCTGATACCATATAGATTATGGGTCGAAAAACCGGTCAAGACCTTCGAAAGGCCCACGCTAGTGTAAGCGCCTACCCTATGATTCATTCCCCTCAACACCCTAACATAGGGTACCCGTGGACCAACTGGAGCGCCTTCGTACGCTTTCAATGAGAGGATCATAGTATCGCATGGAGGCCCGTAGACCCTTTGTTCCTTCTTCTGGGTGTTGAGGTACATTACAGGGACCTAGAGAAGGCCCAACCTCTAGATATTAAAATCTCATGTAGGATTTGTGAGACAACTTATACAAGATCATACAAACTTCCAGCCCAGCCCCTTCCCATATAGGAGTAATGTGGTTGCACGGGTTAATTGTTCTAGCAAACTGCAAAGAACCAGGTGTATTTTCAAAAACATTTTTCCTCCACTTTCTTTTGTAAAACAAAACCCTCTTTATTTTTTCAAACTTCTCTTGGTAGGTCAAAATTCAACAAGGTTTTGCCATAAAACATTTTGTAAAACTTTTTCAGGGGTCTTCCCATCCTCTAGTTTGGATTTGGCTAAAACAAGGTCTCAAAATGGGTATGGTGTTATACACCATCTACCATACTAGGGTAAATTAGGTGTCATCAAGGGTGTTGTACTTACTAGTATCAAAGAGTAGTGATTTGGATGAGCCAAGCCACTACTAGATATAGATCATCATATAATAAAACAATGCAATTTTCATAAGCCATAGGTAAAACATGCATAAGTAAAAAAGTATGACAAGGCTTATGAGCAAGAAGGTGGCTTGCGTGATGATTAGAAATATGGTAATATGTCCCTGGACTTCCTCAGAAATCCATAATATCCAATAATTACAATCTTTTTCGGGCCTTCGATATAATCGTTACTATCGTCGTCAAAAGGATACATGCAAGAAAACAGAGCCTCAATCAAGACAATGAATACAAGTATCATTACAATACAGAAAATAAATATGCAACACAATATTCAATTCAGTAGATTTTGATAACTTGAGTTTATATCCATTGGAATTATTGGAGAGGCATTTGGGGAACTCCTTTAATGATTTACTTGTCAAATACCACCTAAAGAAGGGGTTTTGACTAAGGATTGGGTTTGTGCGATATCAATGTAAAAATGATATCAACAAATAGGTGTTGATAAAACAAGGCCATCAAAATTTGTTTCATGATTTTATCAATTTTCATTAATTAGTTATGATTATTTTAGTGGAACTACCCTAGTTTAGGTGCATAATTCTCTAGAAAAGATATAGAACTATAATAAATTTCTCCTCAATGAATTTTGCATATATATGAGTTTGTGATTTATGAGAGTTGGAATCACCTCATAATAATAACCAGAATACCCTTGGGAAATTCCCAAAGTTAGTTCTTCAATCAGTTTATCTTTTTCACTAGATTTATTCTATAGGGGCTTTTTATATGATTCGAAGGACACGTTCTAGGTATTTGAAATACCCTTATGTATAAATTTGAATGAGCCTTTTTGGAGTTATAGAACTACTGAGGTGATTTTATTACTAAATTAACCATACACGGAAATTAACCATAAATCAACGATGGCTTAATAAAATTTGGTTTGCTAGATTTTGAATGATGTTATGGTTTATGAGTTATGAGAGTTGGAATTAGGTCAATACTACTTTTGGTTTGACTTGGGGAATTTCCTAAAGGCTAAATTTACTTTCTTTTGTTATTTTTGCCATGGGCAAAATAGGAAGCAATTTAAGATGGGGTCAAGGGGACATGCAAGGTATAACATATACCTTGCAGTACCCAAAGTTTCTACTCAAATTGGATTTATATAACTCATAGAAAGATTTATTAGTGCAAAGGGATACTGTGGCGCCCCGCTAAAACCATTACTAGAAAATCGCTGTGTTTTTGTGCATTGCATCATCATAACCGCATGCTCATGTCATCATGCATATTTTTCTTGCATCGCAAAAGTATTTTTATTAAACACCATATTTTGTTTTTCTAAAATATCCGTACGGTCTAATATATATTAAGTCGTCACCTCTCTTTGTTATTTTAAAACAAAACAATATTTTTCTGGTCATTAGGTGACAATAAAGGTTTTCTTATTTTTGCTAAAAATAAAACTAGGCAAAAAGCCCGTCTAAAGTTTTAGCCTAAAGCTAGCCCCATCTAATCTACTTTGGACTAGATAAATACTCTTTTCCCTTTCTTGCTTCCAAACCCTAACCCTTATCCCTAACCTAAACCACCACCCACACCTAGCCGTGTGCATGTTCTAATGCATATATGCATGAAACCCTCTTCCCTCTCTCTACTCTAACACAGCCAAGCCACACATGACTCATGTGGCAGCCCCTTTTCTTTCTCCTTTTCTTGTTTCTACGCAATCTAAGCCCATAGAGTGGACAAGGACCAGCTGCACCAACCCCTGCCTCTCTCTGCACCATGTTGCCATCGAACCCTCTCTCCCCTCTCTCTGTTTATCTTCTTGGCTTTGATCATGTGCCCAAGAACCTACCAACAACCATGTCATTGCGTGAGCCTCCTCCCCCACCCTTTTCTCCCTGGAAAAAGCACCAGCAGTGGGCATTGCCTCAACCACCCTCCTCTCCATCTCAGATCAGATCGGCCTCCCCCTCTTACTTCCCAAGCCAGCAAACCACCACACGCCCGGTGCCAGACACTGCCGCCGCGCACACGCAGGTCACCGTTGCTGTTCATGTTGCCGCGTCGCCGTCCTCTTCCCCTTCTGCAAGCGCCGCTTGTACAGGAGCACGCTGGTAAGCTCCATGATCTCCCCAGCTTGTCCCATTTTCTCTCTTGTCGTCTAGACGAGCCACCGATCTGTCGGACACCCATGTTTGTGACGCCGCGCTCAAGATCTCCCCAGCGAGTTCCTCGTCGTCGTCCTGTTCCAGGACCTTATCTTGCATCCTTCACTCCGACACCCCCCAGCCTCTCCGTTGTCCAAAGGACCTCGCCGTTGCCGCGTCGACGCGCGCTCGTGCCGCTCGCTACCACTGACAGTCACTGCATGCACGCACTGCAGCATCTCTGTTCTCGAATTATTGCCATCTCGTACACTCCATCTATGGTGCTATTCTTTGCATGTATGTCTTCTCAGTAAATCCATCTATCTAATTCATCAAATGGAGATCAAAATGGTGCCCCGAGTCGATCGCAATTGTCAATGAAACTTTGCTCGTTTTCATCTGTTTTGCAGTCCGCCTGACAGACGTTGTGCCCCTCTGTTCGCCGCAAGCTCACACCCGGCAAAGCCTATGTATGGTGAATCTTTTCAACCGAAGTTGGTCTCGGGATATCCAGCTCCATGCAGGTTCAAATCTCAGGAAAAACGGCGATCTACAGCTCTCGCAAACTTCGTTCGAAGTTTGACGTTTCTCTGTCTGCGACTGTAGCTAATCCCTAGAGTTTGAGTTTGATACCAAGTTCAGTTCGTTAGTTATAAGCTCTCAGCATCTCCCTCTTATTCTATTCAAAAGGACTTGAGCGTCGTGCATATCAACAACTTGACTGGTAACCTAGTGGCCGCCTCCCCTGCACTGTTCCAGCGATCCAAGGATCAAATCTCAGATAAGCCAGTTTATTCTTTTGTCGATCTTTTTCCGTCAGTAACCTCAACATGGCCAGTCTAGTGGTTGCAGCCAGGCGCCTCTACTACTCCTTTTCAGAGATCAAACCACGACGTCCATTATATTTCCTTCCCATTCCTTTTATCCAATTTCTTACCATAGTTTCACTTCCCACTTTTTAAGCCAAAACTTTTTGGAAATCTCAGTCAGATACAGCTCGGATCTCTACTCCCTTCTCTGTCTTCTTTTTCCTTTTTGTTTATAATTTGCAAATATTTTTTTCCATAATGTTTGATCTGTAAGTCTAAATGATATATGAAAGTTTATCAGAAAAATGCATAGAATCCAAATATGACATCCATATTCCTGTTTGCACCTTGCATCTTGTGGGTTGGGCATAGTTCGCATAAAACCTAATATGCAACATATGGAATACAAGCGAGAGATTAATATTTAAATGTCCCGGTTCCATTTAAAATTGTGTAGCACACTCCTTGCCATTCTTGCGGCTTCATCATGTTTGAACAACATTTAAATTGCGGGTATCTAAATAACTTGAACCGTGTAATTAATTATCGGGACCCCGGTTCTGCTTAATATTGCCTAATTGCACCGCATCTGCATCATATCATGATCATGCCGGATCTTCTGCCGTGGTATTAAATATTGCATCCGGTGTTTCTTCTAGTGTTTGCTTCTTCGCAGATTAGGCCGATGTGTGGATGCGAGTACCGACAAGTTCTCTGGATATGATCCGTCGGCAGTGCTTTCCCAGGCGAGCATCTCTCCCCCTTTCTACCTATTTTGCGTTTATAGTCTTTATTTCCTCCTGTTGATCTATTGCTATCTGTGTCGCAATGCTTTAGTTTCCGTGCACCAGTTATATCTCGTGCCGCCTCTATATTGCCATGGACACATCCTATTGCCTGTTGTTTGATAGATAGTCGGTCTGCGAGTCGTAGTTGCTTGCTTCTGTGTTGCTTCGCGTCGTTGTCGTTCCACCGTTGACGGCAAGTTGGCACATGATAAATGCTGGCAGATGTTCATGGTGGAGATGATCATGTCTTTAATTACAACTATTAAATTGCTAGATATAATTAATGCAGAGGCATCGGTGGGCAATAGATGTTATTTGGTTCTTCCACGCTCACTTGTGTCCCGTAGGACCCAGAGTACTTGATACCTGTTCCTTGATTTTTCGCACTATCCACATCCGGGAGGCCTTATGGATCCCCCTGAGCTAGAGCTTGATTCATTTCTATTTCTTGGGGCCAAAAAGTAGTTTGGGGCTTTATTACTGTCCTGTACTTATGCCATGCTTTACTGCTTTATTTACGATTGTGCGTGCAGCACCTGTACTGTTTTGGAACGTGGAATGTTTTCGCGGTATCGACAAGCCCAATCACACTTTCAGGTTCCCAGTCGTTTACAGCCATTGTCACAAACCCTGGGTCCGTTCCGGAGACGGCCAACTTCGTTGCGGGTAGCTTAGTGGGGTGGCCCCCTGAAATATTTTATGAATCCTGTGATTGCTTTGTCGTGAAAGCCTCGTTGGGTTTTGATTTGGTTTTTCCGAGGTTGATCGTGTGTGTGTTGCTATTTATGCACCCCTGCAGGGTAAATCTTTCTGAAAGCCATGTCCATGGTTATGGACGACTTGGAGCATAGTATCTCGATCATAGACAAGCATAACTAAAGTAGTACTATAAATTTCACTTAATATGTGACTAGTAATCAGATTCAACTACAACGAAATGGATATTAAAACTGCCAACACTGCTGGATCTGGGTTTTTTTGTTATATATGCCTAGTGAGTATTGCAACTCTAATGGAATGTGATAAAAGTGCCAACAACTGCTGGGTTTGGGATTCCTCAGGACAATTATATCTGACTAGTAAATGTTCCAACTACAACGGAATGGTCAATTAAAACTGCCCACTATTTATGCTTCAGGATGACTCATGCTATACATCTGACTAGTAAATGCTGCAACTATAATGGAATGAGTAAAACTGCCAACTGTGTGAGTTCCTTGGTCCGACTTCCTCGTTTGGTCTCGAAGGGGAAATACCAGGATGGGTATGTTTGGTGTTAGTATCAGGTAGGATCCGAATAGGTCTTTCTTACCCCTCTCTAATAGCCGACAGTAATACCGGGTCTCTATAGGTTGTTTAGTGCCACTGCCCTGCCGCTTTAGTCCACCATACCTATGTAGGCGAGAGCCACCGAATTCTAGCCTCGCCGTGTACTGGCCTCAGTACTGATGCTCCTCTTTTTCATTTCCCTTTGTCGGCACCCCTTTTGTTTTAGCAGGTTTGAGATCGATGTCGTTAGCAGGGTTACCCTTCTGGCTTGGCCTTGGTAGGTTTATGGACGCCCTTGGTCATTCTTCGGGGCTCTTAGCCCCATTTGCATCTTGTCCATAGACGGACGCTGTATCGTTTTCAAGGTGACTTGGATCTTTGTATTGTATATCTGTATTCTTGACTCTTGGAGTCGTGTTGTATATGTATCTGTTCTGTGGGTCCCATCGGGGACTATTGTGTAATGGTATTACTTCGTTTTCCACCCGCACGAAAGTGCCTGGTGGGCGTCCTTGAATCGTTTCTATGCGGGTTTGGCGGGAATCGCTAAAACTTACATAGGGCCGATTCGAGGGTGTTACAGATACATCTAGGTAAGTATTTTATTTTTATTGATATGTGTACTATTTTGGTGAAGCTGGTGTACTGCATGTTGATGGAAACATTTAAAAAACTAGAAATCTTAGATCTGGGAAAATGGAGCTGGTTTCCATTTTCAAAACGATTTAAACCAACAGATAAATTTCTGTATCTAATAAATAAATTAAAAGAAAAGTGGGGAGAAGGCTAGTGGGTTGGATCTGGGGCCGATGGGCATCTATGTGGGGATTTCAGCCCACTACGTGCGAGGCAACGTGCGGGAGTTGCGTTTGAAGAGGTGTGGTGGGACCCGACCATCAGGGAGAGGGGAGAGCGAAGGGGGTACGGGGTGATGCAGGCCGTTGGATTAGAACAAGATTCACTGCCAGGCATTGTCTTCCTCGTAGAGAAAGTGGAGGTAGGAAGAAACCCTAGCGCGATAGAGAGGTTGCGGGGGAAGCTCACCTACGGCACGAGAGGCGATGGGGATGGGCGAACGTGACGCCGTGCTCGCCAGCGGTCATGGAGAGGGGTGACATGGCGGTGCTTGCTTCAGGAAGGGGTCTCGCGAGCGAACCACGACGGTGCACTCATCGGAGCTCGATGGCACCATGCCTAGGAGTTGCTACTTGTAAGAAAGGAGGGCCTAGTTGGATGCAGGGAGTCGAGGGGAGTCCAATAGTGGTACATGCAGAGGAGGAGAGGTAGAGGGGAGGGATCCTTGCTCGAATCTAGGGAGGAGGCCTAGAGCTTACTCTCTTCTTCTTGCGGGCAAGATAGGGTAGGGGAAGAAGAGGGGTTCCTAGGGAAGGTAAGTGGGAGTGGTAGGGAGCAAATGAGCCAAGAGGTGGGCGCTGGGTTGGCCTGTGGCTTATAAACCGAGATGAGGAAGGCTCATGGTGGACCAAGTCCATGGGGCACAAGGGGAGGGTGAAACTAGGGATGGCCTTGCTGTGGGCATGTGGAGAGGAGGGCTGGGTGGTTTCTGGTCTGGTCTAGGGAAGAGAGAGAGGGTGGTAGTAGCTGCAAGTAAATGTGGGACAAGTAATTACCTTTGCATAATTTTTATACACATCCAAGCACTAATGGCCAAGGGCATAAGTGAGATACAGTGCTTGATACAATGTAGCTCGGCCAGGGGTGAGGTAGTGTGCTGTGTAAGTTTGTTTGACTAGGTTGGTGAAGGTTTGATGGAGTTTAAAGAATTTTCTTAGTTGGCAATTTTTTATCAAATAGGTGGTTATGAAGGAAGTTCAAAAAATTGTTGTTGGCAAGATGGGGAGATTGTACTGGTAGATAGATGAGGTCAGGGTAGATCTCTAGGAACTGTTTTAATTTTTCTAGGAATTTAAGCTCCACTTAATATCATTTAATCAAATAGTGCTAAATTGGTTTTTAGAAGCTAATTTGATATTTCTTGCATTGGACAAGGTTGGTTTTTGATTTGGGATGGTCTTAAATACCAAGTTACACTTTTGATAATTTTCCCAAGATTTATTGGAGAGAGAAAGTATTTAAAAACAATACTTTTCCATTTCTCCCATTTAAGAAGAAGGGCAAAAAGAAATAATAGAGGATTTCAAAAATATTTATTTTTGAGATGGGAATATAGGATGATATATATAGGCCTTAATGGTGCCTTAATTTATACAAGTGTTTTGTAGAAAAGAAAACTTTCTTTTATGGAGGGGTTTTTGGAGTTTTTGTCCAATAAGAGAATTAATTAGTTTTTGGGCCCAAATAATTATGGGAAACCTTTGGTAAATTTTTATATCCAGGGTAGATGATTTACACCTAGTGTATCTAATATTTTGAACATTGGGTTTTGAAAATAAAGCTTTATTTTGGGAGAAAACATGGGATTGATGATCTTGGGCATAGTTATTTTTATACCATCAAAACTTGGTTCTATCTTGGAGCTCAGAGCTCCCCTTGGGTCATGGGCTATATGGATGGATAGACCAAGTGATACAGATGACCTTGGTATATATGTTTTAGGTTTATCATGATTGATATCTCCAAGGTTTGATGACAAACTTTGAATAAAATAAGGGTGCCATAGCAGAATATCAAGTAGCCTTCAAAACAATGTGGGTTTTGGAAGCACAAAGCTCCAATTGAAACAAGTGAAGTACGGATAGACCTTGATGAGTAGAACACAACCATTCAAAGAGTTGGTAAAAAGTAGATAGTATGAAGATGTGAGCTTCTGCCAAAGTAGGAATGTTGATAAGGTTTGAAGTAAATATTACTTTCTTGCCTACAAAACCATCAAGAACAAGTGGGTTAGAGGATTATCTAGACCAAGGCTATAGTGGGCCTTGGTAGTACTTAGGATGTTTTACAAGATGGTTCAAGTGCATCTCCACAAATGCACAAGGGTTGAGAAAGAGGGAGTCCCAAAAATGTGATATTGATAACCTTTTTCCAGACTGGTGGTTTTTAACTATAATACATGAGGGAATGATTTTGAGAAGATGCAAGGTTCCCAACTCATCATCAAATGGATGTGTTTTAAGTGTACATTGAGTAGAATGGATCCATGCTTGGAGTTAGTTTTTTAATGGCTTGGAAACTTTTAGAGAACGGCTAACTCTAAGGGGATTTAATTAAGGGTTTACAAAGTTACCTTAGTGACTAGAGCTTAGATCCAGCTTTGGAACCTTGCTCAGGGTTTGTAATGTTATCTTTGCTTGATCCTAGGAGATGAGATCCTAGGGGTAGCTCATCCTACTTCCTAAGCAGACAGGTCAAACAACAGACCAAGGCAATTAATCAAATAGTAGATCAAGACAATTCATCTTGCAAGCAAAACTAATCTACTGCTATGGATACCTTCAAGCCTAGGTTGAAGTAATAATGGGTATTTTGAAAGGTTGGAGTTTGAATAAGGTGAGAGTCCTTGGTATCTCTACCAAGAGTGGAATTCAAAAGCTTTATAAAAAGGTTTCGGAAAAAACCTAGGGGTAAAGTAGTTGAAAACTCTGCCTTGAGAACATAAGGAGATTTTAGTATATAGCTCCCCATAGTCTGGTCAATAGAAACTACTAAAATAGTTAGTGTTGCAAAGGCATCTTGGTTCTATCAGAGATTTGATCCGCGAAGGAACTAGGGTCCAACAATCCCTTGGTTCGTGAGGGGGTTGAACAAGCGATTCCGAAGGAGTTTGGCGACGGCCACGGCGGTGGAGCGGATGCACGACAGACAGTTGACACCGGGTTTTTTTTACCCAGGTTCAGGACCCTCGTGAGGAGGTAAAGCCCCTACTCCTGCTTGGTTGTATTTCTTGCTTGCCTCACGTGGTTACAATGTTGGATGAAAGTCTAGGGTTATAGATCTATGGGATCCATCCCCATGCAAGGTAGGAGAAGGAATCCTTATATAGGGCGGCGTCGAGCCTCTTCCCCCAGTTCTTGGGCGGGAAGGGTCACCACATTCCCGCCAATGGATTTGGTCCCGACTTGTATTCTTGTGACCGCCAAGTGGTTGCCATGTCAGGGGGTGGTCGGGTGCTCCTCCACTTTACGTCGCCATCGTGGGCTCCTTGCACCAAAACGGCTATGTCAGGAGCTGCCTTCGTCTTGGGTCATCCCACTACCCCTGCGTGCCCCACTTTCTTCGGGTATACCGGTCTCCACTTGGACTGATAGTTGGGGCATCACCTTGCTAGGACCACCCGGGCCTTGTAAGGTTTCCCTCTAGAGGACTTGATAGGGGGCCTCGCCGCCCAGATGTTATGGTCTTGAGCACCCGTGGAGAGTCCAACGATCTCCCATCCTTCAGAGGCTTGCTTCCTTCGAGACCTTTCGAGAGGGTGCTCCTGCAGGTCCTGGTGACCCGGTGAGACGGGTTACCCCCGGTGCCGATAGTCTTACAGGCTCAGGTTTTTGAAATGCGAGAACACTTGGGAATGTGGAAAATGAGCAAAGATAGTTTTGTTAAATAGATTTTGTCAACTTATGGTGAGATAATGGGTATATTAAATGATATGCATTCAGATGCATAAGTACAAACAAACAACAAACAAGCACTGCATCACTAAATAAGAAAAAGTTTGTGTTCCCCCTGGTTTTTGCATTCTAGCCAACTAATCAGGGTTGCTGAAATTGGGATGTTATACGTTGCATCACCACATCCACTTGAGTGTGTGTGGTCATGTGGATCAATGTGGTTTCGAAAAGAACACATGAAATGACACTCCATGTGTCAAACAATGGTTTGAAAGCCCAAAAACATGATGGAATGCAACTATCAAATGCAATGATGCACCAGTGTGACAGAGGTTGCATCACCACATCAACTTGAGTGTGTGTGGTCACGTGGATCAATGTGCTTTGGAAAACAACACTTACAATGAAACTCCATATGACAAACCATGGCCACAAAGACCAAAAACATATTGGAATGCAATTGCCAAATGTAAAGAAGCACCAGCGTGATACAAGTTGCATCGCCACATCCACTTGAGTGTGTGTGGTCACGTGGATCAATGTGGTTTGGCACATAACACATGCAATGGCACTCCATGTGTCATACCATGGTCAAAAAGTCCAGAACATGTTGGAATACAACTACCAAATGCAATGCAGCACCAGTGTGACGTAGGTTGCATCACCAAATCCACTTGAGTGTGTGTGGTCATGTGGATTAATGTGGTTTGGAAAAGAACACTTGGAATGACATTCCACGTGTCAAACCGTTGTCAGAAAGACCAAAAACATGTTGGAATGCAACTATCAAATGCAATGGAGCAGCTCTATGATAGAGGTTGCATCACCATATCCACTTGAGTGAGTGTGGTCATGTGGATCAATGTCGTTTCAAAAAGAACACATGCAATGACACTCCATGTGTCAAACCATGGTTAGAAAGACCAAAAACATGTTGGAATGCAACTTCCAAATGCAAAGGAGCACTAGTGTGATACAGGTTGCATCACCACATCCACTTGAGTGTGTGTGGTCATGTGGATCAATGTGGTTTGGAAAAGAACACATGCAATGAAACTCCATGTGTCAAACCATGGTCAGAAAGCCAAAAAATATGTTGGAATGCAACTTCGAAATGCAATGGTGCACCAGTGTGACAGAGGTTGCATCACCACATCCACTTGAGTGTGTATGGTCATGTGGATCAATGTGGATCGGAAAATAACACATGCAATGACACTCCATGCTTCATCCCATGGTCGCAAAGCCCAAAAACAAGTTGTAATGCAACTACCAAATGAAAAGGAGCACTAGTATGATATAGGTTGCATCACCACATCCACTTGAGTGTGTGTGGTAATGTAGATGAAGGTGGTATGGAAATGAACAAATGCAATGACACTCCATTTGTCAAACCGTGGTCAGAAAGCCCAAGAACATGTTGGAATGCAACTGCCAAATGCAATGGTTCACTAGTGTGACAGAGGTTCCATCACCATATCCACTTGAGTGTGTGTGGTCATGTGGATCAATGTCGTTTGGAAAAGAACACATGCAATGACACTCCATGTGTCAAACCATGGTTAGAAACACCAAAAACATTTTGGAATGCAACTTCCAAATGCATAGGATCACCAGTGTGATAGAGGTTGGATCACCACATCCACTTGAGTGTGTGGGGTCATGTGGATCAATATGTTTTGCAAAAGAACACATGATATGACACTCCATGTGTTAAACCATGGTTAGAAGGCCCAAAAACATGTTAGAATGCAACTTCGAAATGTAATGGGGCACCGGTATGAGAGAGGTTGCATCACCACATCCACTTGAGCATATGTTTTCATGTGGATCAATGTGGTTTGGAAAAAACACATGAAATGACACTCAATGCTTCAAACCATGGTCAGAAAGCCCAAAAACATGTTGGAATGCAACTGTTAAATGCAATGGAGCACTAGTGTGCAAGATGTTGCATCACCACATCCACTTGAATGTGTGTGGTCAGGTGGATCAATGTCGATTATAAAAGAACACATGCAATGACACTCCATGTGTCAACCATGGTTAGAAAGCCCAAAAACATGTTGAAATGTGATTTCCAAATGCGATGGTAGACCAGTGTGACTGAGGTTGCATCACCAAATCCAATTTAGTGTCTGTGGCCATGTGAATCAATGTGGTTTTGGAAAGAACAAATTCAATGACACTCCATATGTCAAATCATGGTCAACAAGCCCCAAAACATATTGGAATGCAACTGCCAAATACAATGTAGTACCAGTGTGATAGAGATTGTATTACCACATCCACTTGAGTGTGTGTGGTCATGTGGATAAAGGTCGTTTGGAAAACAACACATGCAATGACACTCCATGTGTCAAACCCTAGTCAGAATGCCCAAAAACATGTTGGGATGCAACTACCAAATGCAATGGAGCACCAGTGTGAAAGAGATTGCACCACCACATCCAATTGAGTGTGTATGGTTATGGGGATCAAGGTAGTTTGGAAAAGAACAAATGCAATGACACTCCATGTGTCAAACGATCGTCAGAAAGCCCAAAAACATGTTGGAATGCAACTTCCAAATGCAATGGAGCACCAGAGTGAAAGAGGTTGCATCACGACATCCACTTGAGTGTGTGTGGTCATGTGGATAAATATAGTTTGGAAAAGACATGCAATGACACTCCATGTGTCAAACCATGGTCAGAAAGCCAAAAAACATGGTGGGATGCAACTGCAAAATGCAATGGTGCACTAGTGTGACAGAGGTTGCATCACCACATCCACTTTATTGTGTGTGGTCTTGTGGATCAATGTGGCTTGGAAAAGAACACATGCAGTGACACTCCATGTGTCAAACCATGGTCACAAAGACCAAAAACATGTTGGAATGCAACTGCCAAATGCAAAGGAGCACCAGTGTGATAGAGGTTGCATAACCACATCCACTGGAATCTGTGTGGTCATGTGGATCAATGTGGTTTGGAAAATAACACATGTAGTGACACTCCATGTGTCAAACCATGGTCTGAAAACCCAAAAACATATTGGAATGAAACTGCCAAATGCAATGGTGCACCAGTGTGACAGAAGTGGCATGACCACATCCACTTGAGTGTGCGTGGTCACGTGGATAAATGTGGTTTGGAAAAAACACATGAAATGACACTCCATGTGTCAAACCATGGTCAGAAAGCCCAAGAACATGTTGGAATCCAACTGCCAAATGCAATGGAGCAGTAGTGTGAAAGAGGTTGCATCACCACATCCACTTGAGTGTCTGTGGTCATGTGGATCAATGTGGTTTGGAAAAGAACACATGCAATGACACACCACATGTCAAACCATTGTCAAAAATTCCAAAAACATGTTGGAATGCAAATGCCAAATGCAATGGAGCACTAGCGTGAAAGTGGTTGCATCCCCACATCCACTTGAGTGTGTGTGGTCATGTGGATCAAGGTGGTTTGGAAAATAACACATGCAATGACACTCCATGTGTCATACCATGGTTAGAAAGCCCAAAAACATGTTGGAATGCAACTGTCAAATTTAATGGTGCACCAATGTGACAGAGGTTACACCACCACATCCACATGGTGTGTGTGGTCATGTGGATCAACGTGGTTTGCAAAAGAACACATGCAATGACACTCCATTTGTCAAACCACGGTTAGAAAGCTCAAAAACATGTTGGAATGCAACTGCCAAATGCAATGGAGCACCAGTGTGACAGAGGTTGCATCCCCATATCCACTTGAGTGTGTGTGGTCATGTGGATCAACGTGGTTTGGAAAAAAACACATGTAATGACTCTCCATGTGTAAAACCATGGTTAGAAAGACCAAAAACATGTTGGAATGCAACTGCCAAATTCTATGTTGCACCAATATGACAGAGGTTGCATCACCACATCCATATGAGTCTGTGTGGTCATGCGGATTAGTGCGGCTTGGAAAAGAACAAATGCAATGACACTCCATGCTTCAAAACATGGTCATAAAGCCCAAAAACATGTTGGAATGTAAGTGCCAAATGCAATGGATGACCAGTGTGATAGAGGTTGCATCACCACATCCACTTGAGTGTGTGTGCTCATGTGGATGAATGTGGTTTGGAAAAGAACACATCCAATGACACTCCAAGTGTCAAACAATGGTCAGAAAGCCCAAAAACATGTTGAATGCAACTACCAAATGCAAAGGAGCACCAGTGTGATAGAGGTTGCATCACCACATCCACTAGAATGTGTGTGGTAATGTGGATCAATGTGGTTTGGAAGATAGCACATGCAGTGAAACTCCATGTGTCAAACCATGGTCTGAAAACCCAAAAACATATTGGAATGAAACTGCCAAATGCAATGGTGCACCAGTGTGACAGAAGTTGCATGACTAGATCCACTTGAGTGTGCGTGGTCATGTGGATAAATGTGGTTTGGAAAAAACACATCAAATGACACTCCATGTGTCAAACCATGGTCAGAAAGCCCATGAACATGTTGGAATGCAATGGCCAAATGCAATGGAGCACTAGTGTGAAAGAGGTTGCATCACCACATCCACTTGAGTGTGTGTGGTGATGTGGATAAATGTTGGTTTTGAAAAGAACACATGAAATGGCACACCACTTGTAAAACCATGATCAAAAAGCCCAAAAACATGTTGGAATGCAAATGCCAAATGCAATGGAGCACCAGCGTGAAAGAAGTTGCATCACCACATCCACTTGTGTGTGTGTGGTCATGTGGATCAAGGTGGTTTGGAAAATAACACATGCAATGAGACTCCATGTGTCAAACCATGGTTAGAAAGCCAAAAAACATGTTGGAATGCAACTTCAAAATGTAATGGTGCACTAGTGTGAAAGAGGTTGCACCACCACATCCACTTGAGTGTGTGTGGTCATGCGGATCAACGTGGTTTGGAAAAGAACACATGCAATGACACTCCATTTCTCAAACCATGGTTAGAAAGCCCAAAAACATATTGGAATGCAACTTCCAAATACAATGGAGCACCAGTGTGACAGAGATTGCATCACCACATCCACTTGAGCGTGTTTGGTCATGTGGACCAGTGTGGTTTGGAAAATAACACATGTAATGACTCTCCATGTGTCAAACCATGGTTAGAAAGCCCAAAAACATGTTGGAATGCAACTACTAAATGCAATGGAGCACTAGTGTCAAAGAGGTTGCATCACAACATCCACTTGAGTGTGTGTGGTCATGTGGATCAATCTCTATTGGACAAGAACACATGCAATGACACTCCATGTGTCAAACCATGGTTAGAATGCCCAAAAACATGTTGAAATGCAATTGCCAAATGCAATGGTACACTAGTGTGACTGAGGTTGCATCACCAAATCCACTTGAGTGTGTGTGGCCATGTGAATCAATGTGGTTTGGAAAAGAACAAATGCAATGACACCCCATGTGTCAAATCATGGTTAGAAAGCCCAAAAACATATTGGAATGCAACTGACAAATACAATGGAGCACCAGCGTGATAGCGATTACATCACCACATCCACTTGAGTGTGTGTGGTCATGTGGATCAAGGTCGTTTGGAAAATAGCACATACAATGACACTCCATGTGTCAAACCATGGTCAAAAAGCCCTAAAACATGTTGGGATGCAACTACCAAATACAATGGATCACCAGTGTGAAAGAAGTTACATCACCACATCCAATTGATTGTGTATGGTCATGGGGATCAAGGTAGTTTGGAAAAGAATCAATGCAATAACACTCCATGTGTCAAACCATGGTCATAAAGCATGAAAACATGTTGGAATGCAACTGCCAAATACAATGGAGCACCAGTGTGAAAGAGGTTGCATCACCACATCCACTTGAGTGTGTGTGGTCATGTGGATCAAGGTAGTTTGGAAAATAACACATGCAATGACACTCCGTGTGTCAACCCATGGTTATAAAGCCCAAAAACATGTTGGGATGCAACTCCCAAATGCAATGGTACACCAGTGTGACAGAGGTTGCATCGCCATATCCACTTTATTTTGTGTGGTCATGTGGATAAATGTGGCTTGGAAAAGAACAAATGCAATGACACTCCATGCTTCAAACCATGGTCACAAAGCCCAAAAACATGTTGGAATGCTACTGCCAAATGCAATGGATCACTAGTGTGATAAAGGTTGCGTCACCACATCCACTTGAGTGTGTGTGGTCATGTGGATCAATGTGGTTTGGAAAAGAACACTTGCAAAGACACTCCATGTGTCAAAACATGGTCAAAAATCGCAAAAACATGTTGGAATGCAACTACCAAATGCAATGGTGCACTAGTGTGACAGAGGTTGCATCACCAGATGCACATGAGTGTGTGTGGTCATGTGGAGAAATGTGTTTTGGAAAAGAACACATGAAATGACACTCCATGTGTCAAACCATGGCCAGAAAGCCAAAAAACATGTTGGAATGCAACTGCCGAATGCAATGGATCACTAGTGCGACAGATCTTGCATCACTATATCCACTTGAATGTGTATGGCGACGTAGATAAAGGGGGGTTGGGAAAGAACACATCTAATGACACTCATGTGTCAAACCATGGTCACAAAGACCAAAAACATGTTGGATGCAAATGCCAAATGCAAAGGAGCACCAGTGTGATAGAGGTTGCATAACTTGATCCACTAGAATGTGTATGGTCATGTGGATCAATGTGTATTGGAAAATAACACATGTAGTGATACTCCATGTGTCAAACCACGGTCTGAAAACCAAAAAACATATTGGAATGAAACTGCCAAATGCAATGGTGCACTAGTGTGACAGAAGTTGCATGACCACATCCACTTGAGTGTGCGTGGTCAAGTGGATGAATGTGGTTTGGAAAAAAACACATGAAACGACACTCCATGTGTCAAACCATGGTCAGAAAGCCCAAGAACATGTTGGAATGCAACTGCCAAATGCAATGGAGCACTAGTCTGAAAGAGGTTGCATCACCATATCCACTTGAGTGTGTGTGGTCTTGTGGATCAATGTGGTTTGGAAAAGAACACATGCAATGACACTCCATGTGTCAAACCATGGTCTGAAAGCCCAAAAACATGTTGGAATGCAACTGCCAAATGCATGGTGCACCAGTGTGATAGAGGTTGCATCACCACATCCACTTGAGTGTGTGTTGTCATGTGGATAAAGGTCGTTTGGAAAACAATACATGCAATGACACTCCACGTGTCAAACAGTTGGCGCCCATCGTGGGGCTAGCAGCGCTAGCAAGGGTGAAGATCCGGACAGGAAACCTCATCGGCACCGGCGAGCGCATCGTCTCTGGGCTCGTTCAGCGCTTTGGAGCGCTGGACTTTGTCAGCGACAATGCTGGCTGCTTCGGCAAGCGTCCTCTCCTGCGCAACGGCCTCTTCGTCAAGCTCGACGCGCACAAGATCTACGTTGTTGTTGATGTGTCGTGCGTTCATCTGTGGCACGCGTATCACTCGCTCCCCGGACCACGATGAGGTGATGATGACCGCGCCTGGCGCTGGCGCAAGCAAGGATCCAGCACCAGATCCGGAGGTAACACCTAAGGCACCGAGGAAAAGTAGAGGCCCTCCGCTAGAGAGGCCTGAGAATGTGCTGCAGCAGGCGATGGATAGCTTGGCAAACCCAGTAGCAGCAACAGTAGATCCGGCTCAGGCACAGATCGAGCTAGAGGAGACTAGGCAAAAAATACTAGAGGGTGCGAAAAAGATAGCCGCGGCTCAGGGTTGTTGAACATAACACTGCGTGAGTACACAAAGGCAAATAAGATTGATGCTGTAAAAGTGAAGGGGAGGAACCTCATGAGTGAAATGGATAGAGAGGGTGATACTAGGATTGAGGAATCAGAAAACTGTTTGTCCATGGGGCTACCGAAGTATAGTACCCTGGCAAAGAACCTCAGAGCAGCGGATGCAGCTGCATCCGACTTAGAAGGTCTGACGGGTGAAGCCCATCAAAGACAGCAGGATAGAGTCAATGATTTGGTTCGGATCGCGAACAGGAAAAACAAGGAGCTGCTTAGGGCAAACCCGGAGAGAGCCGGGGCCTCCAAGATCGTTCATTCGGCGGTGGGTAACCCGGAGAAATCCGCTGGAGCCGCATCGTCTCCTCATGGTGGTCCTAGGAGAGAGGAGGTAGTAACTTCGGCTAGGAGGAATAAGCAGATAGTCCCATATGACCCGACAAAGGCAGGGAAAGGAAAAGAAGTGCAAAGAAATGAGGATCGAAGGAGTGTGAGCCGAGGTGAAGCTGGCCGAGGTAACCGTGACCAAGGCAATGCTGGTCAAGGGAATGCTATAAACGGCAATGCCGGACAGCGTAATTCGGTAGGAGCAGGTCAACCGCAGCAGCGGAATATACCACGGCAAGAGCGCAGTGCCGGCCAAGGTATGCAATAGAGAGCAGCTCCACAGGAGCAAGATAGATACAATGATGGTGATTCGGAGATGGTGAATGCTGGCTATCCCAGGGCGGACTATCATGTGATAGGGTCAAGATTGGGAGGCAGGAACTTGATGCCTGATGACGCCAGGTTAAAACTGGATCGGCTGTATAGGTCGGAGCAAATTGAATGTCAAGGTCCTCCGGGTCCAGCTTGATTTGGGCCCAGGATCATGAAGGAACCTCCGGTACCTAACTTCTAGTTACCTAGAGGCACAAAGACGTATGACGGCAGCACTAAGCCGAAGGTGGTTGATTAACTATGCAACTGCTGTGAAAATTGCCACAGGCAACTTGAGATGGGCTATGAGATATGTACCCCAGATGCTGGAGGGGCCAGCAAGGGTATGGCTAAATAATTTGCCATCGGAAGTATTAACTGTTGGATCGATTTTGAGGAGATGTTTGTTAGTAATTTCTCAAGTACGTATCAGAGGCCGAACAGGCCACAAACCCTAGCAATGTGCAGACAGAGACTGAATGAGACTGACCGAGAGTTCTTAACCCATTGGTGCACTGTATCGTGTGAGGGTGTGATTGAGTCACAGGCCATAGCTTGCTTTGCGCAAGGATGCAGATATGCAAGCATGCTATGGCAAAGGTTGCAAAGAGATATGCCAACCACCTTGGCAGAAACGATCCGGATTGCTGATTCATATGCCTTGGGTGATCCGACGCAACCTAGGCTCACCTCAAACGAGTCAAGTGAGGAGTATTGTCAGCGAGATGGGGCCGGGTTATCCTGAAGAAATGATTACCGAGGTAAAAGAAGGGATGACAGACCGGATTACCGGTACAGTTCGCAACAAGTTGTAGCTGTGAATCAGGATCAACCCGGAGCAGGAGGCAGTCAACGTCAGAAAACGGGAGGGCAGTAATGGACACCGAGAAATGATGGAAAGAAAACTTGGACGCCCGAGCAGAAAAACAGTGGCAAGAAAAGAGGACCGTCCGAGGTACACATATGAGGCAATGCTGGATCAACCGTGTAAATTTCACACGCCTAATCCAAGTAACCCAGCGGGTCACACAACCAGGCAGTTTGAATGGATGCGAAAGATAGAAAAAAGTAGTTCGGGGAATGCGCAGGCACCTCGGAATGATCAACCTCGGCAGAAGTTACCCCGGTAGCAATTGCTCTCTAGAGCAAACACGCAACAACTAATGTTGCCTCCCCCTCCGCCGAGGTATGACAACCGTGAGAGAAGGGATGCAATGCATCAGGTGGAGAACCAAAACCAACAGGATCATAGGTACCCCGGAAACAAGGGGAGAAATGAGTACAGAGAGCATCATCAGAGTTATTGTGTGTTCACTACGGAACAGACATACAGAAAGAGCTTGCAGCGCCGACATATGGAGGTCAATGTAGTAATGCCGGCTGTGACGAGGTATATGCCTTGGTCGGATCAGGAGATTACCTGGAGCATCAAGGATCATCCGAAACTCATGCCAAGTCCTGTTTCGGATGCAGTGGTGTTGGATCCAACATTCATTGGGCCTAACATCAATGTGAGGTTCTCAAAGGTGCTGATAGATAATGGCAGTAGCATCAACATCATGTATGTGGACACGATGCGCAAATTGGGTATCTCGGAGAATATGCTCCAAGCTACAAGGAAAACTTTCCATGGCATTGTGCCAGGCATTTCTTGTGAGCCCATAGGCAAGGTCCGATTTGATGTATTGTTTGGCACAAGAGATAATTGCCGGACTAAGAATTTGGAGTTCGAGGTTGTAAACTTGGAGAGCGCATATCATGCGTTGCTTGGCAGGCCAGCTTTGAACAAATTCATGGCAAGTTGTCACATCAGTTACTTGAAGATGAAGTTGCCCATGCCAAATGGTGTGATTACCATCGCTGGTGATTACAAAATGAGTGTGCATCCGCCGGGTCTAACCTGGCCGAGTCACTCGTGATTGTGCAAGAAAAGAGAAAGATCCAAGAAGTGGCGACATTGGCTCAGTCCGCCCAGCAGTATATGCCAGCGTTGAGTAACCCGCATGGTAGTGTCTCATTCCAAGCGACAAAAGATACCAAGAAGCTACCTGTTGATGATATGTTCCCTGAGCGTACCGTAACAATTGGTGCCGGTTTAAATGACAAATAGGAAAGTGAGCTCGTCAACTTCCTCCGTGAGAATCGGGATATTTTTGCTTGGTCCACATAGGACTTGCAAGGTGTTCCGAGGGAGTTGGCCGAGTACTCTTTGAATGTCAGACCCGGGGCAAAGCCGGTGAAGCAACCTCTCTGCCGCTTCGCCGAAGACAGGAGAAAGGTCACAGGAGATGAGATAGCTCAGCTGTTGGCTGCAGGATTTATCATGGAAGTGCTTTACCCGGATTGGATATCTAATCCGGTGTTGGTGGAGAAGAAGAAGGATGATCCGAACGTGGCAGTGGTTTGGCGTATGTGTATCGATTACACAAACCTGAATAAGGCGTGTCCGAAAGATCCATTCCCGCTGTCAAGGATAGACCAAGTCCTAGATTCCACTGCTGGGTGTGAGTTGTTGTCGTTCATTGATGCATATTCTGGTTTCCACTAGATACCTCTGAACCCAAGTGATCAAATAAAGACTACGTTTATCACCCCCTATGGGGCTTATTGCTATCGCACCATGCCTTTTGGTTTACGTAATGCAGGGGCAACGTACCAAAGATGTATGCAAAAATGTTTTCATGACCAAATTGGTCAAAATGTGCAGGTGTATGTGGATGATGTTGTGATAAAAACCCAGGAAAGCAAAACGCTCCTTGACGATATCAGGCAGACGTTCGCGAACCTAAGGAGGTTCCGGATGAAGCTTAACCCGGAAAAATGTACCTTCGGTGTCCCGGCTAGAAAATTACTCGGATTTCTTGTCTCCGGCCGAGGTATCAAGGTCAATCCAACTAAAATCCAGGCCATAGAGCGAATGGAACTGCCGAAGTGTCTTAACGATATCTAGAAGTTCACTGGTTACCTGGCATCCTTAAGTCGGTTTGTATGTCGGTTGGGAGAAAAGGAACTGCCTCTCTATTATCTCATGAAAAAGTCGGACAAGTTCATTTGGACGCCGCAGGCCAATGAAGCCTTTATCCAACTAAAGAAGATGTTAGCCACTACACCAGTGTTAGCCTATCCACTATCAAAGGAGCCAATGTTGCTCTATATAGCCACAACCAACCGAGTTGTAAGTGCAGTAATTGTGGTAGAGCGCGACGAAGAGGGTAAGTTAGTGCAAAGGCCAGTGTATTATCTGAGCGAGGTGTTATCGGCCTCAAAGCAGAACTATCCTCACTATCAGAAGGTGGCATATGGTGTGTATATGGCAGCTAAGCAGCTGAAGCACTATTTCGAGGAGCACCCAATCAAGGTAATATGCGAAGCTCCCATATTCGAGATAATGAGCAACAAGGATGCAAGTGGCAGGATTGCAAAATGGGCAATTGAGCTAGCTCCTTATGCGCCACAATATGACAGAAGAGAAGCGATCAAATCTCAGGTTGTGGCGGTCTTTTTTGTGGATTGGGCCGAGGTGCAATATGAGCCACCATTGCCAGATCCGAACTATAGGAAAATGCACTTTGACTGGTCAAAAACAAAAACCGGGTTAGGTGCCGGAGTTGTGCTTACCTCGCCAAAGAAGGACCAACTGAAATATGTGCTGCAAATCCACTTCACTACATCAAACAATGTTGCAGAATATGAGGCACTTGTACATGGGCTCAAAGTGGCAAAGGAGATTGGAATACGTCGAATCCAATGCTTCGGTGACTTGGATATTGTAGTCCGGCAAGTCTCCGGACAATGGGATGCTCTGCATGCGAACATGGCATTGTACAGATTTCATGTGCAGAAGATATCTAGTTACTTTGAGGGATGCGAATTTCACCATATACCCCGGGTGGAAAATGAGGCTGCCGACGTATTGTCGAAGCTCGGATCAACCCGACAAGCAATTCCACCAGGCGTAGCATTGGAGCATCTCAGGAAACCATCTATCAGGCCATCCCCGGAGTCCGACTCAATTTTTATCCTGGCAAATCCGGAATCAGAGGTTGTGCCCATGGACATTGATGTGGGGAGTGGTTCGTGACACCCGGGGACTGCCTTGGCAAACCTGGGGACTGCCACGGCAGACCCGGGGACTGCGCAGCATGATCCGGTAGAAGTTATGCCGGTGGATCAGAGGGAAATTGATGAGGATGTATTCCCAGTGAGAGCTGTACCAGCTTGGGCATTTCCCATGTTCCAATTCCTAAAAGATGGAACCTTACCCGCTGAGGAGGTACTCTCCAAGCAAACTCAGAGGAGAGCAAAAGCATACACGATCATCAATTCCGAGCTATACAAAAGGAGTGTGACTAATGTCCTCCAGCGATGTGTTGACCCGGAGGAAGGACTTGACATCCTCCGAGATATACATCAAGGGGAATGTGGGCATAATGCCTCGTCTAGAGCCTTGGTAGCAAAAGCTTTCCGCCATGGGTTTTACTGGCCAAGTGCCTTAGAACAAGCAGAAGATCTGGTGAGAAAATGCAATGGCTGTCAGAGATATTCGACAAAGACACATATGCCAATGTCGGAGCTCAAAACCATACCAATTACATGGCCATTTGCCGTATGGTGCTTGGATATGGTTGGCCCGTTTAAACCAGCAAGAGGGAACATGACCCACGTCTTGGTCATGGTTGACAAATTTACGAAATGGATTGAAGTGAAACCAATAAGAAAATGTGATGGAGCTACTGCCGTAACTTTCCTCAAAGACATTATCTTGAGATACGGTTATCCTCACAGTATCATAACGGACAATGGCACAAATTTTCCTGAAGGAGCATTTGTGCGTTTTTGCCGAGGTAAGAAGATCCGGCTGGACGTTGCCTCGGTAGCACACCCCGCATCGAACGGGCAAGTGGAGAGATCTAAAGGATTGGTGTTATCCGGGATAAAACCCCGGCTCATTGAGCCGCTGCAAAGATCAGCGGGGTGCTGGATAGAAGAACTACCAACGGTACTGTGGAGTTTAAGAACAACTCCAAAATGATCAACGGGCTATACGCCATTCTTTCTGGTATATGGGGCAGAAGCTATATTACCAGCCGACATAGAGCATGACTCGCCTAAGGTCACCCAATACACAGAAGCCGAAGTGCAAGAAGCCCAGCAAAATGATGTTGATCTGCTGGAAGAAGCGAGAGAATTGGCATTGTCCAGATCCGCCATATATCAGCAAAATCTCCGACGCTATCATAGCCGGAAAGTAAGCCTCTGAATTTTCCGGGAAGGCGATCTGGTACTCCGGTTGGTACAACGTACTACTGGCATGCATAAATTATCCCCCCCATGGGAAGGGCCATTCATTGTGAGCAAAGCATTGCACAATCATTCTTATTATCTTATCGATGCAAAACCACAGGAGAAGAACAAGGCGGACAGGTCCGGCGAGGAATCTAAGCGTCCATGGAATATAGCTCTACTTCGTCCTTTCTACACTTAGCAGAGAAGTGTATGTATTCGAGTCTCTCATATGTCGGTATGTATGCCGGCAATGAGCTTATCAATGAAACCTTGGCACCTCGAGCAGTAACTCGGGGACTACCTTAATAATATTGGTTGTCTTCTGTATTTATTATTTATATGTCGGCTGGCGTAAGTTGCTTCTACTTAAGCCGGATTAGTAGTGTGTGAGCACCAAAAACCTAACTCTTCGACTTGCTGTTGTCCAACAAGAATTGGCTTCATGGCAAGCAAGAGAAAAAGTTTGGAATTGCGTAGCACATGAAAAACGACTAAGGAAAGAAACTTAATCAAGCCAACATTTGTTTTTCAGACTAACCTTTTGCTTACTTTAAATTTATTACGCCGAATTATTTTGAGCTAATCCTAAAGTTTCCAAGTATTGTTAAGTCAATTTTTGAAACTCGAAATCGTAAGTCATAAAACCGAACCAAGGTGGACACGAGCCGAGCCAAGAAATTGGAGGAACAAGAAAATGAAACTCGGGGACTACGCCTAAGTTAATCCGGCATAAAAACTTAGTAGCAAAATATAAATGATGTGCTTAGATACAATTGCACCCGGCATACCGGGGATCTGATAAATTTCAAAGTTTTTTCGCTCAAGGAGTAGTAGGAGGAGGTACTTCGGCGCCAGCGGGTGCAGCCCCAGTTTCGGCTTCAGCTTCATCTTCTTCAACGTCTGAGGCTTCGCTCTCATCATCTTCACCCGAACCATCTTCGACGTATTCGTCGTCAACGGCATCGAGGAAGCTTGGTCCCTCGTTCCATCGATGGATGGGGGCATATTGAATGAGGTTATGGGCGCAAGCCTTGCGACGAGTTACACAATCCGGATCGTTGGACGACCTTGACCCGGTGTGCATCCGCTCGAGAAGATCGAGGTTAATTTTCTCGTACCATGTGAGCACATAGTGGAGAACGGTCTCAGCTCTGGCACGTCTGGTGGATTCCCTTCAGAGATCTAGCTGGGTCTCGCACTCCATCATCTTGTTAATTAGGGCAGCAGAACCCTCTGGAGTATCTTTGCTAGGCCAAAGGGCATTGAAGACCCGGACTACTGCGCTTAGAATATCCTTGTCGTGGTTCTTCATGATTTCAACTCTAGAGGACAAGCTGACAAGCAGGTCCTCCAGATCAAGAGGAATGGCGCCAGAACCAGACAGAGTACCTCTCTGCTGGCGGAACTTGGTAGCAGCACTGGATGCAATGGCATCACCCTCTGGAAACTTGTCTAAAAACAGGACAAGTGAAATAAGTACAAGAGGTTGACCCGGAGATATTCATGCCAGTTTAAGGAAAAGAACTTACGAGAGATGTGGTTATGGATCTGGGTCAGCTCCTTAGTACAGTCATCACGCCTTTTGCGAAGTTGCGCAAGTTTAGTATTCGCCAACTCAAGCTTGACGTCGGCCTGCTGGAGAAGTTCTTGGTCCTTGGCAATCTAGAGGTTGAGGCGCTCGCCCTCTTCAGTAAAGTCCTGGCCAGCTTTTTGAAGTTCGGATTGATGTTGTGCTTTCAGTTTCTTCATATCTGCCTTGAGCTTGGCAATCTCATCATCTTTGGTTTGGAGGAGGGCAAGCTCATCATCTTTCTTTTTGAGTTCGGCTTGGTGTTGCCTTGCTTGTTCGAGAAAATGCAACATCATGTCAGGCACGGGCGCACTATCTTCAAGAGAGGCTGAAATAGTTTGTTGACCCGGCAAAGCCGAGGTATGAATATTTGCCGAGCCAAGGAGAAAAGGAGATAGAAAGCATAGCAAGGTGAAGCAAGATTAATTTACCCTTTATCTGGTCCAGATTTTTCCTCATAAGGATGTTCTCAGCCTCCACACCAGCTCCGAAATCCGAATGAGGGATTAGTTCGGCGGAAAAAGATGAAGAGAGATGGAAAATTGACAAGGAGAAGACTTACCCATTTTATCGTGTTCAACGAGCAGCGCACTATGCTTTGCACGTAGCATCTTGTGAATATCAAGGAGACGCTGAAATTCAGCGCTCCGACGATTGGTGGTCACCTAGAAGAGCAAAAATGGACAGCTTAGTCTTGTGCATATTCGAAGTGTACAAAATCCGGGCCAAGTGGAACTTAACCCGACTGTAGGTGTGTGCATATTCGAAGTGTACAAAATCCGGGCCGAGTGGAACTTAACCCGGCTCTAGGTGTGTGCATATTCGAAGTGTACAAAATCCGGGCCAAGTGGAACTTAACCCGGCTCTAGGTGTGTACATAATTGAAGTGTACAAAATCTAGGCCAAGTGGAACTCAACCCGGCTCTAGGTGTGTGCATATTCGAAGTGTACAAAATCCGGGCCAAGTGGAACTTAACCCGGCTCTAGGTGTGTGCATATTCGAAGTGTACAAAATCCGGGCCTAGTGGAACTTAACCCGGCTCTAGGTGTGTGCATATTCGAAGTTATTAAGGAGCTACGTTAATTCTTTAAGGAGCATCCGGCCGAGTAATAAGTTACTCCCCCGAAGGCTCGGGGACTAATGGCTATATCACTAATGTCTACTGCATGTTAAGGAAAAGACGAAGTGACGTACCTCCATCATCCGACCCGCAAGATTAATTGCCTTGGTGGCAGTATTCATCTGCGCAGCAAATTCGGCGGGACCGAACTTCTCCGGGAGATCGTCGTTGTAGATGAACTCGGCCTTGTTCCAGTTATTTACAAACTCGATCAAGGTCGGAGGGTATCGTTCACCGCTAAGCATATGGGGCGCCACTAAACCCTTGGCATGTGCTTCTCTCCTCTCAACCTGGGCAATGGCAGGGCTGGTGTGCAAAACAAGTTGCGCATCAGCTGGCTCGGCAGGGGCATCCTTCAGTGGTGGAGTTTTCTTCGAAAGCATGGATGTTGCCTTGGTGGCGTCAGGAGCCTTTTTGCCCTTGGGCTGCTGCTAAGAAGTTGAGGTTGCTGCTGCGGATTTGCCCTTGGGTGCTGCCTTGGCGCTAGCCTTGGTGCTGCTAATGTCTTCTCGCCGAGCCTTGGAAGACTCGAACGAGGTGGAGGGGCTTGGTGCTGCTGCTGTTGCTTTTGTTATTGCTGCTGCTGCTGGAGTTGGTCCTGGTGCTGGGGCTGATTTATTTTTCGGCGGAGGTGCTGAAGGTAACTTGGATGAAGCTGGTTGCAGTGAAGCCAAAGTGGTGGTTGTTGCTGCCTTGGCAGAGCCAGTCTCCCCTGCTCCGGGGTTGCCCTCCTCTTGACGAGGTGGGCTGGAACCCGGAGCAGCCGCTGAACCCTCCGGAATGGGGCTCAACGGGCGTGAATCATCGCCACGAGGGGGAGAAGGGCTGTGTCGGAGCGGTGAGGCAATGCCAGATCCACTCTGTGGGACCTCCACCGTGGCCCTGCCGAATCAAATAATGTATGATGGGAAACTATAATAAAGGAAGAGCAAGTAAATAGCAAAGGGAGAAGAGGCTTACTCATTCAAGGTTAGGGGCTCTTTGGGCTTCCGAGCCCTCTGGGCTGTGGCCTTGGTTGCAGGCTTGGTGGCAGTTTTGTCCCTGGACTTCTTCCGCCTTTTAGCTGGCTGAGAAGGTCTAGAGGAGGATGTAGAGGCAGCTCCCCTTTTCTTCTTCAGCGCCACCGGGACAGGCTCACCCACGGCAAGGGAAGGGTCTTCATGGATCTGCCCACTGGGGTTAGCTAATGCCAGAAAAGCATAAGAAAGGGGGACAGCGTCAAATGCTTCCATCACCTCAACATCTGAATCATCTTCATCGTCGGGCCAATCTCTAATAGAAGAGAGTTTACCGGTGGGTCGCTTGGTCGCATCCGCCATAGGAAGGAACATCTCCTGATCCGGTTCCTCCTCAGCTGAGGTATCCCGATCAGGCGCCCATTTGAGGGAAGGCTCGGTGCCATCCTCGATGGTTTGTTGAAGAAACATCTAAGGGAAAGAAAAGGCAACAGGTTAAAACCTACAACGAAAGACAGACATATGATTCAATTCGGAAAAAGTTTGGGGCACGAGACTTACCGGAGGAGGAAGCCTATCTCGGCAAAAGTGTTCAATTCCGCACGTCCACTCAGATGAGAAGCTTTTGTGGGTGGTGAACAGGGCCTTGACCCGGCGGTAGATCTCAGTGTTGCTCAACTCGAAAGACGAGGTCCGGTTGGGGTCACGGCCCCAGCTCATGTGATAGACTTTATGTGTGCGTTTCTGAAGGGGGGAGATCCGGTTGCGGACAAATGTGATCATGGCGTCCTCATTGCGCAATGTGAGATCCTTCAGCTCCTTGAACCTCTTGTTGACTTGGTTCGCCAAGACATTGGGCTTCTTGGGGATAATGTCCCACAAATCCGGGTTAGGAGGACCCGGAGTATAGGGGCGCGGCCGGATCAGATCTTCGGTGGTGCTGTTCCGGACATAGAAGAAAGTCCGGGCCCATCCCTTGCAAGAGTCAAGCCCCGTGACCCGGGGGAAGATGGACTGCTTCCGGGGACAGATTGACGCAGCACCGAACTGCGTGAGCTGTTTGTCCTCCGAATCTAGCTCTACGTTCGGAATCACGTTCCGGCGAAGGCCAACGAACCGGATCTAGAGCTCCTTCGTGGGCCACAGTCCAGCATAACTTTCGATGGTGGAGGCAAATACGGAGAGAGAGGCGATGGCATTAGCCGGAAGATGGTGCGGCTAAAGCTCGTATGTGTTTAGCCGGTCGTGGAAAAAGTCACTGACTAGGAGACCAAATCTGCGTTGGAAATGAGAAAGGAACACAACATACTCACTCGGATTGGGTGCGGGGGCAAGCTCGGCGGAAGCAAGGCATGCGGCGGCGCCCTCCGGGATGCACCTGGTGCGGTAGAGCCAATCCAGGTCATCCTGGCAGACCCAGGATCCGGCCCACGTGCCACGGTCAGCGTTCGCCGTGTCTTCTTCCATCTCCTGCTCTATGATGGTGAGTTCCTCCTCAGTCATCTCAAGGTCACTCCCCTCACTTGCGCTAGAGGTGGTGGGAGGCAGTGGCCTGGACTGGCGGGGACCCGTGGCGGAGGAGATGCACGGAGGTGGCAGCGGCGCTGGAGCGCGTGGAAGCAGTATGGGGGCGGCGCAGCTGCTCAGATGCGGTGCCGGCGACGCTGTCGATGGAGAAGATGAGGAAAAAGCAGAGGCAGAGGGGCGCGGGAGCGGGGAAATGACCCAAGGGGCGCGCCCTACCCTATTTATCCATTCCCGTTAGGGGGTTGTGGGATCACATTTTGCGGGCGGGCCACACTGTGTGGCTGTGTATGATCCAGATTGACCAATCAGCGACGAGCCACACGAAGGGCCACAGGGCGCAGCGGATACCATGACGCGACGCTATGACACAGTTAACGAGGAGGCAGACACAACGTGACATGTGCCACAGTAACTTCTGAGAATAACTGTGGCGGTTACTATAGCAGGCCCTTAAAATGAGGCAAAGTAATGATTAGCCTCCACGTGGGGAAGCGTACGAGAGAAGGAAGAATGACCCGGATGAGTACGAGGTAACCCGGCCAGCAAGTAAAAACTTGAAATGAGCCAAGGGAAAATAAACCTGTGGCTTCCAGATTATTAGGTAACTCGGAAAAGGAGCAAGAGGCTCAATAAAATTGAACCTGCTGTGGCCTTAGCGGCTAAGGCAGCTAAGACCGCACCAGCTTCCGGGACTAATGTTGGGGGATACCCCCGGGTAGGGTCACGCCGGGGTATAAAGGCCTAGTTAGCCGAGCTACGGCAAGTTCAAAGCAAGTGCTGGCCGAGTCACCTCAAGGCAGGCCGAATCACGGAGTAACCCGGACCAGGGGACGTCCACCTAACTTGGTCTCAACCGACTTAAGTTGTATGTCGGTAAGATGTATCTAACTTGTATGCAGGAACAGGTGTGGCCAGATCAACTATGTGGGATCCGGGTCATATCAAGCTTGTAAGAGAAGGAAGGTATCTCACTGGTCAAAGGTGACCACTGTACGCAGAGCGTGAGTAAAGCGGACAGAGGCAGGACCACCGAGGTGTGGCTGACAAAGGTGACGAACCCTATGTCGGATGACGCATGCGCCGTAGAGGCTCACGTACCCTCTGCATGGATGACGCGGGGTTAAAGTGACCCGGTCGGCTTACTATTTTGGGAAGAGGCATATTCCCTAGAATATGCCTCCACGTATGCCCTAAGTGGAGACCTAGCCACTCCTATATAAGGGGGGCTAGGGCCTCTATAGAAGGGGTTGATCTCTGGTGGCTTAGTTTCGACTTGTTGTCTCCTAGAGAGTTGAGTTTTGCTAGTGGTGAGAGTAAGAGAGTTCTTCTTCCTCCTCTCCCCAATACAGCTCAAGGAGCACTTGTAAATCTTGGAAGTGAATGGAATACAAAGCTTCTATGTTTGGAATAACCACATTATCCCTCCCTGGATTCCCCTAGTGCATTTAGTCCCCACCTTTAGCCTATCCATGGCATCTGTCGTGACACCACCACAACACAAACCCAGGTTAGAATGCCCAAAAAAATGTTGGGATGCAACTACCAAATGCAATGGAGCACTAGTGTGAAAGGGATTGCACCACCACATCCAATTGAGTGTGTATGGTTATGGGGATCAAGGTAGTCTAGAAAAGAACAAATGCAATGACACTCCATGTGTCAAACGATCGTCAGAAAGCCCGAAAACATGTTGGAATGCAACTTCCAAATGCAATGGAGCACCAGTGTGAAAGAGGTTGCATCACCACATCCACTTGTGTGTGTGTGGTCATGTGGATCAATGTAGTTTGGAAAATACATGGAATGACACTCCATGTGTCAAACCATGGTCACAAAGCCAAAAACATGGTGGGATGCAACTGCCAAATGCAATGGTGCACTAGTGTGACAGAGGTTGCATCACCACATCCACTTTATTGTGTGTGTTCATGTGGATTAATGTGGCTTGGAAAAGAACACATGCAGTGACACTCCATGTGTCAAACCATGGTCACAAAGACCAAAAACATGTTGGAATGCAACTGCCAAATGCAAAGGAGCACCAGTGTGATAGAGGTTGCATAACCACATCCATTGGAATGTGTGTGGTCATGTGGATCAATGTGGTTTGGAAAATAACACATGTAGTGACACTCCATGTGTCAAACCATGGTCTGAAAACCCAAAAACATATTGGAATGAAACTACCAAATGCAATGGTGCACCAGTGTGATAGAAGTGGCATGACCACATCCACTTGAGTGTGCGTGGTCACGTGGATAAATGTGGTTTGGAAAAAAGACATGAAATGACACTCCATGTGTCAAACCATGGTCAGAAATCCCAAGAACATGTTGGAATCCAACTGGCAAATGCAATGGAGTAGTAGTGTGAAAGAGGTTGCATCACCACATCCACTTGAGTGTGTGTGGTCATGTGGATCAATGTGGTTTGGAAAAGAACACATGCAATGACACACCATGTGTCAAACCATTGTCAAATATCCCAAAAACATGTTGGAATGCAAATACCAAATGCAATGGAGCACTAGCGTGAAAGAGGTTGCATCACCACATCCACTTGAGTGTGTGTGGTCATGTGGATCAAGGTGGTTTGGAAAATAACACATGCAATGACACTCCATGTTTCAAACCATGGTTAGAAAGCCCAAAAAGATGTTGGAATGCAACTGTCAAATATAATGGTGCACCAATGTGACGGAGGTTACACCACCACATCCACTTGAGTCTGTGTGGTCATGCGGATCAACGTGGTTTGCAAAAGAACACATGTAATGATACTCCATTTGTCAAAGCACGGTTAAAAATCTCAAAAACATGTTGGAATGCAACTGCCAAATGCAATGGAGCACCAGTGTGACAGAGGTTGCATCCCCACATCCACTTGAGTGTGTGTGGGCATGTGGATCAACGTGGTTTGGAAAAAACACATGTAATGTGAACACCCGGATTTTTAATCCCAGATGCCCGTTATGCCATACCTCGCAATCCCAGGATTACCATTTTTGCGAGACATAACGGATTGGATATCATAGTACATCATCCTTTACAAACCATACATAAGGTCTTACACAAATAAGGATCTCATGATCCAGTCTTAATACAACAAGCAATGGAAATAAAAGATAGCGTAGCGGTGGGGTCCATTTTCAGGGGCACAGGCAATGCTGACGAAGGAAGATAGTCCTAGTTATCATAGCCGTCCTGCTGACCATCATCTTGATAATCTCCTTCATAGTCTGGCCATGATAATAGCCAGGGACAAAAGCCATGAGTACTCTTTAAGTTCTCGAAACTACCACTAAGAAGTATTATAATTCTAAGTTAAATATGCTAACTCTATATTTAAATATCAAGTTAAGTTTGAAACCTAAGCTGAGTCCTAAAGCAAAGAAAGATAAAGTAAAGTCCAAAAATAACTTAAGTTGGGAAGCTATTGTCATAAACACAACCCTGTTGTGGTCAAGTCAAGGTTCATCATTCTTTTCAATGTTTTTAGAAAACATCTGATAATGAAACAGTATGGCCATTCCAACTGTCCATAACCGCGGACGCGGCTATTGGAATAGTTTGACACTCTGCAGAGGTGGTACACTTTCACCACAAGATTCGATACATATGTCAGGGATAACCCTGAATCATCATACTTAGTATGCAGATAATCAAACATAACCTTCCCTTTAGACACCCTAGTATAAGCACCTCTCCTATGAGCATGGCCTCCCAACCATGACCATCAGTCATCTTGGGCACTGCATAGGTGGACAACATTGAGAGGTAGCCTCAGCTCAAACCTCTCCTATGAGGGAACTAATACTAATGCATATACATTTCCAGCTAAGCCTTACCCAATTTAGGTAATGTGGTTGTGCGGTAAATTTGGAATGGTATCGCATCCGAATCCAACCATCAGTTTTATAAAAGGGTTAAGGCTCATGCCTCAACATTTTCATCAACATCAATCCTTTGTCTTTCTCAACACATGTCAAAACATCTCAATAGAATGACTCATCATTCCAAGGTTTTCATAATTCATTTTCACCAAGTGTTCCCATCTAAAGTGACTCAAGTTTTTGATCTACTCTAAACTACTAAGTTAAGAGTCTTCAATAAGGTGAAAAAGATGTGTTCAATCTCATGCCATAGAATGACATCTAAAGGGTTCTAAATAGGTCAATTTTTATACTTTTTATGCTACCTTCAAAACAAGTAAAGAACTTTGTATAACCTAAGAAGGGTAAAACTTGTAACTAGGACTTGGGGTACCATTAGTTAAATAAGGGGGGTGTGATCCAAGCATGCTTAAGGCATCTTTGCTAAACCATCTAGTTTGATTCTAGTTTGCTAAGTACTACACTTGCAAGTGCTAACTTGCAAGGGTTAATCTTGGATAGTGCTAGCTTGCTAATAGTAGCTGGCATTGTTAATGGTGGCTTGCCTTGGTTGGTGTAGTGGTTGAAGTTTTCTTCTTCTTCTTCTTGGTAGAACTCCTCCTCCTCGAAATCTTGGTTGGTACTATCATCTATAAATACGTAGGGAGTGCACAATCACCAAAAAATACTTAACTAGGCTAGATAGCATTCTAAGTCACACAATTGATGATCTATTATCATCACAAGCATCACAAGTTTTAATCAAAAGTTTCCTTCTTTATATTTTAGAAAAGTAATTTCTACTCATTGAAAAATTAACTAAAATTTAATATTCACCACCAAAATATGGGATCATGTGGACACATGTCCTCACCACATATTCTAACATGTGGGAATGAGATTTAAGGGTTGGATCAATATTACTTTGGTTTAAGTTCCTTATTTAATGATTTAAAGTTACTAGAAATGCCTATATAGCATTATTTTGGTACTAGTCCAAAGTCACTGCATGTAAACCTTAATATTATTACATATTTTGATAGATATGGAAAAATGTGATTTTTGAGAGTTGGAATCAACTCAAAAGCTAACTTGGTTAATTTTATAAAAATGTTGCATGTTGCAAAAGCTTCTATCTTCTTAGTTTTATTAGGAGAGATCTATAACTCTAATTGAATTAAATCCAATTGGCTTGGGTAGATTACTTCCATATCTTTTAGGAAAAATTAGTTTCATGCAATTTGGATTTGTAGAACTCACAGAATTGATTTTTGAAATACTGGACAGAAACTAGATTTAACTAAAAAAGGAAAATCTAGATTTGAATCGGTGGGCTAGCGCGGGAAAAGGAATGGGCCGGCCCAGTGACGCTCCACAGCGCGGGGCTCCACTGACAGGGTGGTCCCGCGTGTCAGCGGCACTTAAAACGCGAAACGATACGCGCGCTGTGGGCCATGCGATTAGAATAGGAATCTACGGCTGAGGGTCGTCGTCAACGACGAACAGGTCGCCGGCGAGCTCGAACCCTAGCGGCTCGGTAGGGGTCTGCTGGGGGCGTACCAGGGCTCCAGCGGGGTCGGCGAGGTGGGCAAACGACGTGGAAGACGACGGCGAGGCAAGGTATGGTCGCGGTGGGGCTTGGGGTGGTCAAAATCAACGGCGCCCTTCTCCTCCTGTCGCGGCTGCTCCGGCTCCAATTCCGGTGAGCTGCTGCTCCACTTGCTCCGGCTAGAGGTGGGTAAGGTCCAGAGAGGTGAGGGGAGTGGAATGGTGTGGAGAAGAGAGGCTGGGCAGGGCTCCTTTTATAGGCTCGACGGTGAGACCGAGCGGGATGGGAGGTCGACGGTGGCGACATGGCTACGGCGAGGTAGGGGCATGGCTAGGGGTGGCGATGGGTTCTCTATCCCCTGGCGTTCCTCTGGGGCTTAAAGGCGCGGCAATGCGATGGCTCTACGGGTCGGGAGCGGGCGGTGCACTGAGCGCGGGCGGCGGTGTTCGGCGCGGTTCTTCTGGGCTGCTGGTCGCGGGGCTGCGAACGAGGATGTCTGGGCGGTTGCTGGGCTTGCTACGGTTGCTACCACGCAAGGCTAGGGCTTGGCAAGGCCGGTGCTGCTCTAGCGGGCGCGACGCTCCGGGGTGATCGGCATGGCGGACAGAGGCATGGGCACGAGCAACTGGGGCTAATCCTCCGCTCGATTTTGGTCGGGGGATGGTCGAGGCGGTGCGGTGTGATGGCGCCTATCGGCCAGCGGGCGAAGGAGAGCGCGGGGCGACTTGGTGCGAGCTGTCCATGGTCGACTTGGCATGTGGCGTCGGGCGGCTTGGCACTAGAGCAGCTAGGGGAGGGGGAGAGAGAGCTAGGGCCGGGGTTTTAGCTGGGGGGACAAGGGGACCGAGTTAGGCCCAAATGGTGACAAAAATCACTGCACACTATAGTGTTTTGAATTTGGCAAGATTTGGGTCTGCCACCTGTTTGATGAAATGGCTGAAAGAGAAAAAGTTTTGAATTTTGGTTGCAAAATTTTTGAGTGATCTCCACTAGTGCTAGGTAGTCTCTGGTTGCAAGGGCTTTGAAACTTGAGTTCAAATAGATGGGTTTTGAAATAGGGGTGATCTATGCATATACATTAGATTCAATTTTAAATTGTTATTTAAAATAGTTAACATAATGTTTTTAGCAGATCAAAAGGTCGGCCTTGGTACATCATTATGTGTACTAGCAAGGGGTACAAAGATCAAGAATTTTTTCTGTTAAGTTTTGAGTACTAGGAATAGCCAAAGTAGGCATGGCAGTTAAATTTGCCAAAATGACCATTCCTCCTTTTAATTCTTTTTGATTTGATTTTCTTTAGGAAAAGTTTGGGAATGATGTAGATGATGTTTAAATCACCTAAGAAACATTTTACAAGCATTGGATCACTCAATCATGGCAATTCAAAACAACTCCTATTTTAAATGCGCACATAGATGAATGCTTTCATTTTAACTTTGAAAAAGTTTTTGTTAACCCCAATTTTGATTGATTTGATCTTGATAAGCTTGGATTGAAGTTTTGGGATGTTACAAACCTTCCCCCCTTAAACAAAATCTCGTCCCAAGATTTACAAAAAAAACTAGGAACTAAAGAGATCTGGGAACTCTGTCCTAATGTAATCTTCTCGCTCCCAAGTAGCTTCCTCTTCGGTATGGTTGCTCCACTGAATCTTGAGAAACTTGATACTCCTGGTCCTGGTGGTTCTGTAGGCTTCTTCTAAGATATGAATGGGCACTTCCTGATAGGTCAGGTCTTTGTTGATTTCCACAGCTCTATGATCGATGTTCTTGAAAACTTCTGTCTTCTCGGGCACTTCCAGACATTTGCGAAGTAACGAGATATGGAACACATTGTGGATGGCTAACATTTCTTCAGGCAGTTCCAACTGATACAATTCTTCTCCTCGGCGGTTCAGAATCTTGAAAGGTCTGATATATCTGGGGGCTAACTTTCCTTTCAGACTAAAGCGTTGAGTTCCTTTCAACGGTGAAACCTTGAGATATACAAAATCTCCGACATTGAAAGTTAGGTCTCTTCTTCTTTTGTCAGCATAGCTCTTTTTTCTGGATTGGGCGGTCTTGAGGTGCTCACGGACTTTGTGAACTTTCTCTTCTGCTTCTCCGAGAATGTCGGGTCCGAAGATCTCACTCTCTCCTACTTGCGACCAATTCATAGGGGTATCACACTTTCTTCCATAAAGGAATTCAAATGGTGCCATCTGCAAACTAGCTTGATAACTGTTGTTGTATAAGAATTCTGCGAAAGGCAGGCAGTCTTCCCATTTTGATCCGTATTCCAATACACAAGCTCTAAGCATATCCTCTAGGATTTGGTTGACTCTCTCAGTCTGTCCATCGGTTTGTGGGTGATATGCGGTACTGAAATTCAACTTGGTTCCTAAACCTTCCTGTACTTTCTGCCAAAATCTTGAGGTAAACTGGGTTCCTCGATCTGATACGATGGGGATTCCATGCAGACTAACAATCCTAGCAATGTACAGCTCTGCTAACTTTGCACTCTGGTATGTTGTCTTGACAGGGATAAAGTGGGCTACCTTGGACAGTCTATCAACTATGACCCAGATTGAGTCGTTCCCCTTACTAGAAGTAGGTAAACCGGTGATAAAGTCCATTCCAACGGAATCCCACTTCCATTCCGGAATCTGCAATGGTTGCAACAGTCCTGCAGGTCTCTGGTGTTCTTCTTTGACTTTTTGGCAGATGTCGCACTTGCCGATGTAGCTTCCGATCTCTCTCTTCATCTTGTGCCACCAAAATTGCTTTTTCAAATCCTGATACATCTTTGTTCCTCCGGGGTGGATAGAATAAAGAGTATCATGAGCCTCCTTCATGATAACTTCCTTCAGCTCTGAATCTGCTGGAACACAGATATGTCCTTTGTACCACAGTACTCCTTCTTCATCTTCGGTGAATCCAGGTACCTTTTTTGTACCAATACGACGTTTAATTCCGTCGATACTTTCATTCCCTTTCTGGGCTTCCTTGATTTGGCTAATCAAAGTGGGTTGAAGTTCAATGCTAGCTAGGAATCCTTTGCTAACTAATTCAGTCCTGAATTGCTCCAACTCTTCATACAAACTTGGTTGCTTCTCCTTGATCATGGTGTTAAGCCTACACGGCAATCTGCTAAGAGCATCCGCTACCACATTGGCTTTCCCGGGGTGATAGTGAATGTCAAGGTCATAATCCTCGATTAACTCTATCCATCTTCATTGCCTCATATTCAGCTCCTTCTGAGTGAAGATATACTTCAAGCTCTTATGATCTGAGTAAATCTCACATCGATTTCCCATCAAATAATGACGCCATGTCTTCAGTGCTAGGACTACAGCTGCTAGTTCAAGATCATGGGTCGGATAGTTCTGCTCATGCTGCTTCAGTTGTCGAGATAGATAAGCGATGACTTTGCCTTCTTGCATCAATACACATCCTAGACCAATCTTGGATGCGTCACAATACACATCAAATGGCTTCTTGATGTCTGGCATGACAAAAATTGGGGCTGATATCAATCTCTTCTTCAGCTTCTGGAAACTGGTTTCACATTTGTCTGTCCATTCAAACTTCTTGTCCTTCTTCAACAATTGGGTCATTGGTCGGGCTATGCTCGAGAATCCTTCTACGAACTTGCGGTAATATCCCGCTAATCTGAGAAAGGCATGGACTTGGGTTTGAGTGGTTGGGGCTTTCCATTCTTCAACATCTTTGATCTTTGTGGGATCAACAGAGACTCCTCCGGCAGACACAATATGGCCTAGGAATCCTACTTCCTTCAGCTAAAATTCACACTTGCTGAACTTGGCATATAACTGATGCTTCCTCAGGGTTTCTAGGATAACTCTCAGATGTTGATCATGCTCTTCTTCTGACTTGGAGTAGATAAGGATGTGGTCGATAAACACAACTACAAACTTATCTAGGAAATTCATAAAGATCTTATTCATGAGATTCATGAAATAAGCAGGGGCATTGGTTAATCCAAAAGACATAACCGTATACTCGTATAAACCATAGCGAGTAGTAAAGGCGGTCTTCGGAATATCCGTTGCACGAATCTTAAGTTGGTGATAACCAGTCCTAAGATCAATCTTTGAGAATACCTGAGCTCCGGTCAACTGATCAAATAGATCCTCTATCTTTGGCAAAGGGTACTTGTTCTTGATGGTGACATCATTCAATTTTCTGTAGTCTGTGCATAGACGGTTGCCTCCATCTTTCTTGTCGATGAATAACACTGTGATCTCCATGGCGATGCGCTTGGTTGAATCGGACCTTTGACTAGCATAGCATCCAACTGCTTCTTCAGTTCCACTAACTCTGATGGGTTCATGCTATAGGGTCTTTGGGCTATAGGTCCGGTTCCGGGGATTAGTTCGATAATGAACTCAATATCCCTATCCGGGGGCATACCTAGCAATTCATCTGGCAATACGTCGGGGTATTCACGGACTACTTTGACTTGGTCAATGGTGGGCAAGGCTACACTTTGGTTGCACTTGAATTGACGGGGTAAGATTTCAGAGACATGCTCTACTGTTACTCCAGAACTACTGGTCATGTTGATGGCTTTCTTAGCACAGTCTATCAATCCTTTATGCCTTGACATCCAGTCCATACCTAGTACTACTTCCAAACCTTTGGTTCCAAGTACAATTAGGTTGGCATAGAAATCTATCCCATGTATTCTGATAGGTACAACTTTGCAAATTTTTCTAGCTTTGGTTGTTGAACCGGGGATTTGAACTATCATGACATGCTTCAGGTTGGTTGGACGAATCTTACTAGTGCATGCAAATTCTTCGGTGACAAATGAATGCGATGCTCCCGAATCAAACAATACTCTTGCTAAAACTGAGTTGACAGAAAACATACCCAGCACTACATCTGGCGCTTCCTGGGCTTCTTATGCAATCATGTGGAAGAGACGGCCGTTGCGGTTGTGAGGGTTCCCTGGGGCAAATTTCCTTCCTGGCTGAACACGACGCTGCTGCTGAGCTGGGGAATTCACATTGGCATTGGTTGCAGTCTTCTTGGGACACTCATTGGAGTAGTGACCCTTCACTCCACACTCAAAACAAGTGATCTGGGATTTGTCCTTGACTACGACAGGTACTGCATTGCTGCCAGTTCTGGGTGCAGTGTTGCTGTTGTTGTTGTTATTGTGGTTCTTGGGAGGTGCACGGTTGAAATTGTTGGCATTACCGGAGTTGTGATTGTTTCCTCTAGACTTCACATTGCTTCCTCTTTGGTTGGGGTAGCTTGGGCGAGAATTCGGGGGTCGGTTGTTCCTTGGTGCATATCCTGGTGAAGGGTTGGGACGGTACTTCTAGTGACTGTTGGATCCAGACTGCTGCATCATACGACGCTTGCGGTTGTCGTTTGCCTGGTTAATCTTCCCTTCCATCTGGATGGCAGAGTCGACTAGCTCTTCGAGATCATCGAAACGGATGTTGACGAGGACAGTCTGCATCTCATCATGCAGTCCGTTCAAAAATCTTTCCTTGTTTTTGGCCTCCGTGTTGATCTCATCAGGTGCATATCTGGCAAGCGACAGGAATCTGTCATGGTACTCCACCACAGTCATTCTTACTTGGTTTAATTCGCGGAACTCATCTCTCATTCTGTTGAATAGACCTTGTGGCATGTGGGTGCGCCTGAACTTGACTTTGAATGCTTCCCAGGTCATCACTTGACCATGGTTCATATTGCGGATGCTATTCCACCAAGCTCTGGCATCTCTCGCCAGATAGTGGGTGGCGAAGAGAACTTTCTCATTTTCATCAACTCTGGCAACTTCTAAGTTGTTCTCCATGGTCTATAACCAGTCATCAGCATCTAATGGGTTCTCAGATTGGTTGAAGATTGGGGGATTAGTGTTTTGAAAGTTTTTGAGTTTGGATCCCTGGTGATCCTGATTTCCATGCCCTTGGTTGTTGAGAGCCATCTAGGCGATTTGTTGAAGTGTTGCTAAGTTGGCTTGGCATTCTGCCCTGCTTGCTTCACGGTCTGTGATGAGATTCTGCAAGATCTGCAGCATTGGGTCCTGCGATAAGCTGCTCCCTCCTTGGTTTCCACGAGTCATCTGAAGATTGAGATAGATATAGGGATAAGAGGGAAATTCTAAGGTTCTGGTTTTCAAAGCTAAAACTTTGAGTTAGACTCAGGTTTTTCAACTAACTTCATTTTCATTCATGCAAGCAAGCACACGATACAACACACACCACAACAGTCAAAGGGAAAACAGATGGTTTGAAGAACCATTTTGCAAGCTAAGATACATTGAGATTGATACATCTCATGCTATGATAGTGCCCTAGTGCATCTACTCATCGTCGATGAAGTCGGAGTCCTCATCATCAGTGTAGAAGTCAACGGCATCCTCCTCCAGAAAATCATCATCGTTGCTGAGGTAAGAATCCATGTCTTCCTGGATGTCTTCACCCTCATCTTCTTCTTCATTGGCGGCAAGCTGAGCTTCCTGCTCCTTGACAGTCTTCTCGAGGTCGGCCACCTTCCTGCAAAGACGGGCGATGGTGCGATCCTTCTTGGCACGCTGGCGGCGAAGAGACTGATGGTCTTGGACAAGCAGTGCGAAAGTCTGGGCTTTCTGGTCGGCAATGGCACGGTTCTGGTTGGCTAACTCTCTGGCATTGTCTAGTTCCTGCTGTCTGTCGTGAAGCAAGAAGTCAAGGTTCTCCACTTGACGCCTCAACTCGGGGTGGCCCGGCATTTCCATTGGCAGTCCCATGAAGTCACGTCTTGCATAGTGAGCAAAACGGGTTCCTTGGGTCTTGTTGACGCTGAGGGCACATACACGTGCGAGAGCTTCATGCATTGCCCTGGCTAATCCATCTAGCCACTTGTTCTCTCTCACGGAGAACTGAATTCTTCCAGAAGTTGGTGCTTCAATGCTTCCTCTAAGATCTGCGGTGACTAGCCACTGTACGTCTCCTCCTGGGGGTCCTGGAAGTTGAGCTCCAAGAAACTCCGGGTGCGGGCATCCCAGTAACTCTGACAGGGAATCCAGATCCCTCTCGAAGATCAGCTGACCTCCGTTACCCAACTGGTAAAACTTGCTGAACTGAGTCTCCATCTACAAGAATTTAGGATGAGGAAGTTAGTGAGGTGATCAAGTGTGTCAAATTTTAAGTAGTAGTGTAAGAATTTTTGAGGATCATGAAGTTTTTGATAAAGAATCCACAAGGGTAAGAGAGGAGATAGTTTTTCATAAGTACTCACTTTGGTTTGGAAACTAAGTTTTTGTTTGACGTCCATTCTAACTAGGGTCTCCTATGGTCAGGATGGCTCTGATACCAACTTGTCAACACCCAGATTTTTTATCCCAGATGCCCGTTATGCCATACCTCGCAATCCCAGGATTACCATTTTTCCGACACATAACGGATTGGATATCATAGTACATCATCCATTACAAACCATACATAAGGTCTTACACAAATAAGGATCTCATGATGCAGTCTTAATACAACAAGCAGCGGAAATAAAAGATACCGTAGCGGTGGGGTCCATCTTCAGGGGCACAAGCAATGCTGACGAAGGAAGATAGTCCGAGTTATCATAGTCGTCCTGCTGACCATCATCTTGATAATCTCCTTCATAGTCTGGCCATGATAATAGCCAGGGACAAAAGCCATGAGTACTCTTTAAGTACTCACAAACTACCACTAACAAGTATTTTAATTCTAAGTTAAAGATGCTAACTCTATATTTAACTATCAAGTTAAGTTTGACACCTAAGCTGAGTCCTGAAGCAAAGAAAGATAAAGTAAAGTCCAAAAATCACTTAAGTTGGGAAGCTATTGTCATAAACACAACCCTGTTGTGGTCAAGTCAAGGTTCATCATTCTTTTCAAAGTTTTTAGAAAACATCTGACAGCGAAACAGTATGGCCATTCCAACTGTCCATAACCGCGGACGCGGCTATTTGAATAGTTTGACACTCTGCAGAGGTGGTACACTTTCACCACAAGATTCGATACATATGTCAGGGATAACCCTGAATCATCATACTTAGTATGCAGATAATCAAACATAACCTTCCCATTAGACACCCTAGTATAAGCACCTCTCCTATGAGCATGGCCTCCCAACCATGACCATCAGTCATCTTGGGCACTGCATAGGTGGACAACATTGAGAGGTAGCCTCAGCTCAAACCTCTCCTATGAGGGAACTAATACTAATGCATATAAATTTCCAGCTAAGCCTTACCCAATTCAGGTAATGTGGTTGTACGGTAAATTTGGAATGGTATCGCATCCGAATCCAACCATCAGTTTTATAAAAGGGTTAAGGCTCATGCCTCAACATTTTCATCAACATTAATCCTTTGTGTTTCTCAACACATGTCAAAACATCTCAATAGAATGACTCATCATTCCAAGGTTTTCATAATTCATTTTCACCAAGTGTTCCCATCTAAAGTGACTCAAGTTTTTGATCTACTCTAAACTACTAAGTTAAGAGTGTTCACTAAGGTGAAAAAGATGGGTTCAATCTCATGCCATAGAATGACATCTAAAGGGTTCTAAATAGGTCAAGTTTTATACTTTTTATGCTACCTTCAAAACAAGTAAAGAACTTTGTATAACCTAAGAAGGGTAAAACTTGTAACTAGGACTTGGGGTACCATTAGTTAAATAAGGGGGGGTGTGATCCAAGCATGCTTAAGGCATCTTTGCTAAACCATCTAGTTTGATTCTAGTTTCCTAAGTACTACACTTGCAAGTGCTAACTTGCAAGGGTTAATCTTGGATAGTGCTAGCTTGCTAATAGTAGCTGGCATTGTTAATGGTGGCTTGCCTTGGTTGGTGCAGTGGTTGAAGTTTTCTTCTTCTTCTTCTTCTTCTTCTTCTTGGTAGAACTCCTCCTCCTCGAAAGCTTGGTCGGTACTATCGTCTATAAATACATAGGGACTGCACAATCACCAAACAATACTTAACTAGGCTAGATAGCATTCTAAGACACACAATTGATGATCTATTATGATCACAAGCATCACAAGTTTAAATAAAAAGTTTCCTTCTTTTTATTTTAGAAAAGTAATTTCTACTCATTGAAAAATTAACTAAAATTTTATATTCACCACCAAAATATGGGATCATGTGGACACATGTCCTGACCACATATTCTAACATGTGGGAATGAGATTTAAGGGTTGTATCAATATTACTTTGGTTTAAGTTCCTTATTTAATGATTTAAAGTGACTAGAAATGCTTATATAGCATTATTTTGTTACTAGTCCAAAGTCACTTCATGTAAACCTTAATATTATTACATATTTGGATAGATATGGAAAAATGTGATTTTTTAGAGTTGGAATCAACTCAAAAGCTAACTTGGTTGATTTTATAAAAATGTTGCAAGTTGCAAAAGCTTCTGTCTTCTTAGTTTTATTAGGAGAGATCTATAACTCTAATTGAATTAAATCCAACGGTCTTGGGTAGATTACTTCCATACCTTTCATGCAAAATTAGTTTCATGTAATTTGGATTTGTAAAACTCACATAATTGATTTTTGAAATACTGGACAGAAACTAGATTTAACTAAAAAAGAAAAATCCAGATTTGAATCGGTGGGCTAGCGCGGGAAAAAGAATGGGCGGGCCCAGTGGCGCTCCGCGGTGCGGGGCTCATCTGACAGGGGGTCCCGCGTGTCAGCGGCACTTAAAACGCGAAACGATACGCAGGTCGTCGTCGACGACGAACAGGTCGCCGGCAAGCTCGAACCCTAGCGGCTCAGTTGGGGTCTGCTGGGGGTGTGCCAGGGCTCCAAACGGGGTCGGCGAGGCGGGCAAATGACATGGAAGACGACAGCGAGGCGAGGCGTGGTCGCGGTGGGGCTTGGGGCGATCGAAATCAACGGCGCCCTTCTCCTCCTGCCGCGGATGCTCCGGCTCCAATTCCGGCGAGAGGTGGGTAAGGTCCAGAGAGCTGAGGGGAGTGGAATGGTGTGGAGAAGAGAGGTTGGGGAGGGCTCCTTTTATAGGCTCGACGGTGAGACCGAGCGGGATGGGCGGTCGACGGTGGCGACATGGCTACGGCGAGGTAGGGGCATGGCTGGGGGTGGCGATGGGTTCTCTGTCCCCTGGCGGTCCTCTGGGGCTTAAAGGCGTGGCAAGGCGATGGCTCTACAGGTCGGGAGCGGGCGGTGCACTGAGCGCGGGCGGCGGTGTTCGACGGTGTTCTTCCGGGCTGCTGGTCGCGAGGCTGCGAACGAGGATGTCTGGGCAGTTGCTGGGCCTGATGCGGTTGCTGCCACGCAAGGCTAGGGCTTGGCGAGGCCGGTGCTGCTCTGGCGGGCGCGATGCTCCGGGGTGATCGGCATGGCGTACAAAGGCATGGGCACGAGCAACTGGGGCCAATCCTCTGCTCGATTTTGGTCGGGGGCTGGTCGAGGCGGTGCGGTGTGATGGCGCCTGTCGGCCAGCGGGGCGACTTGGTGCGAGCTGTCCATGGTCGACTTGGCGCATGGCGTCGGGCGGCTTGGCACTGGAGCAGCTAGGGGAGGGGGAGAGAGAGCTAGGGCCGGGGTTTTATCTGGGGGGACAAGGGGACCGAGTTAGGCCCAAATGGTGACAAAAATCACTACACACTATAGTGTTTTGAATTTGGCAAGATTTGTGTCTGCCACCTGTTTGATGAAATGGCCGAAAGACAAAAAGTTTAGAATTTTGGTTTCAAAATTTTTGAGTGATCTCCACTAGTGCTAGGTAGCCTCTGGTTGCAAGGGTTCTGAAAGTTGAGTTCAAATAGATGGGTTTTGAAATAGGGGTGATCTATGCATATACATTAGATTCAATTTTAAACTGTTATTTAAAATAGTTAACAGAATGTTTTTAGCAGATCAAAAGGTGGGCCTTGGTACCTCATTATGTGTACTACCAAGGGGTACAAAGATCAAGAATTTTTTCTGTTAAGTTTTGAGTACTAGGAATAGCCAAAGTAGGCATGGCAGTTAAATTTGCCAAAATGACCATTCCTCCTTTTTAATTCTTTTTTATTTGATTTTCTTTAGGAAAAGTTTGGGAATGATGTAGATGATGTTTAAATCACGTAAGAAACATTTTACAAGCATTGGATCACTCAATCATGGCAATTCAAAACAACTCCTATTTTAAATGCACACATATATGAATGCTTTCATTTTAACTTTGAAAAAGTTTTTGTTAACCCCAATTTTGATTGATTTGATCTTGATAAGCTTGGATTGAAGTTTTGGGATGTTACAAACCTTCCCCCCTTAAACAAAATCAAAGGAGCACCAGTGTGATAGAGGTTGCATCACCACATCCACTAGAATGTTTGTGGTCCTGTGGATCAATGTGGTTTGGAAAATAGCACATGCAGTGAAACTCCATGTGTCAAACCATGGTCTGAAAACCCAAAAACATATTGGAATGAAACTGCCAAATGCAATGGTGCACCAGTGTGATAGAAGTTGCATGACCAGATCCACTTAAGTGTGTGTGGTCACGTGGATAAATGTGGTTTGGAAAAAAAACACATGAAATGACACTCCATGTGTCAAACCATGGTCAGAAAGCCCATGATCATGTTGGAATGCAACGGCCAAATGCAATGGAGCACTAGTGTGAAAGAGGTTGCATCAGCACATCCACTTGAGTGTGTCTGGTCATGTGGATCAATGTGGTTTGAAAAAGAACACATGAAATGGCACACCACTTGTAAAACCATGGTCAAAAAGCCCAAAAACATGTTGGAATGCAAATGCCAAATGCAATGGAGCACCAGCATGAAATAATTTGCATCACCACATCCACTTGAGTGTGTGTGGTCATGTGGATCAAGCTGGTTTGAAAAATAACACATGCAATGACAATCCATGTGTCAAACCATGGTTAGAAAGCCCAAAAACATGTTGGAATGCAACTTCAAAATGTAATGGTGCACTAGTGTGAAAGAGGTTGCACCACCACATCCACTTGAGTGTGTGTGGTCGTGCGGATCAACGTGGTTTGGAAAAGAACACATGAAATGACAGTCCATTTGTCAAACCATGGTTAGAAAGCCCAAAAACATCTTGGAATGCAACTTCCAAATACAATGGAGCACCAGCGTGACAGAGATTTTATCACCACATCCACTTGAGCGTGTTTGGTCATGTGGATCAATGTGGTTTGGAAAAGAACACATGTAATGACTCTCCATGTGTCAAACATTGGTTAGAAAGCCCAAAAACATGTTGGAATGCAACTACTAAATGCAATGGAGCACTAGTGTCAAAGAGGTTGCATCACAACATCCACTTGAGTGTGTGTGGTCATGTGGATCAATCTCTATTGGACAAGAACACATGCAATGACACTCCATGTGTCAAACCATGGTCAAAATGCCCAAAAACATGTTGAAATGCAATTGTCAAATGCGATGGTACACTAGTGTGACTGAGGTTGCATCACCAAATCCACTTGAGTGTGTGTGGACATGTGGATCAATGTGGTTTGGAAAAGAACAAATGCAATGACACTCCATGTGTTAAATCATGGTCAGAAAGCCCAAAAACATATTGGAATGCAACTGCCAAATACAATGGGGCACCAGTGTGATAGAGATTACATCACCACATCCACTTGAGTGTGTGTGGTCATGTGGACCAAGGTGGTTTGGAAAATAGCACATACAATGACACTCCATGTGTCAAACCATGGTCAAAAAGCCCAAAAACATGTTGGGATGCAACTACCAAATACAATGGATCACCAGTGTGAAAGAGGTTGCATCACCACATCCAATTGAGTGTGTATGGTCATGGGGATCAAGGTAGTTTGGAAAAGAATCAATGAAATAACACTCCATGTGTCAAACCATGGTCAGAAAGCCCGAAAACATGTTGGAATGCAACTGCCAAATACAATGGAGCACCAGTGTGAAAGAGGTTGCATCACCACATCCACTTGAGTGTGTGTAGTCATGTGGACCAAGGTAGTTTGGAAAATAACACATGCAATGACACTCCGTGTGTCAACCCATGGTTAGAAATCCCAAAAACATGTTGGGATGCAACTCCCAAATGCAATGGTACACTAGTGTGACAGAGGTTGCATCACCATATCCACTTTATTTTTTGTGGTCATGTGGATCAATGTGGCTTGGAAAAGAACAAATGCAATGACACTCCATGCTTCAAACCATGGTCACAAAGCCCAAAAACATGTTGGAATGCTACTGCCAAATGCAATGGATCACTAGTGTGATAAAGGTTGCATCACCACAACCACTTGAGTGTGTGTGGTCATGTGGATCAATGTGGTTTAGAAAAGAACACTTGCAAAGACACTCCATGTGTCAAAACATGGTCAGAAATCGCAAAAACATGTTGGAATGCAACTACCAAATGCAATGGTGCACTACTGTGACAGAGGTTGCATCACCAGATCCACATGAGTGTGTGTGGTCATGTGGAGAAATGTGTTTTGGAAAAGAACACATGAAATGACACTCCATGTGTCAAACCATGGTCAGGAAGCCAAAAAACATGTTGGACTGCAACTGCCAAATGCAATGGAGCACCAGTGTGACAAATCTTGCATCACTACATCCACTTGAGTGTGTGTGGCGATGTAGATAAAGGGGGGTTCGAAAAGAACACATCTAATGACACTCATGTGTGAAACCATGGTTACAAAGACCAAAAACATGTTGGAATGCAAATGCCAAATGCAAAGGAGCACCAGTGTGATAGAGGTTGCATAACCAGATCCACTGGAATGTGTATGGTCATGTGGATCAATGTGGTTTGGAAAATAACACATGTAGTGATACTCCATGTGTCAAACCATGGTCTGAAAACCAAAAAACATATTGGAATGAAACTGCCAAATGCAATGGTGCACCAGTGTGACAGAAGTTGGATGACCGCATCCACTTGAGTGTGCGTGGCCATGTGGATCAATGTGGTTTGGGGAAAAACACATGAAATGACACTCCATGTGTCAAACCTTGGTCAGAAAGCCCAAGAACATGTTGGAATGCAACTGCCAAATGCAATGGAGCACTAGTCTGAAAGAGGTTGCATCTGCATATCCACTTGAGTGTGTGTGGTCTTGTGGATCAATGTGGTTTGGAAAAGAACACATGCAATGACACTCCATGTGTCAAACCATGGTCAAAAAGCCCAAAAACATGTTGGAATGCAACTGCCAAATGCATGGTGCACCAGTGTGATAGAGGTTTCATCACCACATCCACTTGAATGTGTGTGATCATGTGGATCAACGTCTATTGGAAAAGAACACATGCAATTACACTCCATGTGTCAAACATTGGTTAGAAAGCCCAAAAACATGTTGAAATGCAACTGTCAAATGCAATGGTAGACCAGTGTGACTGAGGTTGCATCACCAAATCCACTTGAGTGTGTGTGGCCATGTGGATCAATGTGGTTCGGAAACAGAACAAATGCAATGAAACTCCATGTGTCAAGTCATGGTCAAAAAGCCCAAAAACATTTTAGAATGCAACTGCCAAATGCAATGGAGCACCAATGTGATAGAGATTGCATCACCACATCCAATTGAGTGTGTGTGGTCATGTGGTTCAAGGTCTTTTGGAAAAGAACACATGCAATGACACTCCATTTGTCAAACCATGGTCAGAAAGCCCAAAAACATGTTGGGATGCAACTACCAAATGCAATGGAGCACCAGTGTGAAAGAGGTTGCATCACCACATCCTTGAGTGTGTATGGTCGTGGGGATCAAGGTAGTTTGAAAAGAACAAATACAATGACACTCCATGTGTCAAACCATGGTCAGAAAGCCCGAAAACATGTTGGAATGCAACTACCAAATGTATTGGAGCACCAGTGTGAAAGAGGTTGTGTCGTGGTGGTGGCACGGCAGATGCCATGGATAGTCTAAAGATGGGGCCAATGTGCACTAGAGGAATCTAGGGAGGGATAGTGTGGTGATTCCACACACAGATGTTTGTATTTCTCTCTAATGGGATATGGAGTACAAGGTCTCCTCGAGCTGTTCGTGAGAATGAGACTAGTGATCTTACTCCACACTACAAAGCTCTAGGGTTCCTCATTAACAGAATGATCGATTCCCTTCTATGGAGGCCCTGGTGCTCCTTATATAGGGGAGCCCAGGTTACAAAATTAGGGCACATGTGCAAGCATATTCCACGATTATGCTCTTTAGTGAAAGCAAGATGCCTCTTTATTCACTTTTGACGACTAGTCCAGACTCAAGACGTAAGCCCCCCTGAGCCCCTCTATGGCGTTGCATCACCAGACACTTCTAGCGTCAGCTGACACTGGTTGTGTCACCTTTGTCGGCCACGCCCTGCTGGTCCTTCCCTCTGCCCGCTTCGCTCACGCTACAGTGGACAGAGGTTACCTTTTTACCACCTAGAGATTCCTTCCTTGCCTTTGAAACCAAGTGATAACCTAGCTAACGTTTGGTTAGCCCGGCTATGAGGGTACCTACAAACAAGGTAAATCAACCATAGCCGGCATATGTTTTATGTCAGCTAGGTTAATGTTAGGTGAATTCCCACTAGGCCGGGTTACCCCATAAGTCAGCCTGCCTTGAGGAGACCCAGCCACCATTCGCTTTGACTGCTCCATACCTCGGCTAACTCGGCCTTTATACCCCGGCGTGAACCTACCTAGGGGAATCCCCCAACATTAGTCCCCGAAGCTGGTTCGGTCTTAGCAACTTCAGCTGATAAGGCCACAGCAGGTTCCATTTATCAAGACATATATTCTTCATCGAGTTATCTTGTAACCCGGTCTCTTTGGTTTGACATTCCCTTGGCTCAATCTGAGTTACTTCTCATGGGCCGGGTCATTCTACATGTATCCGGGTTATCTTTCCTTCTCCCATATGCTTCCCCACGTCCCACATGGATGGTAATCATCACCTTGCCTCATTTTAAGGGCCGCATCAGTTACTATGCTAGTTACTGTATTGACTGTCAGGAATAACTGCTCGCACATCACATCGTGGCACCCCCATCGTTAACTGTATCATCACGTCGAGTCGTGGGATTCCCTGCTCTGTGTGGCCCTTGGTGTGGCTCGTTCCTGATTGGATGGCTTTGCGAATACACGGCCACATCGTGTGGCCGTGCCATAGTGGTTGATCCCACTACGCCTCCTAGGGGCGCAGTTAAATAGCGGACAGGGGCGTCCCTTGGGGACTTCCCCCACTTTGCACACGCCCTTCCCTCTACTCCTTCTTCTTCACAATCGTGCCCCCGCCGCTGCTCATGCATAGCGTAGCATTGCCGCTGCAGTGGTTTGCCGCTTTTCTGCATTCACACCATCGTTTCTGCGCAAGCCTTCTGCTACGGGGCCTTGCAGTTCCAAGCCGTTGTTCCCCACCATAGACTTCCCTTACAAAGACCTCGATCTGGACATGACTGAGGAGGAGATCATCGTCGCTGAGGAGGAGGAGGAAGAAGAAGAAGCGCATGAGCGTGGTGCCTGGGCAGGCGCATGGGTCTGTCAATACGAAATTGACTAGCTCTACGTGACCCACCACATCCCCGCAGGCGTCTCGTGCCGCCTCGCCGCCTAGGAGATTGCTCCTTCTCCTAATCCAGGCGAGTTCGTCGTGTTCTTGTCCCACTTTCAGCGCGGCTTTGGCCTTCCTATGAGTGATTTCTTTCATGATTTCCTTACCACCTACCACCTTTAGCCACACCATCTTCTGACCAATGCCATTACCTCCCTTTCTTCTTTCACATCCGACATAGAGGGATATGTTGGCCTCTGGCCCACAAAATAACTTTGGATCAAGTTCTTTGGTCTCCGGAAGAATGTTATTCCGGATCCTCATCTTGCCCCTGTCGATAAACATTTGACCTAGTGCGGTGGAGCCTCCATCTTTCCCCACAAAAACTCTGCCTTCTCCTGGGTTACCGGCCTTGAGTCTTGCAAAGGCTAGGCCCGAACCTTCTTCTATGTTAGGATTAACTCAAAGGAAGACCTGATCCGGCTGCTCCTTTTCAAGATGGGTGTGCAGGACACCTCCTTGTGGGAGCAGATCCTGAAGCGGCCTACTACTCTGGCAAATCAGGTAGACAGGCGAATTAAGGAGCTTGTCAAGCTAGGGCTACATAGCGAGGACGTCATGATCACCTTCATACATAGTCGGATCTCCCCTCTCCAGAAACGCTCGCATAAGCTTTGCCACTTGAGTGGTCCTCCTAACCCTAATCGCACCTCCTCCTTCGAGCTTACCAACTCTGACATATTCTGCCGGGTTAAGGCTATCTTTAGGATAGACAAGGAGTTCACCAAGGCATTGAAGTGGGGGATTGAGCACTTCACCCGAGCCAACTTGCCGCCTAAGGTATGTCCTTCTCCTGGTACACTTTCCAAGTCTCGATGTATGTCAGATTGTATCCTAATTTGATCCTTTAGTATTTTTCTCTCAGTTGTTTCTCCAGCAGACAATTCAAGATGGCAAGGAGCCAGCCCTCAAATGGGCAGAGGACCGCTCAGAGGCGGATGCGGACGAGCCTGGACCAGAGAGATTTTTTCCTACTCTAGACAGCACCAAGCGAACCTCTGGTAAGGCCTCTTATTTGCGGGATTGGCCGGATGATGATGACTCTGATGTTGAGATTATGGAAGTATTTGATCTGGTGCCCATCTCTTACGCATTTCCGGTTACCTCGGCTTCAGCTAACCCGGCCGGTCAGGTCCACGAGGTTCATCCTCTCGCCATGGACGATCCAGCTCCTACCCCTTCCTAGAAGCATCCGGCAACCTCGGCCGTAGCTTCTAAGGCGCCTCCGCCCAAGAAGAGGCAGAAGGGATCCGGTGTTAAGGGAGCCGGCAAGCCAGTGCCTAAGGCCACTGTCCGGAGAGTGCCCAAACCTTGGGAACCTCCAACCTTGGCTGAGTAAGTCATTTTTCCTTCCTTTCTCATTTCTGGGTCTTGCCTTACTATCTTTGAATTTTACTTGTTTCTCTTTCTCCTCTTAACTTGTTATTTGTTGACTGATTTGGCAGCACTCCAAGGGTGATCCCCCAGAGTGGTCCTAGCATCCCCTCTCCCATCCGGAGGGCTCTGTCTCCCTCTCGCAATGACGACGACATTCGACCGCTGAGCCCAATCCAAGGGGACTTAGTGGCCATGCCGGATCTGAGCCCACATCATCACGAGAGGGTAACATCGGTGCGGGGGTAGTGGGATTACCGAGGATACGGCTAGGCCGGATCTCCCCAGTTCTTCAGCTCAGCCACAATCCAGAGTTTCAGACGTGCCAGTTTCATCGGTGTCGCCCCAGACTTCTTCTTCTGCAGCTTAGTACCAGCAGCAACACCAACATCCTACCAGTACCAGCAGCTCCAGCACCAACACCAGCAGCAGCAACACCAACACCAGCCTCCAAGAAGAAGCCTCAAGCTGCCACATCCGGATCAACTATGTCCATCAAGGATATATTCGAGCCAGCTTCTCAAGCTCCATCTGGAGCAGCAACCTCGGCTCCTTTGTAGCGGCCAAAATCTGCCAGCAAGATCACGAAGGCACCCAAGGTTGCCAAGGGCATAGCCTCCAAGGACACCAACATTGAATCCGGACAGCGCACGCTCGCGTCCATGACCAAGAAGGATGGCGCTGATGGGTTCGTAGCATGGAAAACAAAAAATTTCTACCGCAAGAATGAACAAAACCCAGATCTAATCTAGATAAAAGCCAAGATCTAATCTATTAGACATGTACAACGAGATAGATAGGAACTAACCCTCGTAGATCTGAAAGCGTTAACGAGATTAGATATCGTGGTTGATGTAGTCGATCACTTGCCGATCTCAAGATCGTGTGGACGATCCTTCCGGCGCCGCGTTACGGCAGCGCTTCCGCAGTTGGTCAAGTGGACGATCCTTCCGACGCCGTGTTCTGGCAGTGCTTCCGTAGTCAGTCACACGTGCGGAGTCGAAGCAGACCTTCCTCTCATCGTTCCAGCGAGTAGCGGAGGTAGTAGATCTTCTCCACGGAATCCCAGCAGCACGACGGCGTGGTGGTGGTGGTGGAGTAGAGAATTCTGCAGGGCTTCGCCTATGCCTGTGCAGAAGAAAGGAGGAGGAGAGAGGCGGCGGAGATTTGGTGTTGTGTAGGAGCAGGGCTTGGAGGGGGCGCCCCTGCCCTTCTATTTAAGGGGGGAGGGCGCCTTGGGGAGGGGGAGTCCTTGTAGGACTCCCCTCCTCTAGGGTCGGCGGATTGGGGAGGGGGGGAGTCCTCCTCCCCCACGACTCCTTGTCTTGACCCACCAGGACTCCTTGATCCCTTCCTTGGTTTTCAAGCAAACTCCAAGAAATCTTCTAGAACCTTCCGGAACATTCCGAAACCTTCTAGAATCCTCATACAAACACTCCGGAACATTTCCTAACTTAGAAAATGATCCCCTATATATGAATCTTATTCTCCGGACAATTCCGGATCTCCTCGTGATGTCCCGGATCCATTCCGAGACTCCGAACAACATTCGGTCTCCAACGCACATTCCATATCTACTTAAAACAACTTCGAACCTTAAGTGTGTCACCCTACGGTTCGTGAATATGTAGACATGACAGAGACACATCTCCTATCAATAACCATCAGCGGGACCTGGAGATCCATAATGGCTCCCACATACTCAACGATGACTTCGTGATCGATTGAACCATTTACATACGAAACCAATTCCCTTTGTCACGCGATACTATACTTATCCGAGGTTTGATCATCAGCATCTCCATACCTAGTTCTACCTTGTTACTGATAAGTACTCTTTACTCGTTCCGTGATATGTCATCCCTTGTGACCCAGTCACATGCTTGCAAGCTAACTAGATGACATTCCACCAAGAGGGCCCAGAGCATATCTATCCGTCATATGGATGGACAAATCCCAATCTTGGTCCATGCGCTTCAACACATACTTTCAGAATACCCAATGACACCTTTATGACCACCCAGTTACGAAGCGGTGTTTGATGTCATCAAACTACCCATCCGGTGATGGTGATTAACACAACCTCATGGTCGAAGGATTAGGTTACTATGCATTTAAAAGCTTACAGCAATGCGAACTTAATGACTTGATCTTATGCTACACTTACTATGGGTGTGTGTGTCCATCACATCATTCTCCTAATGATATAACCTTGTTATTAATCACATACTAATGTCCATGATCAGGAAACCATGATCATCAATTAATCAACAAGCTAGTTCAACAAGAGGCTTACTAGGGACTCTCTTATGTTTACCAAACACACATGTATTAGTGTTTCCTAATAATACAATTATAGCATGGGATGTAAACATTCATCATAAACACAAAGATATAATAATAACCACTTTTATTATTGCCTCTTGGGCATATCTCCAACAGTCTCCCACTTGCACTAGAGTCAATAATCTAGATTACATGGTAATATACGGAACACCCATGGCGTTCTGGTGTTGGTCATGCTTTGCCCTAGGGAGAGGTTTAGTCAATGGATCTGCCACATTCAGATCAATGTGTACTTTGCAAATCTTTATGTCACCATCTCGGACATACTCGCGAATAGCATGGAAACGTAGCTTGATGTGCTTCAGCTTGATATGTGACCTTGGCTCCTGTGCATTAGCTATGGCACCTGTGTTGTCATAGTAGATGGCCATCGGGTCCAACGCACTGGGAACCACGCCAAGTTCAGTAATGCATTCCTTCATCCAAACGGCTTCTTGTGCAGCCTCCGAAGCAGCTATGTATTCCGATTCAGTTGAAGATTTCGCCACAACACTTTGCTTCGCACTCCTCCAGCTCACTGCAGCACCATTCAAAATAAATACGTATCCTGACTATGACTTCGAGTCATCCGGATCGGTGTTCCAACTAGCATCGGTGTAACCGTTTACAACAAGCTGTTCATCACCTCCATAAGAAAGAACCATATCCTTAGTCCTATTTAGGTACTTTAGGATATTCTTGACCGCTGTCCAGTGCTCCATTCCAGGATCACTTTGATATCTGCTAGTCAAACTAACAGCATGTGCTATATCCGGTCTTGTACACAGCATGGCATACATGATAGAACCTATGGCCGAGGCATAGGAATATTATTCATTTTCACTCTATCTTCTGCCGTAGCTGGACTTTGAGTCTTACTCAAGGTCTTACCTGACAACATGGGCACGAACCCTTTCTTGCTATCTTCCATTCTAAACTTCTTTAGAACTTTGTCCAAGTATGTACTTTGTGAAAGCGCTATTAGGCGTCTTGATCTATCTCTATAAATCTTGATGCCTAGAATGTATGCCACTTCGCCACGATCCTTCATTGAAAAACTATTATTCAAATAGGTTTTGACGCTATTAAGAAGTTCTATATCATTCCCAATCAACAATATGTCATCTACATATAGTACTAGGAATGCTACAGAGCTCCCACTCACTTTCTTGTAAATACAAGCTTCTCCATAAGTTTGTATAAATCCAAAGTTTTTGATTACTTTATCAAAACGTTGATTCCAACTCCGGGATGCTTGCTTCAGTCCATAAATGGAGCGCTGAAGCTTGCATACCTTGTCAGCATCTTTAGGATCGACAAAACCCTTGGGTTGTACCATATACAACTCTTCCTCAATGTCACCATTAAGGAACGCCATTTTGACATCCATCTGCCAAATCTCATAATCGAAATGTGCAGCAATTGCTAACAAAATCCTTACAGACTTTAGCTTCGCTACTAGTGAGAAAGTCTCATCATAGTCAACTCCTTGAATTTGTCGGAACCCTTTCACGACAAGTCGAGCTTTATAGATGGTAACATTACCATCAGCATCTGTTTTTCTCTTGAAAATCCATTTGTTCTCGATAGCCTTACGGCCATCCGGTAAGTCCACCAAAGTCCACACTTGGTTTTCGTACATGGATCCCATTTCGGATTTCATGGCTTCTAGCCATTTGTCGGAATCTGGGCTCACCATAGCTTCTTCATACGTCGCAGGGTCATCAGCGTTGTCCACCAACATAACATTCAAGGAAGAGTCATACCAATCAGGAGTGGTACGAACCCTCGTTGACCTGCGAGGTTCAGCAGTAACTTCACTTGAAGTTTCATGATCATTATCATTAGCTTCCTCTCCAATTGGTGCAAGCGGCACCAAAACATCTTCCGGTGCTGCGCTACTCTCAAATCCGAGAGAAGGTTCAATAACCTCATCGAGTTCTACTTTCCTTCCAGTCACCTCCTTCGAGAGAAACTCCTTCTCAAGAAAGGATCCATTCTTTGCAACGAAAACTTTGCCTTCGGATCTATGATAGAAGGTATACCCAATTGTTTCTTTAGGGTATCCTATGAAGACGCATTTCTCCGCTTTGGGTTCTAGCTTATCAGGTTGTAACTTCTTTACATATGCTTCGCAACCCCAAACTTTAAGGAACGACAACTTAGGTTTCTTACCAAACCACAATTCGTATGGTGTCGTTTCAATGGATTTAGATGGTGCCCTATTTAAAGTGAATGCGGATGTCTCTAATGCATAGCCCCAAAATGATAACGGTTAATCTGTAAGAGACATCATAGACCGAACCATATCTAAGAGAGTTCGATTACGATGTTCGGACACACCATTATGCTGTGGTGTTCCCGGCGGTGTCAACTGCGAAAGTATTCCACATTTCTTTAAATGCATGCCAAACTCATAACTCTGATATTCACCTGCGCGATCAGAACGTAGAAACTTAATCTTCTTGTTACGATGATTTTCCACTTCACTTTGAAATTCCTTAAACTTCTCGAAAGTTTCGGATTTATGTTTCATAAAGTAGACATACCCATATCTACTTAAGTCATCCGTGAAAGTGAGAACATAACGATATCCACCACGCGATGCTACACTCATTGGACCGCACACATCGGTATGTATTATTTCCAATAAGTCTGTAGCTCGCTCCATTGTACCAGAGAATGGAGTCTTAGTCATTTTTCCCATTAGACATGCTTCGCATCTTTCAAGTGATTCAAAATCAAGTGATTCAAGAAATCCATCAGAATGGAGTTTCTTCATACGCTTCACTCCAATGTGACCAAGATGACAGTGCCACATGTATGTGGAATTATCATTCAATTTTATTCGTTTAGCATCTATGTTGTGAACATGTGTATCACTACTATCGAGATTCAGTAAGAATAAACCATTCATCTCAGGTGCATTACCATAAAAGATATTACTCATATAAATCGACAACCTTTATTCTCGGACTTAAAAGAGTAACCGTCTCGCAATAAACAGGATCCAGATATAATGTTCATGCTTAACGCAGGCACCAAATAACAGTTATTTAAATTTAAAACTAATCCCGAAGGTAGATGTAGAGGGAGCGTGCCGACGGTGATCACATCAACCTTGGAGCCATTTCCAACACGCATCGTCACCTCGTCTCTTGCCAGTCTTCGTTTATTCCGCAGCTCATGTTTCGAGTTACAAATATGAGCAAACAAACCAGTATCAAATACCCAGGCACTACTACGATTACTAGTAAGATACACATCTATCACACATATATCAAATATACCTTTCTTCTTGATATTGCCATTCTTCAGATCCGCCGGGTACTTGGGGCAGTTACGCTTCCAGTGACTAGCACCCTTGTAGTAGAAGCATTCAGTTTCAGGCTTAGGACCAGCCTTGGGCTTCTTAGCAGGTGCGACAGCTTTCTTGCCGTCCTTCTTGAAGTTGCCCTTGTTCTTAGGCTTGCCCCGTCTCTTGAAATTGGTGATCTTATTGACCATCAACACTTGGTGCTCCTTCTTGATCTCCACTTCAGCAGTTTTCAGCATGGACGACAGTTCAGGCAACGTCTTGTTCATGCAGTGCATGTTGTAGTTCATCACAAAGTTCTTGTAACTTGGTGGCAGTGATTGAAGGAGACGGTGAATCCCAATTCATTAGGAATCGATATTCCCAACTCTTGGAGCTTCTTTGCGTACCCAGACATGGTGAGCACGTGCTCGCTAACGGAGCTTCCCTCTTCCATCTTACAGTTAAAGAATTTTTCGTAGGCCTCATAGCTCTCCATGGCCGCGCGAGTCTCAAAAATTAGCCTGAGCTCCTTAATGATCTCGAACGGGTCGTGGTGCTCAAAACGCTGTTGGAGCTCCGCTTCTAAACCGTACAGGATGGCACACTGAACTGTGGAGTAATGATTCTTCCGAGTGGCGAAAACATTCTTTTCTTCATCGGTGGCATTATCTGCAGGTGGGTCACCTAGCGGTGCATCGAGCACATAGGTCAACTGACCAGCCCTGAGGACGATCTTCAGTCCACGGAACTAGTCCGTGAAATTGCTTCCATTGTTTTTAAGTTTTTCTTTCTCTAGGAATGCATTGAATTTGATGGAGGGGGTCGCCATAATCTACAACAATTTGCAAGTAGTTTAGACTAAGTTTATGACAAATTGAGTTCAAATATAATTTTTAAACTAACTAGGTGAACTCCCACTGAAAACAACATCCCTCACATTGTCTTAGTGATTACACGAACCAAGTCCACTACACCAAGTCCGATCTTCACGAGAGAAGATGTAGTTTCATCGGCGAACAATCTTCATGTTCATCATATCATTTATATGACTCATGCTCTACCTTTCGGTATTCCGTGTTCCGAGACCATGTCTGTACATGCTAGGCTCGTCAAGATAACTTTAGTTTCCGCATGTGCAAATCTGGCTTGCACCCGTTGTATGCACACGTAGAATCTATCACATCCGATCATCACGAGATGCTTCGAAATGACGAGTATTAGCAACGGTGCCAACTAAGGGTGAACACTTTATTACTTGATATTTAGTGAGAGGGATCATCTTATAATGCTACCGTCGCGATCTAAGCAATACAAGATGCATAAAGGATTAACATCACAGGCAATTCATAATTAGTGTGATATGATATGGCATTTTCTTCTTGCGCCTTTGATCTCCATCTCCAAAGCACGAACATGATCTCCATCATCACCAGCATTGCGTCAAGGTCAGTGGCGCCGCTTCATGGTTGTCCATCATCACCAGCAACTATTACAACTACTTGGAATAAACCTATTACAAGATGAATAGACACGCAGGTCTTAATAGAATTTAAAGACAACCATTAGGCTCCTGCCGGTTGCCATATTGCAACAAGGATCATTGCATACATCAAATACAATCACAATCACATGATGGCCATAGCACATCACAAAACCCCTGCAAAAACAAGTTAGACGCCTCTAATTTTCTTTGCAAGTTTTACGTGGTTTGGGGCTTTCGCATAAGACCGATCTTACCTACGAACAAGAACCACAACGTTGATACAAGTGTTGTCAAGATGCTCATTGTAAATTGAATCTTAACTATGGTGGGAGAGACAGACACCCGCAAAGCCACTTGTGCAAAGCAAGTTGCACGTCAAGCGTGGAGCAAGTCTCATGTGCGATGACATGTAATGTTAGCCCGAGCCGCTTCATCCCACCATGCCGCAAGATGCAAAGTACACGCTAAGACACCGACAACAAAAGCATCAATGCCCACAAAAACATTGTGTTCTACTCGTGCAACAGATCTACGCATAGATACGGCTCTGATACCACTGATGGGTTCGTAGCATGGCAAACAAAACATTTCTACCGCAAGAACGAACAAAACCCAGATCAAATCTAGATAAAAGCCAAGATCTAATCTCGTGGTTGACATGTGCAATGAGATAGATAGGAACTAACCCTCGTAGATCCAAAAGCGTTAATGAGATTAGATCTCGTGGTTGATGTAGTCGATCACTTGCCGATCTCAAGGTTGTGTGGACGATCCTTCTGGCGCCGCGTTCCGGCAGCGCTTCCGCAGTTGGTCAAGTGGACGATCCTTCCGGCGCCGCGTTCCGGCAGTGCTTCCGCAGTCGGTCACACGTGCGGAGTCGAAGCAGACCTTCCTCTCCTTGTTCCAGCGAGCAGCGGAGGTAGTAGATCTTCTCCACGGAATCCCAGTAGCACGACGGCGTGGTGGTGGTGGTGGAGTAGAGAATTCTGCAGGGCTTCGCCTATGCCTGTGCAGAAGAAAGGAGGAGGAGAGAGGCGGCGGAGATTTGGTGTTGTGTAGGAACAGGGCTTGGAGGGGGCGCCCCTGCCCTTCTATTTAAGGGGGGAGGGCGCCTTGGGGAGGGGGAGTCCTTGTAGGACTCCCCTCCTCTAGGGCCGGTGGATTGGGGAGGGGGGAGGAGTCCTCCTCCCCCACGACTCCTTGTCTTGACACACCAGGACTCCTTGATCCCTTCCTTGGTTTTCAAGCAAACTCCAAGAAATCTTCTAGAACCTTTCGAAACATTCCGAAACCTTCTAGAATCCTCATACAAACACTCCGGAACATTTCCTAACTCAGAAAATGATCCCCAATATATGAATCTTATTCTCCGGACAATTCCGGATCTCCTCGCGATGTCTCGGATCCATTCCGAGACTCCGAACAACATTCGGTCTCCAACGCACATTCCATATCTACTTAAAACAACTTCGAACCTTAAGTGTGTCACCCTACGGTTCGTGAATATGTAGACATGACAGAGACACATCTCCTATCAATAACCATCAGCGGGACCTGGAGATCCATAATGGCTCCCACATACTCAACGATGACTTCGTGATCGATTGAACCATTTACATACGAAACCACTTCCCTTTGTCACGCGATACTATACTTATCCGAGGTTTGATCGTCAGCATCTCCATACCTAGTTCTACCTCGTTACTGATAAGTACTCTTTACTCGTTCCGTGATATGTCATCCCTTGTGACCCAGTCACATGCTTGCAAGCTAACTAGATGACAATCCACAGAGAGGGCCCAGAGCATATCTATCCGTCATATGGATGGACAAATCCCAATCTTGGTCCATGCGCTTCAACACATACTTTCAGAATACCCAATGACACCTTTATGACCACCCAGTTACGAAGCGGTGTTTGATGTCATCAAAGTACCCATCCGGTAATGGTGATTAACACAACCTCATGGTCGAAGGATTAGGTTACTATGCATTTAAAAGCTTATAGCAATACGAACTTAATGACTTGATCTTATGCTACGCTTACTATGGGTGTGTGTGTCCATCACATCATTCTCCTAATGATATAACCTTGTTATTAATCACATACTAATGTCCATGATCAGGAAACCATGATCATCAATTAATCAACAAGCTAGTTCAACAAGAGGCTTACTAGGGACTCTCTTATGTTTACAAAACACACATGTATTAGTGTTTCCTAATAATACAATTATAGCATGGGATGTAAACATTCATCATAAACACAAAGATATAATAATAACCACTTTTATTATTGCCTCTTGGGCATATCTCCAATAGGCGCTGCCTCCGGGTCTTCTGCCACCAGATCAGAGGGCATCAAGCAATTAACTTTGCATATTAGCCCGGCTGCTACCCGGGCCGCGAGGCGGGAAGCCCATGGTAAGGGTCTGGTCATGAGCCAGGCACTTAGCGGGGAGAATTACAGTCCGGCGCTGATCGAGTTCGTAAATAACTAGAATGACACCGAGTTCATAAACCCATGGATGATCTCCTGGATAAGTTTGGTCCGGCTGAGTTTAGCGCATAGATGAATACAACCACCAAGGCCATTACCTTTGCTGGTCAGATGATGGAGGTAAGCTTTTCTCTGTCATGCCTTTTATATGTGCAAACACTAGAGATAAACCAACTAATCCCCGACCCTCCGGGGGAGTAATTTATTACTCGGCCGGATGCTCTTAGAGAACTAGCGCAATTCCTTAGTAGTTTCAAATATCCACACACCTAGAGCCGGATTAAGTTCTACTTGGACCAGATCTTATAGACTTCGAATGTCCACACACCTAGAGCCGGGTCAATTTCCGCTTTGCTCGGATCTTGTAGACTTCGAATATCCACACACCTAGAGTCGGGTTAAGTTCCACTTGTCCCGGATCTTGTCGACTTCGAATATCCATACACCTAGAGATGGGTGAAGTTCCGCTTGGCTTGGATCTTATAGACTTCGAATATCCACACCCACTTAGAGCCGGGTTAAGTTCCGCTTGGCCTGGATCTTGTAGACTTCGAATATCCACACATTCCCTCCTATTTATAAACTAATATTTGCTTGTTTCAGATCACCACCAACCACCAAACTGCCGAGTTCCAGCGTCCCAAATACGAAAAATTGCTTCATGATCACCAAAAGAAGGGTAAGTTATTTTGATTAAGATCTTTCACTTCCGTTCCTTTGAGTTACTTGCTATCCATGTTAACTTAACATCTGGATTATGCAGCCGAGGCCGAGGCTGAGAACGTCATCATGCGCAAGAACTTGGCTGAGATGCAAGGTAACTCATCTTGATCATTTAGCCTTTGCGTGCTCTTCCCTTGACTTGGCAGATATTTATACCTCGTCTCTACCGGGTCAACCCATTATTACAGTTACACTTCAAGATAGTGTTCCCATTCCTGACATGATGCTTCACTTTCTCGACCAAGCAGGAACGCACCAGGCTGAATTGAAAAAGAAAGATGATGAAATCCCTCAGCTTTGTCTCAAGGACAATGAGATTACTCGGCTGGACACCGAAATCTAGAACCTCAAGGATTTCCACAAATCAGAGCTAGACAAGGCCGACCAAGAGTTCTCCGAGGAGAAAGAGCACTTAAAAACTCAGCTCGAGAAGGACAATGACTTGCTGAAGGAAGCCGACATCAAACTTGGGTCGGTGACCTCCGAGTATGAGAAGCTCAAGTCAAGGAATGCTGATGAACATAATGAGCAGACTTGGATTCTCAGCCACATCGCTTGTGAGTTCTCTTCCTCCTTCCGACATTTGTCTCTCGGGGTCATGTTCCCTTACTCATTGATATTTTCCGCTTTGTTCATAGGCCAGTTCCCAGAGAGTGAACCCCTTGCTTCTGCTTCTATATCCAAGTCCCGCCTGTAGCAGGGTACCCTAGCTGGCCCTGCCTCCGAGTTTTTTCCTTATGACACGGAGGATTTGCTGGTGAGCCTCGCTGCCTGTGTTGAAGTTATGAAAAACTATGGCACGGACATCATGCTAGCAACAGTCTGGATGTTCAACGCTCTCTGACCCATTGATCCCACTCCCAAAGCTAGCACCGCTTTCATAGCAAAACTGATGGAGTGTGAGACTCAACTGAACCTTTGGCGAGAATCTGCTGCACGTGTCGGGGCTGACACAACATTGAACTTTGTCCTCTCATGGTATGAGACACTGGACCTAGATCTGCTTGACTGCCTGCGCACCGGATCTAAATGGTCCAATGATCCGGAGTGCATCGCTCAATGCAAAGCTTGTGCCAACAATCTCATTCAGTACACCTTATGCCATAGCTGGAACAAGGGTCCGAGCTTCCTCGAGGCCATTTACGATGCTTATGTCTCGGATGGCGAAGGGATCAAGAGGAGGAAGAAGCTTCTGAGATCGATGAGGATGTGGAAGATCCGGAGGATGAGGGCGCTAACCCAGAAGATGAGGCGGGGACTAGCGCCCCTGCTGCTGACACCGAATTACCTCCACCTTCGTCCGATGATCCGGCTCCTTCAACTGATGATTTGGCTCCTGCTGCTGCTCCATGATTGAAAAACACTTTGATAATTATCAGATCCCTGGTATGCCGGGTGCAGTTGTATTTAAGCACATTAGTTTGTTTTGCTATAATTGCTTGTGTTTTGCTACTAAGTCATTAATGTCGGATTAACTTGGGTGGAGTCCCCGAGTTTCCTATTCTTGTTCCCCCAATTTTATGATTTAGCTCGCATCTACCTTGATTCGGTTTTCTGACTTATGAGTCCGAGGTTCAAAAAATTGGCTTAACAATACTTGCAACTTTGGGATTAGCCCAAAATAATTCAACGTAACATAAATAGAGTAGATACATGGTTAGTCCGAATAACAAGTGTCGGCTCGATTATGTTCCTTTCCTTAGTTGTTTTTCATGTGCTTTGTAATTCCAAACTTGTGCTCTTGCTTGCCATGAAGCCAATTCTTGTTGGACAGCAGTAAAGTCAAAGAGTTGGGTTTTTGGTGCCTACACACTACTAATCCGGCTAAGGTGTAAGTAGCTTAATCCAGCCGACATATAAAGTACATACAGGAAATACAATTATTAAGGCAGTCCCTGAGTTTCTGCTAGGGGTGCTGAGGTTTAATTGATATGCTCATTGCCGACATACATACCGACATATGAGTGACTCGGATACATTCACCTCTTTGCTAGGTGTAAAATGGATGATGCAGGGCTACATTCCATGGATGCTAAGATAGTAGGAATCATTATGCAGAGCTTTGCTTACAATTAAAGGTCCTTCCCATGGAGGAGATAACTTATGCATGCCAGCAGTGCGCTGCACCAGCCAAAGTACGAGATCACCTTCCCGGAACACTCAGGGGTTTACTTTCCGGCTATGATAGCATAGGAGGTTTTGTTGATATATGGTGGATCTATACAAGGTCAGTTCTCTCGCTTCTTCCAGCACACAACATCATTTTGCCAGGCTTCGCGCACTTCACCTTCTATGTATTGGGTGACCCTTGGAGAATCATGCTCTATGTCGGCTGGTAGTACAGCTTCTGCCTCATATACAAGAAAGAATGGCGTATAGACTGTTGATTGATTAGAAGTTATTCTTAAACTCCACAGTACCGCTGGTAGTTCTTCTATCCAGCACCCCGCTGATCTTTGCAGCGGCTCTATGAGCCGGGGTTTTATCCCGGACAAAACTAGTCCGTTGGATCTTTCCACTTGTCCGTTCGATGCGGGGTGGGCTACTAAGGCAAGATCTAGCTGGATCTTCTTCTCTCGACAGAACCTCGCGAATGCTCCTTAAGTAAAGTTTGTGCCATTATCAATTATGATACTATGGGGATAGCCATATCTCAAGATTATATCTTTGAGGAATGTCACAGCTGTTGCCCCATCACATTTCCTAATTGGCTTCACTTCAATCCACTTGGTGAATTTGTCCACCATCACCAAGAGATGAGTCATGTTTCCCTTTTCCATCTTAAATGGTCCAACCATATCCAAACACCATACCGCAAATGCCCAAGTGATAGGTATAGTTTTCAGTTCCGACATTGGCATATGCGTCTTTGTGGCGTACCTGCATTTTCTCACAAGATCCTCTGCTTCCTTCAGGGCACTTGGCCAATAAAATCCATGCTAGAAAGGATTTGCCACTAATGCTCTGGAAGATGCATGATGACCACATTCTCCTTGATGGATATCTTAGAGGATGTCTAGCCCTTCTTCCGGGTCTACGCATCACTACAGAACACTAGTGACACTCCTTTTGTATAACTCGGCATTGATAATCGTGTATGCCTTTGTTCTTCTCTGGATTTACCTTGAGAGTATCTTGTCATCCGGCAAGGTTCCCTCTTTTATTAATTCAAATATTGGCTTTGCCCATGCAGGTATAGCTCGGATGGGGAAAAGATCTTGGTATATTTCCATTGCATCCACCGACATAACTCCAGCCTGATCAAGTTGAACAGTCCCCGGGTTCTGCGTGATAGACCCTGGGTCTGTCGAAGCAGTCCCCGGGTTTAATGAGGTGCTTCCCCAGTCTATATCCATAGGAGTAGTTTCTGATCTAGAGAGGGCCAAGACATAAATTGAGTCGAATTGTGGTGTAATGGATGGTTTTCTCAAGTGTTCCAAAGCAATGCCTGGTGGGATTGGTTGCCGATGACCCCAACTTGGATAATACGTCGGCTGCCTCATTTTCGATCCGAGGTATGTGATGGAATTCACACCCCTTGAAGAAACTACTTATCTTCTGGACATGGAATCTGTAAAGTGCCATGTTTGCGTCCAGAGCATCCCAGTTGCCAGACACTTGCTGTACCACCAAATCCGAGTCTCCAAAACACAGTATCCGACGTATCTCTACCACCTTTTCCACCTTGAGTCCATGCACAAGTGCTTCATACTAGGCCACATTGTTTGATGCGCTAAAATGGATCCGGAGGACGTATTTCAGTTGATCCTTCTTGGGCGAGGTAAGCACTACCCGGGACCCCAGTCCTTCCTTTAGCTTTGACCCATCAAAGTGCATTCGCCAGTAATTTGAGTCCGGCAAAGGTGGTTCCTATTGCATCTCAGCCCAATTCATAAAGAATTTGGCCACAACTTGGGATTTGATCGCATCTCTTCTATCAAACTGTGGTGCATATGGGGCTAACTCAATTTCCCATTTTGTAATTCCACTGCTAGCATCTTTGCTGCCCATAATATCGGATATGGGTGCTTCACATACTACGTTGATGGGGTGCTCCTCAAAGTAATGCTTAAGTTTTTTAGCTGACATGTACACACCACATGCCATCTTCTGGTAGTGAGGGTAATTCTGTTTTGAAGCTGATAATACTTCACTTAGGTAATACACTAGTCACTGCTCCGACTTTCCTTCCTCATCGTGTTCCACCACTATTACTGCACTTATGACTCGGTTGGTCGCAACTATATAGAGCAACATTGGCTCCTTGGGTAGTGGCGCAGCTAGTATTGGTGTAGAGGACAACATCTTTTTTAATTCTCAGAACGCGCTATGAAGATTTATCTGCCTTTTTCATTAACTGGTAGAGGGGCAATGCCTTCTCTCCCAGCCAACTTACAAACCGACTTAAAGATGCCAGGCAACCCGTAAACTTCTGCACATCATTAAGACACTTCAGTAGCTCCATTTTCTCTATGGCTTGGATTTTCATGGGATTGGTCTCGATACCTCGGCTGGATACAAGGAAACTGAGTAATTTCCCTGCTGACACAACAAAGGTACATTTTTCTGGGTTAAGCTTCATCTGGAACCTCCTTAGGTTTGCGAATGTTTGCCAGATATCATCAAGGAGTGTTTTGCCTTCCTTAGTTTTTATCACCACATCATCCACATAAACTTGCATATTTGGACCAATCTAGTCATGCAAACACTTTTGCGTGCATCGTTGATACGTTTCTCCAACATTACGTAAACCAAACGGCATAGTGCGATAGCAATAAGCCCCATATGGGGTGATAAACGTAATCTTTATTTGATCATCCGGATTCAGAGGTATCTGGTGGAAACCAGAATATGCATCTATGAATGACAACAACTCACACCGAGTAGTTGAATCTATGACCTGATATATCCTTGGCAGCGGAAATGGATCTTTTGGACACGCCTTATTCAGGTTCGTGTAATCTATACACATGCGCCATACCACTGCCACATTCGGATCACCCTTCTTTTCCACGAGCACCGGATTAGAGAGCCAATCCGGGTAAAGTACCTCCATGATAAATCTAGCTCAAGGAGCCGAGCGATCTTATCTCCAATGGCTTTTCTCCTATGTTCGGCAAAGCGGCAGAGAGGTTGTTTCACCGGCTTTGGTCCGAGTCTTACATTCAAAGAGTGCTCGGCCAACTCCCTCGGCACACCTTGTAGGTCCAGTGTAGACCAAGCAAAGATATCCCGATTCTCACGGAGGAAGTTGACGAGCTCGCTTTCCTATTTATCACTTAACCTGGCACCAATAGTTATGGTGCACTCTGGGAACTGATCGTCAACAAGCACTTTCTTTGTATCTTTTGTCGCTTGAAATGATACACTCCCATGCGGGTTAGTCAGAGCCGGCATATGCTGCTCCGTGGACTGAGCCAATGCAGCCACTTCCATAATTTTCCTCTTCTCTTGAGCAATCACAAGTGACTCGGCCAGGTTAGATCCGGCGGAAGCACATTTGATAGAATGCTTGAAGTCCCCAGCTATGGTAATCACTCCCCTTCGTCCGGGAAATTTCATCTTCAAGTAACTAATGTGAGTACTTGCCATGAACTTGTTCAGAACAGGCCTGTCGAGTAACGTGTGATATGTGCTTTCCAAGTTCACTACCTCAAACTCCAAGTTCTCAGTCCGACATTTGTCCCTTGTGCCGAATAACACATCAACCCGGAATTTACGAATTGGCTCAAAGGAGATCCCGGTACAATGCCATGGAAGGTGGTCCTTGTTGCTTGGAGCATGTTCTCCGTTATTCCCAACTTTTGCATGGTATCCTCGTACATGATGTTAATGATACTACAGTTGTCTATTAGCACCTTGGAGAACCTTACGTTGATATTCGGCCCAATGAACATCGGATCTAGCACCAGCGTGTAGGTCCCAGGACTCGGCATAAGCTTTGGCTGATCCTTGATGCTCCAAGTAATCTCCTGATCCGACCAAGGCATGTACCTCATCACAGCCGGCATTACTGCATTCACCTCCATATGTCGGTGCTGCAAACTCCTTTCTGTTGGTTTCTTCAGTGGTAAACACACAGTAACTTTGATGATGCTCTTTGTACTCATTTCTCCCCTAATTGTCGCGATACCCTTGGTCCTGTTGTTGCTGGTTATTCACTTGATGCACTGCATTTGTACTTTCTTGATTCTCATACCTCGGTGGAGGCGGAAGCAACATCAGCTGTTGTCCATTCCCCCTAGTGAGAAGTTGCTACCGAGGTGCTTCATTCCGAGGTCCATCATGCTGAGGTGCTTGAGCATTCCCCGAGCTATCCTGCTCTAATTTCCTCATCCATTCACATTTCCGGGTCTGATTTGCCAGACTATTTGGACTTGGTGTATGGAACTTGCACGGTTGATCCAACATAGACTCGAATGCGTATCTCAGACGGTCCTTTCTATCCTGCCACGGTTTCTTCTATACTGGCGTCCAAGGCTTTTTGCCCTCACCCTTTTGTTGCCAATGTTTCCCTCCAATTTTCTGGCGTTGGCTAGCACCGGCATTGGGTTGATCCCGGTCTATAGCTACCACTTGCTGCGAGCTGTACCTGTAATCCAGATGATCATCCCTTCTTTTACCTCGGAAATCATTCCTCCTAGGTGATCCAGAACCATCTCGGTTGTAGTACTTCTCATTCGACTCGCTTGACATTTGCCGAGGTTGTGTTGGATCTCCCAAAGCATACGAATCTGCGATCCGGATTGTCTCTGCCAGGGTGGTTGGCATATCCCGCTACAACCTCTGCCACAACTTACTCCCATACCTACAGCCTTGGGCGAACCATGTAGTTGCTTGTGATTCAATTACCCCTTCACATGAATTGCGCACATTGCACCACCGAGTCAGGAACTCTTGGTCTGGCTCATTCGGTCTTTGCCTGCATAAAACCAAAGTATGTGGCCTATTTGGCCTCTTGTAGGTACTCGAGAAATTACTCACAAACATCTCCTTGAAATCTATCCAGTAGTTGATACTCCCTAGTTGCAAGTTGTTCAACCAAACCCTTGTTGGTCCCTCCAACATTTGCGGCACGTACCTTACCGCCCATCTCAAATTTCCTCCGGCTATGTTAACAGTCATAGCATAGTCAATGAGCCAGTCATCCGGTTTGGTGCTACCGTCATACGTATTTTTTCCTCTAGCCAGCTGAAAGTTCAGTACTAGCGGTTCTCTCATGATCCATGGTCCAAAGCATGCTGGACCCGGGGGATCTTGCACCTCAATCATTTCCGACCTATAGATTCGGTCAAGCTTCAGTCTGGCATCATCCGGCTGTAAGTTCTTGTTTCCCAATCTTGATCCAACCACATGGTCCGCTGGTCTAGGAAATCTGGCATCAACAATTGCTGAGTAACCATCATTGTACCTACCTTGACCTAGACAAGAATTTTGTTGCTGCATTGTTGGGCCTGCACTTCTCTCCTGCCGAGGTGCATACTGCTGCTGCTCTTTCCGAGGTGTATTTTGCCCTATTCCCGACGGATCACGCCGTCCGGCATTGCCATTGGCAGCGTTCCTCTATCCGGCATTGCCTTGGTCGCAGTTACCTCGGCCAGCTTCACCTCGGCTCGTACTGTGACGATCCTCATCAACGAGCGCTACTTTTCCTTTTCCTTCTTTTACCGAGTCATACGGGACCATCTATTTGTCTCTTCTACATGAGGTTACCACTTCCTCTCTCCTAGGGCCGTGACCTGGGGATGACGCAGCTCTAGTAGATTTTGTCGGGTTATTTCTTGCCGAATAAACCACATGTGATGCTCCGGCTTGTGCCGGGTTTGCCTTGTTTTTTTCCTCATTCTGCTAACATGCTACCCTCAACAAGTGGTTAACTCTTTCCTGTTTTCTCTCTCGGGCTTCTCCACTCAAGCCTTCTAACTCGGGGCAGCTGCATTGGCAGCCCTAAGGGTCTTAGCTGGGTTATTGTACCTCACCAGCCCTGCAGTTACTATTGTATCTATCTGACCCGGCCTAGGCACATACTCCCTTTTGATCTCAGTAATCAGGTTTCTACCTCGGATTTTTACTCCATATATGCGGTTTTCCTTTGCATACTCCCGTAGAGTGATATTCAGTGATTGTTGTAGCTCAGCTACTTTTTTCGCACCAGCTAGCATTTTCTGCCAAGTTTCCTCTAACTCGGCATGTGCCTGTGCTTGATCTACTACTGGTGCTATGGGTGTTACTAAGCTATCTATTGCATACTGCAGTACATTCTCCGATCTCTCTAGTGGAGGGAATCTGGACCTTGCCTCCTTTTGCGTTGCCTCTGGCTCTGGAGCCAGATCCTTGCTTGCTCCTGTGTCTAGCACCGTCGTCATGACATCAACGCAGCTTGTGGGGCGAGTGATACGCATGTCGCGAGCCGCACTGAGAGGTGGTTCACCTCCCTCGACGACGTGTCGTGGGTGCACGCAGGACTCGTCGACGCTGATGTAGATCTTGTGGGCGCCAAGCTTGATGAAGAGACCGTTGCGTGTAGGAGGATTCCTACCGAAGCTCCCCACTTTTTCCCTAACGTAGTGCATCGCTCCAAAGCGCTGAACAGGCCTGGAGACGACATGCTCACTAGTGCCGAAGATGTTTCCCGTCCATATTTTAACCCCTGCTAGCACCACTAACCCCACGCTGGGTGCCAACTGTAGTGGTGGTGGGAAGGCAGATGCCATGGATAGGCTAAAGATGGGGCCAATGTGCACTAGAGGAATCCAGGGAGGGATAGTGTGGTGATTCCACACACAGATCTTTCTATTTCTCTCTAGTGGGATGTGGATTACAAGGGCTCCTCGAGCTGTTCATGAGAAGGAGACTAGTTCTCTTACTCCACACTTCAAATCTCCAGGGTTCCTCATTAACAGAATAATCGATCCCCTTCTATGGAGGCCCTGGTGCTCCTTATATAGGGGAGCCCAGGTTACAAAATTAGGGCACACGAGGAAGTATATTCCACGAATATGCTATTTAGTTAAAGCAAGATACCTCTTTATTCACTTTTCACGGCTAGTCCTAACTCACGATGTAAGCCTCCCTGAGCCCCTCTGCGGAGTTGCATCACCAGACACCATTAGCGTCAGCCGACACTGGCTGCGTCACCTTTCTCGGCCACGCCCTGCTGGTCCTTCCCTCTTCCCACTTCGCTCATGCTACAGTGGACAGAGGTCACCTTTTGACCACCGAGAGATTCCTTCCTTCCCTTCCAAACCAAGTGATAACCGGGATAACACTTGGTTACCCCGGCTACGAGGGTACCTAGAAACAAGGTAAATCAAACATAGCCAACATATGTTTTATGTCGGCCGGGTTAATGTTAGGTGAACACCCACCAGGCCAGGTTACCCCAAAATTCGGCCTGCCTTGAGGAGACTCGGCCAAAATTCGCTTTGACCCTGCCGTACCTCGGCTAACTCGGCCTTTATACCCCGGCGTGACCCTACCCGGGGGTATCCCCCAACAGTTTGCATCACCACGTCCACTTGAGTGTGTGTAGTCATGTGGATCAAGGTAGTTTGGACAAGAACACATGCAATGCACTCCATGTGTCAAACCATGGTCAGAAAGCCCAAAAACATGTTTGGATGCAACTACCAAATGTAATGGTGCACCAGTGTGACAGAGGTTGCATCACCACATCCTGTTTATTGTGTGTGGTCATGTGGATCAATGTGGCTTTGAAAAAAAACAAATGCACTGACACTCCATGCTTCAAACCATGGTCACAAAGCCCAAAAGCATGTTGGAATGCAACTGCCAAATGCAATGGATCAATAGTGTGATAGATGTTCCATCACCACATCCACTTGAGTGTGTGGTCATGTGGATTAATGTGGTTTGGAAAAGAACACTTGCAATGACACTCCATGTGTTAAACCATGGTCAGAAATCCCAAAAACATGTCGGAATGCAACTACCAAATGCAATGGTGCACCAATATGACAAAGGTTGAATCACCACATCCACATGAGTGTGTGTGGTTGGGATTAATTCGGCTTATAAAAGAACAAATGCAATGACACTCCATGCTTCAAACCATGGTCATAAAGCCAAAAAACATGTTGGAATGCAAGTGCCAAATGCAATGGATCACTAGTGTGATAGAGGTTGCATCACCAGGTCCACTTGAGTGTGTGTGGTCATGTGGATCAATGTGGTTTGGAAAATAACACATGCAATGACACTCCATGTGTCAAACCATGGCCAGAAACCCCAAAAACATGTTGGAATGCAACTGCAAAATGCAATTGAGCACCAGTGTGAAAGAGGTACCATCACCACATCGAGTTGAGTGTGTGTGGTCATGTGGATCAAGGTGCTTTGGAAAATAACACATGCAATGACACTCCATGTGTCAAACCATGGTTAGAAAGCCCAAAAACATGTTGGAATGCAACTGCCAAATGTAATGGCGCACCAGTGTGATAGAGGTTGCATCTCCACATCCACTTGAGTGTCTATGGTCATGTGGATCAACGTGGCTTGGAAAAGAACACATGCAATGAATGTCCATGTGTCAAACCATGGTTAGAAAGAGCAAAACATGTTGGAGTGCAACTGCCAAATGCAATTGAGCACTAGTGTGAAAGAGGTTGCATCACCACATCGATTTGAGTGTGTGTGGTCATGTGGTTTAATGCGGCTTGGAAAAGAACAAATGCAATGACACTCCATGCTTCAAACCATGGTCATAAATCCCAAAAACATGTTGGAATGCAAGCCAAATGCAATGGATCACTAGTGTGATAGAGGTTGCATCAGAACATCCATTTGAGTGTGTGTGGCATGTGGATCAATGTGGTTTGGAAAAGAGCACATGCAATGAAACTCAACATGTCAAACCATGGTCAGAACACCCAAAAACATGTTGGAATGCAACTGCCAAATGCAATGGAGCACTAGTGCGACAGAGCTTGCATCACTACATCAACTTTCGTGTGTGTGGTCATGCAAATCAACGTGGCTTGGAAAAGAACACATCTAATGACACTCCATGTGTCAAACCATGGTCACAAAGACCAAAAACATGTTGGAATGCAACTTCCAAATGCAAAGGACAACCATTGTGATAGAGGATGCATCACCACATCCACTGGAAATGTGTGTGGTCATATGGGTCAATGTGGTTTTGAAACGAACACAGGCAATGACACTCCATGTGTCAAACAATGGTTAGAAAGCCCAAGAACATGTTGGAATGCAACTACCAAATGCAATGAAGCACTAGTGTGAAAGAGGTTACACCACCACATCCACTTGAGTGTGTGTGGTCATGTGGATCAATGTGGTTTGGAAAAGAACACATGCAATGACACTCCATGTATCAAACCATGGTCATAAAGCTCAAAAACATGTTGGAATGCAACTGCCAAATGCAATGGGGCACTAATGTGAAATAAGTTGCATCACTAGATCCACTTGAGTGTGTGTGGTCATGTGGATCAATGTGGTTCGGAAAAGAACAAATGCAATGATACTCCATGCTTCAAACCATGGTCACAAAGCCCAAAAACATGTTGGAATGCAACTGCCAAATGAAATGGATCACTAGTGTGATAGAGGTTGCATCACTACATCCACTTGAGTGTGTGTGGTCATGTGGATCAATGTGGTTCGGAAAAGAACACATGCAATGACACTCCATGTGTCAAACCATGGACACAAATCCCAAACACATGTTGGAATGCAACTGCCAACTGCAATTACCAGTGTGACAGAGGTTGCATCACCACATAAACATGAGGGTGTGTGGTTATGTGGAGAAATGTGATTTGGAAAAGAATACATGAAATGACACTCCATGTGTCAAACCATGGTCAGAAAGCCCAACAACATGTTGGAATGCAACTGCCAAATGCAATGGAGCACCAGGTTGACATATCTTGCATCACTACATCCACTTGAGTGTGTGTGGTCATGTAGATTAAGGTGGCTTGGAAAAGAACACATCTAATGACACTCATGTGTCAAACCATGGTCACAAAGACCAAAAATATGTTGGACTGCAACTTCCAAATGCAAAGGAGGACCAATGTGATAGAGGTTACATCACCAAATCCATTGGAATGTGTGTGGTCATGTGGATCAATGTGGTTTGGAAAATAACACATGCTGTGACAATCAATGTGTCGAACCATGGTCCGGAAACCCAAAAAAATATTGGAATGAAACTGCCAAATGCATTGGTGCACTAGTGTGACAGAAGTTGCATGACAACATCCACTTGAGTGTGTGTGGTCATGTGGATCAATGTGGTTTGGGAAATAACAAATGCAATGACACTCCATGTGTCAAACAATGGTCATAATGACCGAAAACTTGTTGGAATGCAACTGCCAAACACAAAGGAGAACCAGTGTGATAGAGGTTGGATCACCATATCCACTTGAAAGTGTGTGGTCATGTGGATCAACGTGGTTTGGAAAATAACACATGCAATCACACTACATGTGTCAAACCATGGTCAGAAATCCCAAAAATATGTTGGAATGCAACTGCCAAATGCAATGGTGCACCGGTGTGAAAGAGGTTGCATCACCACATCCACTTGAGTGTGTGTGGTCATGTCGCTCAACGTGGTTTGGAAAATAACACATGCAATGACACTTTATTTGTAAAACCATGGTTAGAAAGCCCAAAATCATGTTGGAATGCAACTGCCAAATGCAATGGAGCACCTGTGTGACAGAGGTTGCATCACCACATCCACTTGAGTGTGTGTGGTCATGTGGGTCAACGTGGTTTGGAAAAGAACACATGTAATGACACTCCATTTGTCAAACCATGGTTAGAAAGCCCAAAAACATGTTGGAATGCAACTGCCAAATGCAATCGAGCACCAGTGTGATAGAAGTTGCATCACCACATCCACTTGAGTGTGTGTGGTCATCTGGATCAACATGGTTTGGGAAAGAACACATTCAATGACTCTCCATGTGGCAAACCATGGTTAGAAATCCCAAAAACATGTTGGAATGCAACTGCCAAATGCAATGGTAAACCAAGAAGATAGAGGTTGCATCACCACATCCCATTTAGTGTGTGTGGTCATGTGGATTAATGCGGCTCGGAAAGAACAAATGCAATGACAGTCCATGCTTCAAACCACGGTCCTAAAGCCCCAGAATATGTTGGAATGCAAGTGCCAAATGAATGGATCACCAGTGTGATAGAGGTTGCATCACCACATCCACTTGAGTGTGTGTGGTCATGTGGATCAATCTGGTTTGGAAAAGAACACATGCAATGACAATCCAGGTGTTAAACCATGGTTAGAAAGGCCAAAAACATGTTGGAATGCACCTACCAAATGCAATGGTGCACTAGTGTGATAGAGGTTGCATCACCACATCCACTTGATTGTGTGTGGTCATGTGGATCAAGGTGGCTTGGAAAAGAACACATCTAATGACACTCCATGTGTGTAACCATTGTCACAAAGACCAAAAACATGTTGGAATGCAATTGCCAAATGCAAAGGAGCACCAGTGTGATATAGGATGCATCACCACATCCACTAAAATGTGTGTGCTCATGTGGGTGAATGTGGTTTGGAAAATAACAATTGCGATGACACTCCATGTGTCAAACCATGGTCCGAAAACCCAAAAACATATTGGCATGCAACTGCCAAAGGCAATGGTGCACCAGTGTGAGAGAGGTTGCATCACCACATCCTCTTGAGTGTGTGTGGTCATGTGGAGAAATGTAGTTTGGAAAAGAACACATGCAATGACACTCCATGTGTCAAACCATGGTCAGAAAGCCAAAAACATGTTGAAATGCAACTGCCAAATGCAATTGTGCACCAGTGTGACAGAGGTTGCATCACCACATCCACTTGCGTGTGTGGGGTCATGTGGAGAAATGTGGTTTGGAAAAGAACACATGCAATGACACTCCATGTGTCAAACCATGGTCTGAAAGCACAAAAACATGTTGGAATCCAACTAACAAATGCAATGGAGCACAAGTGCGACAGAGCTTGCATCACGACATCCACTTGAGTGTGTGTGGTCATGTAAACCATGGTGGCTTGGAAAAGAACACATATAATGACACTCGATGTGTCAAACCATGGTCACAAATACCAAAAACATGTTGGAATGCAACTGCCAAATGCAAAGGAGCACCATTGTGATAGAGGATGCATCACCACATCCACTGGAATGTGTGTGGTCATGTGGGTCAATGTGGTTTGGAAAATAACACAAGCAATGACACTCCATGTGCAAACCATGGTCTGAAAACCCAAAAACATATTGGAATGCAACTGCCAAATGCAATGGTGCACTAGTGTGATGGAGGTTGCATTACCACATCCATTTGAGTGTGTGTGGTCACATGGATCAATGTGGTTTGGAAAATAACACATGCAGCGACAGTCCATGTGTCAAACAATGGTTAGAAAGACCAAGAACATGTTGGAATGCAACTTCCAAATGCAATGGAGCACTAGTGTGAAAGAGGTTGCACCACCACATCCACTTGAATGTGTGTGGTCATGTGGATCAATGTGGTTTGGAAAATAGCACATGCAATGACACTCCATGTATGAAACCATGGTCATAAAGCCCAAAAACATGTTGGAATGCAACTGCCAAATGCAATGGAGCAGTAGTGTGAAAGAAGTTGCATCACCACATCCACTTGAGTGTGTGTGGTCATGTGGGTCAATGTGGCTTGGAAAAGAACAAATGCAATGACACTCCATGCTTCAAACCATGGTCATAAAGCCAAAAAACATGTTGGAATGCAAGTGCCAAATGCAATGGATCACTAGTGTGATAGAGGTTGCATCACCAGGTCCACTTGAGTGTGTGTGGTCATGTGGATCAATGTGGTTTGGAAAATAACAAATGCAATGACACTCCATGTGTCAAACCATGGTCAGTAATCCCAAAAACATGTTGGAATGCAACTGCCAAATGCAATGGTGCACTAGTGTGACAGAGGTTGCATCACCGCATCCACATGAGTGTGTGTCGTCATGTGGAGAAATGTGGTTTGGAAAACAACACATCAAATAACACTCCATGTGTCAAACCATGGTCAGAAAGCCCAAACATGTTGGAATGCAACTGCCAAATGCAATGGAGCACCAGTGCGACACATCTTGCATCACTACATCCACTTGAGTGTGTGTGGTCATGTAGATCAAGATGTCTTGGAAAAGAACACATCTAATGACACTCACATGTCAAACCATGGTCACAAAGACCAAAAACATGTTGCACTTCAACTTCCAAATGCAAAGGAGCATCAATGTGATAGAGGTTACATCACCACATCCATTGGAATGTGTGTGGTCATGTGGATCAATGTGGTTTGGAAACTAACACATGTAGTGACACTCCATGTTTCAAAGCATGGTCTGAAAACCCAAAAACATATTGGAATGAAACTACTAAATGCAATGGTGCACCACTGTGACAGAAGTTGCATGACAACATCCACTTGAGTGTGTGTGGTCATGTGGATCAATGTGGTTTGGGAAATAACACATGAAGTGATACTCCATGTGTCAAACCATGGTCACAATGACTGAAAACATGTTGGAATGCAACTGAAAAACACAAAGGAGAACCAGTGTGATAGAGGTTGGATCACCATATCCACTTAAATGTTTTTGTCATGTGGATCAATGTGGTTTGGAAAAGAACACATGCAATGACCCTCCATGTGTCAAACCATGGTCAGAAATCCCAAAAACATGTTGGAATACAACTGCCAAATGCAATAGAGCACCAGCGTGAAAGAGGTTGCATCACCAGATCCACTTGAGTGTGTGTGGTCATGTGGATCAAGGTGGTTTGGAAAATAACACATTCAATGACACTACATGTGTCAAACCATGGTTAGAAAGCCCAAAAACTTGTTGGAATGCAACTGGCAAATGTAATGGTGCACCAGTGTGACAGAGGTTGCATCGCCACACCCACTTGAGTGTGTGTGGTCATGTGGATCAATGTGGTTTGGAAAAGAACACATGCAATGACACTCCATTTGTCAAACCATGGTTAGAAAGCCCAAAAACATGTTGGAACGCAACTGCCAAATGGAATGGAGCACCAGTGTGACAGAGGTTACATCACCACATCCACTTGAGTGTTTGTGGTCATGTGGATCAACATGGTTTGGAAAATAAAACATGCAATGACTCTCCATGTGTCAAACCATGGTTAGAAAGCCCAAAAATATGCTGGAATGCAACTGCCAAATGCAGTGGTAAACCAATATAATAGAGGTTGTATCACCACATCAACTTGATTGTGTGTGGTCACGTGGATTAATGCGGCTTGGAAAAGAACAAATGCAATGACACTCCATGCTTCAAACCATGGAGCTAAAGCCCAAAAACATGTTGGAATGTAAGTGCCAAATGCAATGGATCACCAGTGTGATAGAGGTTGCGTCACCACATCCACTTGAGTGTGTCTGGTCATGTGGATCAATGTGGTTTGGAAAAGAACACATGCAATGACACTCCTTGTGTCAAACAATTGTTAGAAATCCCAAAAACATGTTGGAATGCAACTAGCAAATGTAATGGTGCACCAGTGTGACAAAGGTTGCATCACCACATCCACTTGAATGTGTGTGGACATGTGGATCAACGTGATTTGGAAAAGAACACATGTAATGACACTCCATTTGTAAAACTATGGTTAGAAAGCCCAAAAACATGTTGGAATGCAACTGCCAAATGCACTGGAGCACAGTGTGACAGAGGTTGCATCACCACATCCACTTGAGTGTGTCTGGTCATGTGGATCAACATGGTTTGGAAAAGAACACATTCAATGACTCTCCATGTGTCAAACCATGGTTAGAAAGCCCAAAAACATGTTGGAATGCAATTGCCAAATGTAATGGTAAACCAATATGATAGAGGTTGCATCACCACATCCACTTTAGTGTGTGTGGTCATGTAGATTAATGCGGCTTGGAAAAGAACAAATGCAATGACACCTCATGCTTCAAACCATGGTCCTAAAGCCCAAAAACATGATGGAATGCAAGTGCCAAATGAAATGGATCACCAGTGTGATAGAGGTTGCATCACCACATCCACTTGAGTGTGTGTGGTCATGTGGATCAATGTAGTTTGGAAAAGAACACATGCAATGACACTCCAAGTGTTAAACCATGGTTAGAAAGCCCAAAAACATGTTGGAATGCAACTTCCAAATGCAATGGTGCACTAGTGTGATAGAGGTTGCATCACCACATCCACTTGATTGTGTGTGGTCATGTGGAACAAGGTGGCTTGGAAAAGAACATATCGAATGACACTCCATGTGTGAAACCATTGTCACAAAGACCAAAAACATGTTGAAATCCAATTACGAAATGCAAAGGAGCACCAGTGTGATATAGGATGCATCACCACATCCACTAAAATGTGTGTGGTCATGTGGGTGAATGTGGTTTGGAAAATAACAATTGCAATGACACTCCATGTGTCAAACCATGGTCCGAAAACCCAAAAACATATTGGAATGCAACTGCCAAAGGCAGTGGTGCACCAGTGTGACAAATATTGCATCACCACATCCACTTGAATGTGTGTGGTCATGTGGGTCAATGTAGTTTGGAAAATAACACATGCAATGACACTCCATGTGTTAAACCATGGTCCAAAAACCCAAAAACATGTTGGAATGCAACTGCCAAATGCATTGGTGCACCAGTGTGACAGAGGTTGCATCACCACATCCATTTGAGTGTGTGTGGATCAATGTTGTTTGGATCAGTACACATGCAATGACACTCCATGCTTCAAACCATGGTCATAAAGACCAAAACATGTTGGAATGCAACTTCCAAATGCAATGGAGCACTAGTGTTACAGAGGTTGCATCACCACATCCACTTGAGTGTGTGTGGTCACGTGGAGAAATGTGGTTTGGAAAAGAACACATGAAATGACACTCCATGTTTCAAACCATGGTCAGAAAGCCAAAAACATGTTGAAATGCAACTGCCAAAGGCAATGGTGCACCAATGTGATAGAGGTTGCATCACCACATCCACTTGCGTGTGTGTGGTCATGTGGAGAAATGTGGTTTGGAAAATAACACATGCAATGACACTCCATGTGTCAAACCATGGTCTGAAAGCACAAAAACATGTTGGAATGCAACTGACAAATGTAATGGAGCACCAGTGCGACAGAGCTTGCATCACGACATCCACTTGAGTGTGTGTGGTCATGTAAATCAAGGTGGCTTGGAAAAGAACAAATATAATGACACTCGATATGTGAAACCATTGTCACAAATACCAAAAAGATGTTGGAATTCAACTACCAAATGCAAAGGAGCACCATTGTGATAGAGGATGCATCTCCACATCCACTGGAATGTGTGTGGTCATGTGGGTCAATGTGGTTTGGAAAATAACACAAGCAATGACACTCCATGTGCAAACCATGGTCTGAAAACCCAAAAACATATTGGAATGCAACTGCCAAATGCAATGGTGCACTAGTGTGATAGAGGTTGCATTACCACATCCATTTGAGTGTGTGTGGTCACATGGATCAATGTGGTTTGGAAAATAACACATGCAGTGACACTCCATTTGTCAAAAAATGGTTAGAAAGAGCAAGAACATGTTGGAATGCAACTTCCAAATGCAATGGAGCACTAGTGCGAAAGAGGTTGCACCACCACATCCACTTGAGTGTGTGTGGTCATGTGGATCAATGTGGTTTGGAAAATAACACATGCAATGAAACTCCATGTATGAAACCATGGTCATAAAGCCCAAAAACATGTTGGAATGCAACTACCAAACGCAATGGAGCACTAGTGTGAAAGAAGTTGCATCACCACATCCACTTGAGTGTGTGTGGTCTGTGGGTCAATGTGGCTTGGAAAAGAACAAATGCAATGATACTCCATGCTTCAAACCATGGTCACAAAGCCCAAAAACATGTTGGAATGCAACTGCCAAATGCAATGGATCACTAGTGTGATAGAGGTTGCATCACCACATCCACTTGAGTGTGTGTTGTTATGTGGATCAATGTGGTTTGAAAAGAACAAATGCAATGACACTCCATGTGTCAAACCATGGTCAGTAATCCCAAAAACATGTTGGAATGCAACTGCCAAATGCAATGGTGCACTAGTGTGACAGAGGTTGCATCACCGCATCCACATGAGTGTGTGTCGTCATGTGGAGAAATGTGGTTTGGAAAACAACACATCAAATAACACTCCATGTGTCAAACCATGGTCTGAAAGCCCAAAAACATGTTGGAATGCAACTGCCAAATGCAATGGAGCACCAGTGCGACACATCTTGCATCACTACATCCACTTGAGTGTGTGTGGTCATGTAGATCAAGGTGGCTTCGAAAAGAACACATCTAATGACACTCACATGTCAAACCATGGTCACAAAGACCAAAAACATGTTGCACTGCAACTTCCAAATGCAAAGGAGGACCAATGTGATAGAGGTTACATCACCACATCCATTGGAATGTGTGTGGTCATGTGGATCAATGTGGTTTGGAAAATAACACATGTAGTGACACTCCATGTTTCAAACCATGGTCTGAAAACCCAAAAACATATTGGAATGAAACTACTAAATGCAATGGTGCACCAGTGTGACAGAAGTTACATGACAACATCCACTTGAGTGTGTGTGGTCATGTGGATCAAGGTGGTTTGGAAAATAACACATTCAATGACACTACATGTGTCAAACCATGGTTAGAAATCCCAAAAACTTGTTGGAATGCAACTGGCAAATGTAATGGTGCACCAATGTGACAGAGGTTGCATCGCCACACCCACTTGAGTGTGTGTGGTCATGTGGATCAATGTGGTTTGGAAAAGAACACATGCAATGACACTCCATTTGTCAAACCATGGTTAGAAAGCCCAAAAACATGTTGGAACGCAACTGCCAAATGCAATGGAGCACCTGTGTGAAACAGGTTGCATCACCACATCCACTTTAGTGTTTGTGGTCATGTGGATCAACATGGTTTGGAAAATAAAACATGCAATGACTCTCCATGTGTCAAACCATCGTTAGAAAGCCCAAAAACATGTTGGAATGCAACTGCCAAATGCAGTGGTAAACCAATATGACAGAGGTTGTATCACCACATCAACTTGAGTGTGTCTGGTCATGTGGATTAATGCGTCTTGGAAAAGACCAAATGCAACGACACTCCATGCTTTAAACCATGGTCCTAAAGCCCAAAAACATGTTGGAATGTAAGTGCCAAATGCAATGGATCACCAGTGTGATAGAGGTTGCATGACCACATCCACTTGAGTGTGTCTGGTCATGTGGATCAATGTGGTTTGGAAAAGAACACATGCAATGACACTCCTTGTGTCAAACCATTGTTAGAAATCCCAAAAACATGTTGGAATGCAACTGGCAAATGTAATGGTGCACCAGTGTGACAGAGGTTGCATCACCACATCCACTTGAATGTGTGTGGTCATGTGGATCAACGTGGTTTGGAAAAGAACACATGTAATGACACTCCATTTGTAAAACCATTGTTAGAAAGCCCAAAAACATATTGGAATGCAATTGCCAATTGCAATGGAGCACCAGTGTGATAGAGGTTGCATAACCACATCCACTTGAGTGTGTCTGGTCAAGTGGATCAACATGGTTTGGAAAAGAACACATTCAATGACTCTCCATGTGTCAAACCATGGTTAGAAAGCCCAAAAACATGTTGGAATGCAATTGCCAAATGCAATGGTAAACCAATATGATAGAGGTTGCATCACCCCATCCACTTTAGTGTGTGTGGACATGTGGATTAATGCGGCTTGGAAAATAACAAATGCAATGACACTCCATGCTTCAAACCATGGTCCTAAAGCCCAAAAACATGATGGAATGCAAGTGCCAAATGAAATGGATCACTAGTGTGATAGAGGTTGCATCACCACATCCACTTGAGTGTGTGTGGTCATGTGGATCAATGTGGTTAGGAAAAGAACACATACAATGACACTCCAAGTGTTAAACCATGTTTAGAAAGCCCAAAAACATGTTGGAATGCAACTTCCAAATGCAATGGTGCACTAGTGTGATAGAGGTTGCATCACCACATCCACTTGATTGTGTGTGGTCATGTGGAACATGGTGGCTTGGAAAAGAACATATCTAATGACACTCCATGTGTGAAACCATTGTCAAAAAGACCAAAAACATGTTGAAATGCAATTGCCAAATGCAAAGGAGCACCAGTGTGATATAAGATGCATCACCACATCCACTAGAATGTGTGTGGCCATGTGGTTCAATGTGGTTTGGAAAATAACACATGCGATGACACTCCATGTGTCAAACCATGGTCCGAAAACCCAAAAACATATTGGAATGCAACTACCAAAGGCAGTGGTGCACCAGTGTGACAAAGGTTGCACCACCACATCCACTTGAATGTGTGTGGTCATGTGGGTCAATGTAGTTTGGAAAATAACACATGCAATGACACTCCATGTGTTAAACCATGGTCCAAAAACCCAAAAACATGTTGGAATGCAACTGCCAAATGCAATGGTGCACTAGTGTGACAGAGGTTGCATCACCACATCCACTTGAGTGTGTGTGGTCACATGGAGAAATGTGGTTTGGAAAAGAACACATGCAATGACACTCCATGTGTCAAACCATGGTCAGATAGCCCAAAAACATGTTGCAATGCAACTGCCAAATGCATTGGTGCACCAGTGTGACAGAGGTTGCATCACCACATCCATTTGAGTGTGTGTGGATCAATGTTGTTTGGATCAGTACACATGCAATGACACTCCATGCTTCAAACCATGGTCATAAAGACCAAAACATGTTGGAATGCAACTTCCAAATGCAATGGAGCACTAGTGTTACAGAGGTTGCATCACCACATCCACTTGAGTGTGCGTGGTCATGTGGATCAATGTGGTTTGGGAAAGAACACAAGCAATGATACTCCATGTGTCAAACCATGGCCAGAAAGCCCAAAAACATGTTGGAACGCAACTGCCAAATGCAATGGAGCACCAGTGTGACAGAGGTTACATCACCACATCCACTTTAGTGTTTGTGGTCATGTGGATCAACATGGTTTGGAAAATAAAACATGCAATGACTCTCCATGTGTCAAACCATCGTTAGAAAGCCCAAAAACATGTTGGAATGCAACTGCCAAATGCAGTGGTAAACCAATATGACAGAGGTTGTATCACCACATCAACTTGAGTGTGTCTGGTCATGTGGATTAATGCGGCTTGGAAAAGACCAAATGCAACGACACTCCATGCTTTAAACCATGGTCCTAAAGCCCAAAAACATGTTGGAATGTAAGTGCCAAATGCAATGGATCACCAGTGTGATAGAGGTTGCATGACCACATCCACTTGAGTGTGTCTGGTCATGTGGATCAATGTGGTTTGGAAAAGAACACATGCAATGACTCTCCATGTGTCAAACCATGGTTAGAAAGCCCAAAAACATGTTGGAATGCAATTGCCAAATTCAATGGTAAACCAATATGATAGAGGTTGCATCACCCCATCCACTTTAGTGTGTGTGGACATGTGGATTAATGCGGCTTGGAAAATAACAAATGCAATGACACTCCATGCTTCAAACCATGGTCCTAAAGCCCAAAAACATGATGGAATGCAAGTGCCAAATGAAATGGATCACTAGTGTGATAGAGGTTGCATCACCACATCCACTTGAGTGTGTGTGGTCATGTGGATCAATGTGGTTAGGAAAAGAACACATACAATGACACTCCAAGTGTTAAACCATGTTTAGAAAGCCCAAAAACATGTTGGAATGCAACTTCCAAATGCAATGGTGCACTAGTGTGATAGAGGTTGCATCACCACATCCACTTGATTGTGTGTGGTCATGTGGAACATGGTGGCTTGGAAAAGAACATATCTAATGACACTCCATGTGTGAAACCATTGTCAAAAAGACCAAAAACATGTTGAAATGCAATTGCCAAATGCAAAGGAGCACCAGTGTGATATAAGATGCATCACCACATCCACTAGAATGTGTGTGGCCATGTGGTTCAATGTGGTTTGGAAAATAACACATGCGATGACACTCCATGTGTCAAACCATGGTCCGAAAACCCAAAAACATATTGGAATGCAACTACCAAAGGCAGTGGTGCACCAGTGTGACAAAGGTTGCACCACCACATCCACTTGAATGTGTGTGGTCATGTGGGTCAATGTAGTTTGGAAAATAACACATGCAATGACACTCCATGTGTTAAACCATGGTCCAAAAACCCAAAAACATGTTGGAATGCAACTGCCAAATGCAATGGTGCACTAGTGTGACAGAGGTTGCATCACCACATCCACTTGAGTGTGTGTGGTCACATGGAGAAATGTGGTTTGGAAAAGAACACATGCAATGACACTCCATGTGTCAAACCATGGTCAGATAGCCCAAAAACATGTTGCAATGCAACTGCCAAATGCATTGGTGCACCAGTGTGACAGAGGTTGCATCACCACATCCATTTGAGTGTGTGTGGATCAATGTTGTTTGGATCAGTACACATGCAATGACACTCCATGCTTCAAACCATGGTCATAAAGACCAAAACATGTTGGAATGCAACTTCCAAATGCAATGGAGCACTAGTGTTACAGAGGTTGCATCACCACATCCACTTGAGTGTGCGTGGTCATGTGGATCAATGTGGTTTGGGAAAGAACACAAGCAATGATACTCCATGTGTCAAACCATGGCCAGAAAGCCCAAAAACATGTTGGAACGCAACTGCCAAATGCAATGGAGCACCAGTGTGACAGAGGTTACATCACCACATCCACTTTAGTGTTTGTGGTCATGTGGATCAACATGGTTTGGAAAATAAAACATGCAATGACTCTCCATGTGTCAAACCATCGTTAGAAAGCCCAAAAACATGTTGGAATGCAACTGCCAAATGCAGTGGTAAACCAATATGACAGAGGTTGTATCACCACATCAACTTGAGTGTGTCTGGTCATGTGGATTAATGCGGCTTGGAAAAGACCAAATGCAACGACACTCCATGCTTTAAACCATGGTCCTAAAGCCCAAAAACATGTTGGAATGTAAGTGCCAAATGCAATGGATCACCAGTGTGATAGAGGTTGCATGACCACATCCACTTGAGTGTGTCTGGTCATGTGGATCAATGTGGTTTGGAAAAGAACACATGCAATGACACTCCTTGTGTCAAACCATTGTTAGAAATCCCAAAAACATGTTGGAATGCAACTGGCAAATGTAATGGTGCACCAGTGTGACAGAGGTTGCATCACCACATCCACTTGAATGTGTGTGGTCATGTGGATCAACGTGGTTTGGAAAAGAACACATGTAATGACACTCCATTTGTAAAACCATGGTTAGAAAGCCCAAAAACATATTGGAATGCAACTGCCAATTGCAATGGAGCACCAGTGTGACAGAAGTTGCATAACCACATCCACTTGAGTGTGTCTGGTCAAGTGGATCAACATGGTTTGGAAAAGAACACATTCAATGACTCTCCATGTGTCAAACCATGGTTAGAAAGCCCAAAAACATGTTGGAATGCAATTGCCAAATGCAATGGTAAACCAATATGATAGAGGTTGCATCACCCCATCCACTTTAGTGTGTGTGGTCATGTGGATTAATGCGGCTTGGAAAATAACAAATGCAATGACACTCCATGCTTCAAACCATGGTCCTAAAGCCCAAAAACATGATGGAATGCAAGTGCCAAATGAAATGGATCACTAGTGTGATAGAGGTTGCATCACCACATCCACTTGAGTGTGTGTGGTCATGTGGATCAATGTGGTTAGGAAAAGAACACATGCAATGACACTCCAAGTGTTAAACCATGGTTAGAAAGCCCCAAAACATGTTGGAATGCAACTTCCAAATGCAATGGTGCACTAGTGTGATAGAGGTTGCATCACCACATCCACTTGATTGTGTGTGGTCATGTGGAACATGGTGGCTTGGAAAAGAACATATCTAATGACACTCCATGTGTGAAACCATTGTCAAAAAGACCAAAAACATGTTGAAATGCAATTGCCAAATGCAAAGGAGCACCAGTGTGATATAAGATGCATCACCACATCCACTAGAATGTGTGTGGCCATGTGGTTCAATGTGGTTTGGAAAATAACACATGCGATGACACTCCATGTGTCAAACGATGGTCCGAAAACCCAAAAACATATTGGAATGCAACTGCCAAAGGCAGTGGTGCACCAGTGTGACAAAGGTTGCACCACCACATCCACTTGAATGTGTGTGGTCATGTGGGTCAATGTAGTTTGGAAAATAACACATGCAATGACACTCCATTTGTTAAACCATGGTCCAAAAACCCAAAAACATGTTGGAATGCAACTGCCAAATGCAATGGTGCACTAGTGTGACAGAGGTTGCATCACCACATCCACTTGAGTGTGTGTGGTCACATGGAGAAATGTGGTTTGGAAAAGAACACATGCAATGACACTCCATGTGTCAAACCATGGTCAGATAGCCCAAAAACATGTTGCAATGCAACTGCCAAATGCATTGGTGCACCAGTGTGACAGAGGTTGCATCACCACATCCATTTGAGTGTGTGTGGATCAATGTTTTTTGGATCAGTACACATGCAATGACACTCCATGCTTCAAACCATGGTCATAAAGACCAAAACATGTTGGAATGCAACTTCCAAATGCAATGGAGCACTAGTGTTACAGAGGTTGCATCACCACATCCACTTGAGTGTGCGTGGTCATGTGGATCAATGTGGTTTGGGAAAGAACACAAGCAATGATACTCCATGTGTCAAACCATGGCCAGAAAGGCCAAAAACATGTTGGAATGCAACTGCCAAATGCAATGGAGCACCAGTGTGACAGAGGTTGCATCACCACATCCAGTTGAGTGTGTGTGGTCATGTGGATCAATGTCGTTTGGAAATAACACATGCAATCACACTCCATGTGTCAAACCATGGTCACAATGACGAAAACATGTTGGGATGCAACTGCCAAATGCAATGGTGCACTAGTGTGACAAAGGTTGCATCACCACATCCATTTGAGTCTGTGTGGTCATGTGGATCAAGGTGGTTTGGAAAAGAACACATGCAATGACACTCCATGTGTCAAACCATGGTCACAAAGCCCCAAAACATGTTGGAATGCAACCCCAAATGCAATCGATCACCAGTGTGAAATATGTTGCATCACCACATCCACTTAAGTGTGTGTGGTCATGTGCATCAATGTGGTTTTTACAAGAACACATCCAATGACACTCCATGTGTAAAACAATAGTCAGCAAGCCCAAAACATGTTGGGATGCAACTGCCAAATGCAATGGTGCACTAGTGTTACCGAGGTTGCATCAGCACATCCACTTGAGTGTGTGTGGTCGTGTGGATCAATGTGGGTTGGTAAATAACACATGAAATGACACTCCATATGTCAAACCATGGATAGAAAGCCCAAAAACATGTTGGAATGCAACTGCCAAATGCAATGTTGCACCAGTCTAGCAGAGATTGCATCACCACATCCACTTGAGTGTGTGTGGTCATGTGGATCAATGTCGTTTGGAAAAGAACAAATGCAATAACACTCCATGTGTCAAACCATGGTCAGAAATCCCAAAAACATGTTGGAATGCAACTGCCAAATGGAATGGAGCACTAGTGTGATAGAGGTTGCGTCGCCACATCCACTTGAGAGTGTGTGGTCATGTGGATAAATATGGTTTGGAAAAGAATACATGCAATGACACTCCATGTGTCAAAGCATGGTCACAATGACCAAAAACATGTTGGAATGCAATTGCCAAATGCAAAGGAGCACTAGTGTGATAGAGATTCCATCGCCTATCACATCCCAGGTTTAGGAATTAAATAGGATTCATGTGCATTGCATCTTGGCATCATGCAAATCTTCAAAATTCCCTACTTCAAAATTTTATTTCGTATTTGCCAAAAGATTCCTATAAGGAACACATAAGGGATTTATAAGTCCACTGTCTTCAATTAGGAAAACTACTAAAAATTATCCTATGTTGATCCCCTGAATTTTATAAAAAAATTAAGACAAAAATCATCTCAATTGAAGTTTATTTGAAAATGATATGAAAAGAACTAGAAATAGAAAAAGGAAAAAACGAACCTAGCTAACCTACCCGGTAGCAGCCTCCAGTGGCATAGTCGCCCACCCCCTACTTGCCGCCTGCTGCACGCGCGCAGCAGCGCGAGCAACGCATAGTGCAAGCCAACACCGTAGCGCAGAAGTCCAGGCCAGCCTACGGAGCAAGATCATTGCAACCCCCCAGCATCCCATCTCCAGCCCGCCACCTCCTTACAGCCGCTGACCAGCGAGACCCACCAGGATCATCCCCTTCCTCATGAATAGATCGTGCTCAACATGATTTCTTCTCCTTCCCGAACAAGATACCCGCGGATTTCTCTTGAATCTGTTGCTACCTTACCCTTTGCAGGATATCCATTCCCATAAAAAAACCTGCCTCTCAACCGTGCGAATTTTTGCCTTCTCTGAAACCCTAGCTGTGCCAATCAAAGTTTCCGACCTGCCACCGCCGTTGGAGTTCCTAGTTCAAACTCGAAGTCGAGCTTCCGCACCACCCCTTCCCTCCTACCACTCTGGTCCTCTTCCCATTGACATGTTTCCTCGTTCTGACCCTTCCCCCCACAATAGGAACCCTAGGGATCCCCGCGAGCTCGCTGGAGTGGTGTCGTGTCTGAACACCACCAGTTACATCTTGTCACCGCCCTAGGAAGCAAATCACAAAGATGAGTACATCAGGGAGCTCACTGACCTCGCCCGCATAACATGGACCATCTCTCCCATCCAGAAGACCGTTGGAGCACCTCCCACAGTCATCGTCCGAGCCATGCCGCCGTCACCATCCTCGTCGGCGGTGAGTACCAGAAGCGATTGTTTCCGACCACACCATCTTCATTGAACACATCGGATTCAATCCAGCTGAAACGGTACCCTCCAATGAGGGAACGCCACATGGCGCAGGTGTGGCATCCACGTCAGCACTGACCGGGCAAGTCAACATTGACATTTTCTGTGAAACAGAAAAAGAATTTAAAATAGCAAAAAATTATTATAACTTGTAAAAATCATAGTATATAATCTACTAGTCCAGAAATAACAAATAATATACTTATGGGAAGCTATTTTCATGTAGATTATTATTGTGCAATTGGTTTAGGCAATTACTATAAGGTTTTACCGTGATTATTTAAATATTTAAAATTCTTTCTGGAGTAATAAATTCATAATAAAATAACTATGGTTCAGAAAATTGCAAATAATATGTCTCTGAAATCGCAAGAATGAGTAGAATCTGGTTCTGCATTAAACTTGTAGGTTTACAGTACATAATATTTTAAGTATATTAAAATGCATTCTATAGTATTTTGCTTATTTAAAAAAGATATGTAAGTCCTTTTAGTGTGATTCTTGTTGCCCCTGTCTCTAATTTGGATCATCTACAAAGTAGTATTTTTGTCCAGATTTTACAACATTGTATATGACAGAGGCTTAATATTTTGAATAAAGCACTATTAATTAATTGGGTCCACAAATTGCATATTTTGGTTTTGATGCAACAAAGGTTTTCCATGCATGTCATCAGTAGCCATAATGATCAGACAACATAAACTACTACTGAAACCTTGATTTAAATTTGTCATGCATGCATTTGTGCATTTGGTTATGATTGTGAATTTTTTTATGTGTTGCAATTGTATCGTGTAGATTGTGACGAGTGCAACGCTTGTTTCTACGAGGATTATACTCTCGACACATACCGCCAAGGCAAGTAGATGTTATTTTGGTCATACATTGTCCTACTATTTTCTCTTGTGCATGTGTAGTGTTTTCCTATAGATGCATGTGTAGGAATTACTATGCTATGTTATATCCTATATATATTGTGGTAGGAATCCCTTGTAGTTGAGCCCCCGTAAGGTAGATGTTCTTAGACATGCTGTAGAGACGGGGAATGGATCACATTATGGTGAAGTATATGTTTGTTCAAACTAAAACAACATCATGTCAATGAACTACGTAGGCGAAGTGGTTGTCAACGAAGTGTAAATAATGGTGGGGAATGCCGCCCAGGGCACTGAGAAGGATTAGTTTTCTTTATTATAGTAGCTTACATGTGCAACCATGTGCCATCAAGAAATGGGAAGCTAGTTGGACTTAGTAGGTCGCGCTGACTCGAACCCAGCGTAGCCAGAGATGTAGTGAATGGTAAGGTTGGACCGGTGCGCAGTGGGGTTTGGGGAACTACTTCCCGAATGGTTTCTTCTTGGACTTCTCCCTATCATGAAATAATATGAGTGCGATGGTACGAGCTAGGTTGGCAGGTTCACATGGGTAAAGTGTGCAAACCCCTGTAGCGTTTAAACTAAGTTCTTATCCGTGTCCTCGGTTACAAACGATTTAGTTGCTTGATATCAAGGCTATGACATATTTCTACTCATCCTTAATTCTTGATTACTAAAACTTGATGGGTGAACTCAATGGGTTGAGGTGAATCAAATTGGTTTATGAAATTAGGACAAATGTATTTTAAAATGCAAGCTAGCCAAAACTCTGCTCGCCAAATAAGCATGTAGATGCTAGGTGTGTTGTCTCCTTACTTAGCCCTACTTGCCATACATTCCAAGTATTGACCCTTCGGGGTTGCTACGTTTTATGTTGCAGGATATTCCGATTATGAGTGATCGACTAGGTCGCGGTACTCCACTAGACATTTGTTCACTTATGGTGCAATTGAAGATGGAGCCTATTATTTGATTATGCTTCTGTATGCTATTTGAATATTTGAGCTAGCCTTCAGCTATGCATTGTTTAATAATTGCTGATTCTAGATCATTCGATGTAATAATGATGCATTGTTATGTTCTTTTGTATTCATATGTACTGTGTGTGCTAGTGAACCGATCCAGGGATTGGCACTATACATAGGAACTCAGCCTTATTAGGAGAGGTTGTTACCGGATGGTATCTGACATGGGTATACCCTACAGGTACTTGAGCTTGGTATATACGGTCTGAATACAGCAGAGGCCCATGGTGTCACCAAGGCCCAAACGAAGAACTCGAGTAACCTACGGACTCTTGATTGCTTGAAGAACAAGAAGAAGCTAAAGATGGAAAGTTCAAAGGGGAAACCCTAACTTGTAACCGACTTGACCTGCTACCCGAGACCTAGCCTATCTATATAAAGGCTAGGAGGGCAGCAAGGAGGACACACGCAACCCTAGTTTCCACAACCCTCGCCAGATTGCATCTGCGCACCATTGTAATCCTCGATTCCTTCAATAATTCCACGAGCAGACAAGCAGGAGTAGGGACCTCTACGAGGCCTGAACCTGGGTAAAACTTTGAGTCCCTTGTGTGCTTGTTTGCTAGCCGATAGATGTCTCTAGTGCTCCCACCTTCTCCAAAACCCAAGTCCATAACAATGGGCATTGATGAGTTAAACCCTCGTCAATTGGCACCGTCTGTGGGAATTGGGAGTGCTGATGTAGCGGCTTCTTCGGCCCCATCAACTGCGATCTACAACTCCGCAATAGTGGAGATCTGCCAGCTCTTCGGCGCGTTCGACTTCACCGTCCACACGCCAGCCACTCGCCAGGCTGTCGAGTTCGTGGGCGATGGGATCAGCTTGGCGATCGGGAGCTTCCACTTCCAAGTTGGTCAGATGGGCACGCTTCGCATACCTGACCAGTCGACGATGCCATCGATCACTCCAGCATTGTGGTTTCCTCCGCCGATCGGCACCCTCAGCGAGCGCAATGCCTCGACAATAGTCGAGAATACGGATAGCGATAGCAGTCGCGAATCCGATCTAGGCGATCTGGCAACTGAAGATGGAGCCTACGGTTCCAGATCTGAAAGTTGTGGGAGCATCAGCTTCCCCAACCACTTCATGTGCGCCGTCATCAACGCAGGCGACTCCTCCTCTAATCGCGACAACACGGGCAACGGAGGCCACGGAGCCGACCCGCCAAATGGCGGCATACCCAATGGCGGACCACCGCCAAACAACGCCCCCGTCCACAACGAAGGAGCAGTAGAACCTCCAACTATAATAAACGAGCAGAATGGCGAATGCGTCGTGATCAGGCTCAAAGAACTCGAGTGGGCTCGCTGCCGTGATGCCCTACGGGGCAACCCTCTACCCTTTGGCTCCCCGCAAGAACTGCTGATGGGCTACCATTGGCTCCTGAAGGAGGAATTCAAGCGCCAAGTGCAAACAATCACACAACTGGAGGCACGCAAAAGGCGGCAGACGAGTCGAGCCTCCGACGAGCTGGGCTCTCCTCCCACGGAGGATCCTCCTCCAAGTGCAACAAGTACCTCGCTAACAAGAGGCGGTCTCAACTGGCCCACCTCACTAAGCAAGAGCGTGTAGAAGCCGCAAAGGTCCTCGACTTTGGCTCCATGACGATGGATTCGTGTGGCAATGTGCTACCAAAAATAGCGCAAGCTGCGGTAACGGTGGCCACCATGTACCTCCTCAACAACCAACCGCCGGCTGGAGATCCTTGGGCCGCCATGCACCGATCTACGATCGCAGGCTTAGGGTTAATCGAGGCCGCCCTCGATAAGGAGCCAACACCGGAGCCAAAGAAAGGCAAGGCTCCGACAAAACGCTATTTCTCACCCTCATCCAGCGATGATAGTCACGATCTGTCTCGACGCCGCCGCTCACGGCGACATGACCACGACTACGACACACACGATGACATCACACAGCGCAAGATCGACAAGTCAAGGGCGCGACGTGCCCGATTGACTGACTCAGAAGATGAGGATGTGGAGCTAGATGCTTTAGCAGGGCCATCAGGAAAAAGCGAATGCCCAAGGGGTTTAAGCTCCCATAAGAGAACCCGAAGTTTGATGGTCTGCAGGACCCGAAAATCTGGTTGGAGGACCACATCTCCTCCGTCAGGCTCCACGGCAGAAGTCGAAGTACGGCTATGTAGTGCCTGTAGCTACAGCTATAGGGAGACGCCCAAGCATGGCTCAACAACCTCCCACGCATATCCATTCGCAGTTGGGAAGAGCTAGTTTACAGCTTTGTACGCAACTTCAAGGGCACCTACAAAAGGCCCGCGTCAATCGAAGAGCTGAGATGATGCCAGCAAAGATCGGGCGAATCACTACGCTCGCACATCCAGAGGTGGTCCATCATCAAGAATTCTCCAGAAAATATCTCGGAGGACCGCGCAATCGACGCATTCAACGGCGGCGTTTGCCGCATAGAGCTCAGGGGGGAGCTGGGCCGCATGAAGCCCAAGACCATCAACCACCTGATGGAAATCGCGAATCGGTGGGCTGACGGAGAAGATTCAGTGAAGCATCGCGTTCACTCCGAGGAGGAAGCAGAACTCGAGCACAGACGCGACCGCTGAAGAAAATGGCGAATGCGCATCTATGATGACCACGACGATGTCAACATGGTCGCAGCCGGCTATGCCGACAAGCACGACGACAACCACAACACCAGCTACCGCAGCGGTGGATACCGCGACTCCGGGAAAACCATGCAAGTATGGCAGCGCCGCACTCACGATGAAGCACCCGCCACGTCCGTTGGAGACAAGCTGTCCAGACCATGCACCATGCACTTCTACATCAACAAGCATGACGGCAAAAAGAAATCCAGCCACCTCCTCAAAGACTGCTGCGAGTTCCTAAAACTCCATGAAGGCCTGGCTCGGATGAATCGCGACGCAGTCAACAGGGGCTACGGAGCCGCCCTAGGTGTTGTGGCCCACGGAGCTCCTCCACCACCACCTGGACCACCGCCAAGCGCAGCCGCACCCGACCAGCATCACGGAGGAGAGTCGTACCCATGGGCCATGGGCACCATGATGATCCAAAAGGGTCGCCCCTCCAACCGGGTGCAAAAGTCCATCACTCACCAAGTCAATCTGGCTACAAACTCGCCACCATCTACCACTGAGTACCTCAGTGGAAGCGAGTCATGCATCACCTTCGACAAGAGCGATTATCCGCCCCAAGTACCTCGTCCAGGACACTGTCCCCTCGTACTCGAGGCACAAATTGGAGGCTTCAACATGAGCCATGTCTTCATGGATGGCGGAAGCGGCATCAACCTTATATTCGCGAGTACCTTACGAGCAATGAGGATCCCTCTAACTTGCTTCGAGGCCTCAGACACAACATTCCACGGCATCATCCCAGGAAAGGGCATGTATCCCCTTGGCAAAATCAACCTCGACATTATCTTCGGCACGCCAAAAAACTTTCAGCGTGAGCGCATCGACTTCGAAGTCGTCGACTGGCCCTCACAGTACCACTGCATCCTCGGACGTGTCGCGTTCGCTAGGTTGATGGTAGTGCCACACTACGCCTATCTGCAGATGAAAATGTCAGGCCCTAATGGCGTCATCACAGTCAACGGGAGCTTCGAGAGGTCCGATAGTTGCGACAGGGAATTCAATAGAATTTCCTAGTCCTTCGGCATGCAGGAAGAAGTCGCGAGACTAAAGTAGTCGACAGACAATAGTCTGCCTCCCCTGAGCCGGCCAAGTTCACCCGACCTATCTTTTGACTCAGCGGTGCACACAAAGAAAGTTCAGGTCCACCCATCGGATCCCGCCAAGATGGCCCTCATCGCCAACAACTTGAGTCCCGCATAGCAACTCGCACTCGTTGAATTCCTCTGTGAGCACTAGGAAATCTAAGCCTGGTGTCCAGCGAACATGCCAAGAGTTCCCAGGGAATTCGCCGAGCACACACTCAATGTCAACCCAGACGCAAGGCCAGTGAAACAAACAATTCAGCGACTGTCTGAACCAAGAGCAAAGGCAGTCGGAATGGAGATCAACAGACTCCTCGACGCCAAATTTATATGCGAGATCAAGGAAAGCACTTGGCTCGCCAACACGATGCTAGTACCAAAGAAGGACATGGATATCCTGCGGATGTGCGTGGACTTCACCTCTTTGAATAAGCACTGTCCGAAGGGCCACTTCCCGCTACCGCGAATTGACCAGATCATAGACTCCACCGCGGGATGCGAGCGCCTCTACTTCCTCGACGCCTACCCAGGCTATAACTAGATTCGAATGTAGGAGGAAGATCAAGAAAAAATAGCGTTTACAACGCCTTTTGGTGTGTTCTGCTACAACACAATGCCCTTCGGGCTACAGAACGCAGGATCCACCTACCAACGGTGCATGCAGGCTTGCCTCAAGAACCAACTTGGTCACAACATTCAAGTCTATGTCGACGACATAGTAATCAAGACCAAAGAGGAAGCCTCACTAATCGACGATTTGCGCGAAACCTTCGCCAACCTCGACCGCTACCGGATCAAGCTCAATCCGGACAAGTGCGCCTTCGGCGTACCATATGGGCAACTACTCGAGTATCTTATCTCCGCGAGAGGGATCGAAGCGAACCCGAAGAAAATAAAAGCATACTGGCCATGGAGAAGCCGAAAAACATAAGAGACGTCCAGGAGCTGGCTGGGCGAATCACGGTGCTTAGTCGATTCATCGGTCGAATGGGTGAGAAGGCACTACCTTTCTACCAACTCCTCCGCAAAGTCGACAAATTTTCGAGTGGACCAACGAGGCACAGGAAGCATTTGAAGACCTCAAGCACCTACTACCCACCTCGCCAGTACTAGTGACCCCACGCGAAAGGGAACCACTGTTGCTATACATCTCCGCCACCAACCAGGTGGTCAGCACGGTGCTCGTGGTAGAACGAGCCGAGGAAAACAAGGTCCATGGAGTACAGCGCCCAGTCTACTACCTCAGCGAGGTACTTACGCCAACAAAACAGCGGTACCCGCACTACCAGAAACTAGCGTACGGCGTCTTCATGACGGCACGGCGACTGCGCCACTACTTCCAGGAACACCCAATCGTGGTAGTCAACGACGCCCTGCTTGGGCACATCCTCCACAATCCCGACACCACCGGACGAGTCGCACTTTGGGGAATTGAACTGTCTCCACGAGAAATTACATATGAAAAACATGATGCAATCAAGTCGCAAGTTCTCCCTGACTTCCTCATGCACTGGATGGAGAACCAGCTCCCCGAAAAACCAGATATGTCCTACCTCTGGACAATGCACTTCGATGGTTCCAAGCAAAAAGACGGGGCCGGCGCAGGTGTCATACTGACATCGCCTTAGGGAGACAAGCTGAAATATATCATGCGAATGCAGTTCACCGCCTCCAACAACGAAGCTGAATACGAGGCCCTACTGCACGGGATGAGGATGGCAAAAGCCTGCGGCGCCAAGAGGCTCATAATATATGGCGACTCCAAGTTGGTCGTCAACCATAAAATGCACGAGTGCGACACACTGAACGAGAACATGATCGCCTACCGCGACCTCTACAACACACATGAAGGGGATTTCAACGGTTGCGAGCTGCAGCACATAGGTCGTGAAAGCAATGAAGAGACGGACACACTTGCCAACATAGGCTCTACCTGCGTCCCCATACCACCTGGGGTATTTCTCAAGCGCATCTGCGAACGCTCCATCAAGACATAGGCTGCAGAGAAGAAAAGCAGCGCAGCAACAGACTCGGGGGATACGCCGCCTAATGAGCCAATGGCACTCGACGACTTGGAGCTGGATACAGGACTCGAAGGACCAATGAGCGTCATGATGATTGAGCCATCCTGGACTCAACCGTACATTATGTACCTTCTCAGCAAGAGGCTACCGGACGATCCGACTGACGCACGGCACATCGCGTGGCGATCCAAGGCATTCGCCGTTATCAACGGCGAACTATACAAGCGCAACATCATAGGAGTACTCCAACGATGTGTCTCCACGGCCGATGGAAGAGTTGTTCTCCTCGAGATCCATGAGGGGACCTGCGGGCACCACGTCGGCAGTCGCGCCCTCGTTGCCAAAGCTCTACGAGCTGGATTCTACTGTCCTACGGCCATGCGCGACGCCAAGGACATCGTCGAGAAATGCAACGCGTGCCAGCGATTCGCAGACAAGCCACACACACCTGGTGCAGAGCTCCGACCAATTCCATTGGCCTGGCCCTTCGCGCAATGGGGACTCGACATGGTTGGCAAGCTCCCAAAATCCTCACGAGGAGGCTACGTCTACCTCCTGGTCGTAGTCGACAAATTCACCATGTGGATAGAGGCCATGCCAGTGACCAATCAGTCAGGATACAGCGCAGTCAAGTTCTTCGAGTCCATCGTCTACCGCTTCGGAGTACCACACAGCATCATCACGGACAATGGGACGAACTTCACATCCAAGGAGTTCCAAGAATTCTGCGAGAATCTGGGAATCAACATCAGCTATGCCTCCATAGCACATCCACAGACCAACGGTCAGGTTGAAAAAGCTAACATCCTCGTTTGCGGCGGCATCAAGAAGCGACTCCTCAGGCCACTCGAACAGGTCGCGGGTTGCTGGCCAGATGAACTACAATCAGTACTCTGGAGCCTACGCACAACTCCAAGCAGCGCCACAGGGTACACTCCGTTCTTCATGGTGCACGGGGCCGCAGCGGCGCTACTCGCCGAAGTACGATACAAAGCACCACGTGTGGTCGCTTACAGCGAGCAAGAGTCAACTCTTGCACTCGAATACTCCGTCGACCTCCTTGACGAGGCAAGGGAAATCGCCGCAGAGAAATCAACGATCTACCAGCAGAACCTGCGCAACTACCACAATAGAAGGCTACGCCTCAGGTCCTTCGTTGAAGGCGACCTGGTCCTACAACTGAAACAGCAAGGGCATCTCAAGCTCGAGTCCCCCTGGGAGGGACCATACGTGATTAAAGAAGTAATCCCAGGTGGCGCCTATCACCTTAAAGATTTAGAGACAGGAGTCGCATACTCCACCCTTGGAACATCGTGCAGCTGCGGCGCTTCTACCCTTAGTCATTTCTGTTTTACATTACAAATAAGGCTACTCAGCTAAGGCTACTTAGCCACACATTGTACCTCGTACTATCCCGCGAATAAATAAAGCTAAGTGCCCCGAAACTTTGTGTTTTTCTTGTATTTTTCGCAAATTATCCACTTGGGCGCTGCGCCACCCTATACACATATGTTCTACGAACGAACGCGATATCCTGAGTAGATGGCACGCCAATCGAAACCCTTGACAAACATCAACCCAGTTGCAACGCACCTAAGAGGTTGACAAGGGACTGAGATAAACACAAGTCAGGCTAACGAAAAGGAATCGCATAGTGCAACGCACCCACAAAACATACACGCTAGCAAAGCCCTTTTACACATCACTATCAATCAATTATACACAGCATATATACGAACTTTACAACACTGGTACAACTATGTGCAGGATACAAACTAAACTACTGTTGCAGCAAAGGAACATTGGTCTGCTCCTCAAAGAGGTCGACGATCTCCTCCACTGGGCGATCCACTACCTGGAAGTAAGGAACCATGTTCCAAGTCGAACCCACTGGCAGCGCTGGGGGTCCAGCCGCAATCGTGGCAACGTCCACATCGGGTCTATGCAGTCGCACCAGCGATAGAGCGGCCTTGGCACCAGCCACTAGCTGCTGCCGTACACACTCGTGGACCGCAATCAAATCTTGAAATTTGGCAAGAAGGGCCAGCAGGCTCGATGGAATGATGTCCAGCGGGAACATTGTCCGATAAATATTCTTCAGGCATGATTGCGACTTCCTCAGGAAGTGGAGCACTCGCGATGCACGATCCTGCAGGGTGCTAGTGCGATCGCGCGATCATGATCCACCGAAAAGTATCCACTCGCCTGAAGCTGCTCTTGGGTTAGATCATTCAGGCGAATGGCGATCCTATCTTTCTCATTCTATGGATGGCGCGCACTAACAACTATACCAAGCAAAGGCAGGAGCATGAAGACAAGGAACAACCGCGAGTGACTACAAGGAATAAGAAAACTAACATTTAAATTGGTCGCCCAACTGCGTCACCTCCCCTAACAGATATTTTTCTTGGGCGGCGGATTTCTCCGCTTTCGACTTCCATACATACGCATTACCGCGGAGCACGGGCAATTCATGCTCCAACTGCTTCACGCGGTCACGGAGTCGCGAGAGCAGAGACAGCTAATCCATCCTTGAGCACGGCGGCGCCAAGATGTCATCAAGGGATGGCGAATCCTGAGGTTCCCTCAACGGATCACTCGATGTGCCCTATCACAAGTCAAGCAAGAGGCAATAAGAAGACTAAGGCGATGCATAGACAAAAGATTTGAGTGCATTCAAGATTAACAAAGTATCAGCAGATACACTCGCCAAAAGGCATGTTCTCGACAAATGACATAAGCTATTTAACTATTACAAGATACGACTACTGAGGAGCGATTGGCTTCTTCGACTTCAACTTCAGTTTTGGGGGCCTCATCGAGTCTATGGCTATGTCAGACGCCATAGACTTTCCCCCAGCCCCTGTCGCCATAGCCTTAGCCATCTTCTTGGCTCACTGAAGGTCCTCAGAGTACTTTGCAACTGTATTGATCAGCTGCGGGCTGTACTTGCCACAAGCAGTCGCGAAGGGAGCAAAAACTACCTGTTGGCCATCAGCGCTGACAGGCATCGCCCTGGAGACTGCTGCAGGATCAACTTCGACTCCGTGTGCTTGAACCATGGCGAGTGACATTGAAGCACCAGCCGCACGGAGTGAGTTCTTGAAGCTTGAAGGAATGCCTCCATCAAAGGACTCCACCAGCTCATCCATATTCTCGATCAACTCAGCTTTGGGCGCCAGCTCTTCCCGGAGGCGACTGAGCATGCCCTTGCCCTTGGTGAGCATCCCCAGAATGGCAGCGCTACGATCTTCGACTACCGAAATGGCACCCGCCAAGGCGTCATCACGACGGAGTGCCTGGGGGTCAAAGTTCAGACCACTGGCATCTACACACAAATCAAGCATCGGCACAAAAGTCAAGTACGGCAAACAAATTCAAAAGAAGGGACACAACGAAAAATCTAGACAAGGGAATACCTGGGAGGGCCTTGGCAATCGAGAAAAGCTATTCTTTGAACAACTTCTCCCTAGCGGCAATGGAAGCGCGCATGTCCTCCTCGCGTTTCCGCGATTCGTCCCGTGCTGCGATTGCCTCACCACGGCTCTTCACCGCCGCGACAAGGGTTTTCTCGACGGAAGCAGCACTACAAAGGAGTGCATTATGCTCAGCTGTGACACAAATGAAGACAAACCGTCAGTCGAATACATCAAAAGGATACAGAGGAAAAGTAAAGAACAATCACTTTCCACTACGCGATGGCGATTGTCCAGCATTGCATGCTGATGACCCATCGCAAGCACCTACTCCGCAAGACGAGCGGCTTCCTTCACAATGAGCTACGGCAAAAACATAGTAAAGGGTCAATAGATGGCATAGATGAAAATTCGACTTCAAATCAGAAGAAGAGATACTACACTTACATGATCCTCCAAAGACTCCGAAGTCGATGGATTCGCAGACATCCGGATAACCATCCGGTGCTCCACATTGTGTGGAGAACTTGACGAATTATGCCCGGAGTGGGCCGCCAATGGAGAAGAAGGAGTGCGCTCAGCCACTTTCTTGGCCTTGGAGGTTGCGACTCCAGATTCCATCAAAAATTGGACGTCGCTAGAAGACGATGACACCGGCTGCATGCAGAAAGAAACAACATCAAAAGAATGCAACTCCAAAGAAGAACCAAAAGGAAGACTCGTATACTTACCAATCAAACTTTTCAAAATCAAAGGTTTGATCCCCCGACTCTGACGACGACTCCTTTGGCAGCCGCATGTTCTTGCGAGAAGATGGCGCCACAGCACTCACAAGAACGGCAGGTATCGGCGACTCTGCGCCAACAGCTGCACCTTCCAGAGTCGAAGGAGACGATGCATCCGAATCCTCGCTGCACGAACGCTTGCGAGTGTCCGGACCACTTGACTCGGGGGCTTCCTCCTCCACATCAGATGGGACGGTCGACTCCGACTCATCCTCTTCCAAGGCTTCACGAGGGATAACCCCTCGAGAAGAGGAGGCATACAGGGTGACACCGCCCAATCCTGCATACAGGAAACAATTTAGCACAAAGTCATGAAACAGCAAAGAAGCAGTCGACAAAGCAAAGCTACTACGTAGCACAATTGTACCTCAGGAGGAAGGTTAGCAGCATCGAACAGAGGAACGTCTAGATCATTGGGAAGCACATCCTTGGTGGTGTACTTGGTGACCAGTCGAACCCTTTTATCTACCTCACTCGTGGAAATGCCATCGGCAGATACGCGAGTGACATCGTCCGCGCTAACCTACTGGAACATAGGGTGGACTCTGGCCTGCAGGGGCTGGACGCGGCGGCACAGCCATGTGCGAATGAGGGGCAACCTCCCTCCTTTTTACCCATGCAACTCTCGAGGTCGCAGACGCGCTCATATAGCACATTTGTCTCTACGGACTCGCCGGGCATAACTACGTTCTTCCAGGAATGCCTCCACTTGCATGGCGTCGTGGTATCGAAGGGCGCGAGTCTGAAGTGGTCTCCATCGGCCTTAAGGTCGTGGATGTAGAACCACTTGTCCCTCCACCCTTGGACGGATGCTATGAGTTTGATATCGAAGTATGTGGCGGAGGAGTCGATGTGGATACCGCAGCCGCCTACATCGTAGACTACGGAGCCAGACGCCGATTGGCGCTTCAGCTTGAAGAGGCGCTTGAAGAGACAGAAGTGTGGCTTTATTCCGAGCCAGCATTCGCAAAGAGTAATGTAGCAAGCTACATGGAGGATGGAGTTTGGGGACAACTGATGGAGCTAGTGCCCGTAAAAACAGAGAAGGCCCTTGAAGAAAGGATGCAGGGGCAACGAGAGACCGCGGATGATGAATGCTAGGACATCACCCAAAAGCCGGCAGGAGGAGAGGGGATTACCTCACTGCTAGGGACACGCGCGCCAACGATTGCGGAAGACAAAACTCCGTCTTGGCGTACAAGACGAAGCTCTGAAGACTTGATCACGGATGCACGCCATGCACCATTAGTGACGCGAGTGCCCTTGCCCTTCTTTTTCCCGACGGCGGCGGTGCTGGTGCCCACAGCGGCGGAGCCACCCTTCTTCTTCGCAGCAGCCGTGGAGGTAGCGGAATTGGCCGTGGCACCTCCCTTCTTCTTCCCCATTCTACGGTGGCAGTGTGATCGGAGAAAGTAACTAGGAAATACGCGGAGCTGGTCCAGCGCCGCGAAAGAGAGGAACACAAAGAAGCAGAGGAACAACAGCAATGGCGACGGAGAAAGAGGCAGAGAAAAGAAGCAGATGTGGAAATTACCGTCACAGCATCGCTACTTAATCCATGGGAAGATGCAATCTAACGGCCAGGAAAAACCCTACAAGACGCGTGGCGTCCATCGTGCTCGACACGTGGAGGACCTGAAGTGTGAACCGTCCCCCACTACCCCCATTACGAGCGTAAATCGAGGAGGCACAGTTAAAACAAAGATTACGCACGCCCGGTCAAGTCAGAGTCAGAAAATGCGACCCACCGCTCGTCACGTCCCATCAAACTCGCTCACACGGGCAACTGAGGTTATCGCATCGTCAGCACTGACATCATCCAAAATTACGTAGCAAAATACTTCGACTACTTTAGTCCTTGCTCGAGTCTTCGACTCCACCAAGCACTCGGGGGCTACTCCCATATGGAGCGCTGGTCGCGCACCCTACGATTTTTTCTTTTTCTTTTTTACAGGAACATGGACAATCAAAGCAAACCCAACTACTCGAACCACAATTCAACTATGGACATGGGTTACTCCCGTAGGGAGCGCTCGAAGAAAATTCGACTGAAACAAGCAACAAAAAACGGCAGCAGTCGCAAAGGTTATTTCGTCCATGCCTGAGTCTTCGACTCAACCATGAACTCGGGGGCTACTCCCATAGGGAGCGCTGGTTGCGCACCTAATGATTATTTGTATATCGTACTGCGTATTGATAACATCCACACTCTAAGCTTATGGCGACACTGCCTCAAGAATTTTCCCTACAAAGAGATTGTGTCTCCTGGGTCACCCGAATCATCTCCACAGTGACAAAATTCGGATGTCGCGCTTGCAGGGTGAAGGTAAGACCTGAATAAGGCCTAGCAACGCATTCGCTGTGCACTACCAGAAATATATTCGTGCCTATAGGTACGATGAACATGCCTTGGCGGACACGTCGAGTGCTCACACCCATATACTAGAATTCGACTCCTGTAAGACCTCCCCGGCTTGAGTCGAATTACACCAGCACTTTTCTAGATTCGAGTCCGGGGACCCGAGTTCGAGTAGATGGCATTGTTTTACCCTAAGGTAGTTAACTGATATCGGTACATCAGTTAAATCAGGCACGCACATCAACAATCCCTATGACACAAACAAAGCAGTTGAAAAATATACTCAGTCATGCACTCGAAAGGATTTCTAAAGTGTCCATTCGAATCCGTGATTCTACTGGACACTCGGGGGCTACTGACATGGGTATACCCTACAGATACTTGAGCTTGGTATATACGGTATGAATATAGCAGAGGCCCAGGGTGTCGCCAAGGCCCAAACGGAGAACTCGAGTAACCTACGGACTCTCGATTGCTTGAAGAACAAGAAGAAGCTAAAGATAGAAAGTTCAAAGGGGAAAACCCTAACTTCTAACCAACTCGACCTGCTACCCGAGACCTAGCCTATCTATATAAAGGCTAGGAGGGGCGGCGAGGAGGACACACGCAACCCTAGTTTCCACAACCCTCGCTTGATTGCATCTGCGCACCATTGTAATCCTCGATTCCCTCAATAATTCCACGAGCAGACAAGAAGGGTAGGGACTTCTACGAGGCATGAACCTGGGTAAAACTTCGAGTCTCTTGTGTGCTTGTTTGCTAGCCGATAGATGTCTCCAGCGCTCCCTCCTTCTCCAAAACCCAAGTCCATAACAATGGGCATTGATGAGTTAAACCCTTGTCAGTATCAGAACAGTGTGTTGACTATAGGATCGTGACCTAGGTATAGAATAGGAAAGCCATAGGAAATCATAAGATCTTTTTATTCTATCTATTCTCTTCTTACAATTCTTTCTAGTATCTTATTGTCAATTCAATTCCCATACTCTTCTCTTTTAAAACATAGAAGAAAGATTCTTGCTATTGATGAACTCATAATTTTGTACTTATTAGATTCTTGTAATCCTTAATCTTTCTTTTTTAATCTCATCTTGTTCAAAACTTATAGATGAACACTTGTGCGAGGAAGCGCGAGATTAAAGAAAAGTTAGATGATGACCACCATATAGTCTTGATATGATTTTGTTTACATCTAACAATCGATCATTGCAAGACCTTGTGTGATAGTTGGTTTATTATGCTTAGGTTGTGATATTTGATACCCCAAAGTTCCAGAATACTTTTGAGAGTTTTTATAATGTTCTAATGAAGGTTTTGATTAAATATTCGTGATATTTTGGCTACAGTTTTCTGCCTGACCTGTTGTACTGCGTGATTTTTCATATTTTACTCGTAACTCGGATTGTGCTTATATTTTAGGATCTGGTTCGTAATTTGCTATAGTATAAGAAATAAAATCAGAAACAAATCCTAATGAGTTTAAGATGCCCAGAAAAATCTGTGAACACTGTTGTAGTTTTAGAACAGATTATGTCCATTGCTTTTAAGATTATAGTTTCACCCCCAAATGATTTTTTGTTAAAATAAAACTATTTTGTGGATGTTATGCCACTGAAACAAAACTTTTGAAACATCAACCAAACTATTTTGGCTTAAGTGTTGATTGTAATGATTGCTTGTTTGTGTGACAATTGATTGTTTCATATATTTATGGGTAATACTTCTCTAATCTTTCTACCTATAACTCGTATATTGTATACCAATAAATACCAACCCGTTGTCAACCCCCTAAGATGGAGAAGGACATATAGTCAATGAGGAATGCCACAGACAGATACTAGAGATAGGAGAAAGTACTTTTCCCACCTTATTTATATTAGATTCACATGTCTTAGATGTCGTCAGATTTGAGGACAAGTACACCATGAGGGGGTCCTCGAGGCGTGCGGAAGATAGGGGTGTGAGACGTATGGTGTTTCGGGATGGTGAGCACACAAGTTTACCCAGGTTCGAATCCGCCGGCTTTGGACGGATCCTACTCCTGCTAGCAATCCAGTAATACGGCAGAGCCGGAATATGGGTTACAAGGGTTCGCCTGTGCGAGTTGAGATTGTAGACTATTGAGGGTCTAAAGTGTTGGGTGCCCTAAAGGCTCTCCCTAGGACGGCTTATATAGATATTCGGCCTAGGGTTTACAAGAGATATCTATTCGGCTACGACTAAGAGTCGGTTACAGAGTACATCTTGAACTACAAGTAACATTATGGGCCTAAGTCGGTAAGTCTTCTGGGCCTTCCCGTAGCTGGATTGGACTCCATCTTTCTCCCTGACTGGGCCGCCCGTGAAGCAAAGCTCTAACCCGAAGTGGGCCACCCTGGTCAGTAAGGAACTGTGAGGATACCCGGAAAGTATATCCCCAACAGCAGCCCCTGGTGGCCTCCAAGATCCAAAGTCAGATTTATCATCGTCTAGCTTTATCTTCGACTTGCAGAATCTTGAAGGGTTCCTGAAACTTCACAACAAAAAATACGATCCGGGTCTTAGAAATAAGTCGGACCTATCAACAGGTTACTCAGATTTTCTAGCTTGATTTCAAACTAAGCCAGAATTTGATCTCTAACGCCACCTGACACAAGTCATGGTCAAGTGACGTCATCTGACAGACATCATGTCAGCACGACCGTTGGTGGGTACGCGGTTCGCAGAACCGAGGCACCGTTTCAATGCGTGCGCGGAGATCGAGGCGATATAATCATTGTGTGGGTCCTTCCCAGTTCCTTCCACGACGCGTGGCGGTTACACTGTAGCATTTGCACGAATCTTAGCGCGGTTAGGTGGATATAAGGGGTTAGGACTTTCTCCTTCTCTCTTCACCTGTTCCCTTGCCTTTTCCTCTCCTCCAAATCTCCCCCGCACGCATAGAGCTCCTCTGTTTTCCCCCAAAAAACTCCCAGCGCCGCCCATCCTAGGTCATCCGCCCACCGGAGAAATGGCTTCTTCTTCCTCCTCCAGCTTGGCGGCAGCGGCGGTGACGGCGGCGAAGGAAGCGGCGGTGGAGAAGGAAATCTTCCGCGGGGTCTAGATCCCCTGCGTGCTTGACGATGAGAAGCTCTAGAACATGGAGAATGAAGGGCTCCTCCGCGCCGGCGACTGGCGGAGCGGCTTCGAGGAAACCGTCCCCAACCCGCGCTCCGGCGAGCGGGTCCACTTCGCCACCCACCTCGACAGAGGTTTGTCGTTTCCTCCCTCGGAGTTCTTCTCCAAGGTGATTGACCATTACGGAGCTCAACTCCACCATCTTCCTCCCAACTCTCTCTTAGAGATGAGCGCTTATGCTTCTTTGTGTGAGGGCTTTCTCGGCTTTAGGTCGAGCTTGACGTTATTCTGGTACTAATTTCATGTCCGGAGAAACTCTATTACTGCCGGTGTTCCTTATATCACCGGTACCATTAGCTTTTCGCTTAGACGCGAGCACGCATATCCCAAAATCTTAGCTAGTGACTCGGTCAAACAATGGCCAGCCATGTTCTTTTACCATAGGGGTATTCCGGCTCCCGAAAAAACTACTGCTTTGCCGGCTTTTGTTGACAGAGCTACCACGGGCCAACCGTCTTGGGACGAGGCCGCTCCGGCTCTCAGTGACGATATGATCCTCGCTAAGAGGCGGGTCGAATATCCGATCAAACAGGGACTGAAGGGATCTGACTTGGTCCAATGCTAGGTCTCACGCCGGATCCAGCCCCTTCAGTACCACGGAGATCGACTGATGCACTCCATCACGTCGTCCAAGAAAGGCTCCCTCTGTATCAGCCCCAAAGCCTACACCACACAGGGCTATATAAGCCAGATTAAGTGGCTGATCAGGGAGCGGGTCGAGAGGAGGATCCCGGAGGTTTCTCTGGATATGCATACGGCGGAAAACCCCGTAGTACCAGTAAGCTTCTATCAGTACACCTTTTTATGTTTTTTATCTTTGAGTTATACTGCAATACGGGTATGTTTTCTTCTTTTCAGCTTGCTAACCTCCCTGAGTCGGAATTTGCTCCGCTCGAAGGATATCCTCCAGAGTTTTCTCAGGAGACAGAAGTGGTACCATTGCTGGACCTTGCGCTCAAGAAGCGCAAAGCTCCGACAGTGGCTGTTGGTACAAAGGGGGTGCCTGTCGTGAAGAGGTAACTTTCAATCACAACTTCCGCCTTTGCACTTTACTCGAATTTCCTTCCGAGATGTAATGTTTTCGACTTTACTACATTCTCAGAGAAAAACCGCTCATCAAGGGCAAGGGGAAGGGAACTTCTTCGAATCCCCTGCGACAAACGAAGCTTACCATAGCTTCTCCTGCCGTGGCTCATCCGACTCCTGCCCCTTAACCTTCCGCAACACTGGTGACCATTCCTTTTTCGGCCGTCGCAGAAGATCCGGCTCCTTCAATGGAGCCTGCGATCCTTGAATCGCAAACTGACATCACCATGGGTGAGTCAGGTTTAGATAAGGGTGAACCCTCTTTGGGTAATGATCCCTCGGCAGAAACCTTCGCCGAAAACATTCTCAACAATCCGGGACTTTCCAAGTTTGGATTGTCCCGAAAATCTGCTGAAGAGATCTAGTGGCTGGCCAGGCAATGCCTGGAGAAAAGTACCTTATCTGCCGAAGAAGAAGCGCAAGAAGCAGAGGACGTCAAGCACTCTAATCTTCTTGAACAAGTGCTTCTTCCCAACGAGAGGATCAGGTCCGAGGAGCTTCCAACTGCTCCTGTGACCCCTCTGACTCTCGGGGAGAAGGTTGCAGTTGAAGTGAACGCGAGTTTGGATAAACTCACTCGCGAACAATATGTAAGTCGGAATTCCAACTCCGGTTTTTCCTTTATTTCATATCATATCCTCTAGCCCCCAAGCATGAAGTAGGATAAATAATCCGGGTTTATGCTTCCTTAGGATGCGAAAGAACGAACTAGTGTAGCCCCAAGGCTCGTGCTGATATTAGTAAAAATATTAGCCCGGGTCTTTAGTAGCTTTCTGACTTTGGGTATTCTGACTTACAGAAAGTATATTCCTATAACCAGGATTTTTTGAAGAATGTCTGTGATAAGCGGAGAGAGATCAGAGCTCTCCGTCTTAAAAATGCTGAACTTAAATTTTCCAAGGATGAAGCCGAAGGTAAACATTCCGAGAATCAAACCTTGTCTTTGTGTTTTCAATGTCGAATTTTTTCGTTGAACTGTTATTCTTTTTGACTTACACCACTGGTGAAACAATCCTGTGCTATGATTGAAGAGGCCGAGAACCTCAAGACTTTGGTGGTGGAGAACAAGGAGCTTGGCCAAGAGCTGGATCAGCTCAAGGCGGATCATGAAAAGAGCATTGCTCAAATCCTTGAGTCCTCCACCATGGCTACTGATGAGCATGATTGCAAGATCGCTGCTCAAGATCAAAAAATGTCAGACCTCAATAATGAGTTGTGCAGAGAGAGGGACCTTTCCGAAGCGCTCCGGGCTGAACTCTAGAGTCTTCAGGAAGAGAAGACCAAAAATGACGACGTTATTTTCGGTACGTTCCATCTATCTGACTTGTCTTTTTTCTTTGACTTCTTTCAATGTCGGATTTTTCTTTAACTATCTTTGTTTATAGGTCCTCTGAACTTGACGGACTCCACCTCTACTGAGCCCCGCACCCACCGGCTTACCCAAGTCGGTGACCTGCTTCATGACTTCCGCCAATCCCTTGAGGACATTGGCGAAGCTCTCAAGATTCCGGACATGCATAACATGTCGGATTTTCAGGTGCGGGACAAGGCCAAAGAGATGCCGCAACTTGTCCAGGATTGGAACATGTCTTACGCGCGGACTGCGGCGCAAAACGCTCTCACCATGGTCATGAGCCACCATGGAAACATGGAAATATGGCAAGTAACCAGAGGGTACTGCAAAGTAGATGAAGACTCCTTTCTTCACCCGCGTGGATACTCCACCTCCAGAAGATTTAGTAGAAGTTTTCGATGATGAATGCACCATCTCGGATGTGGACATCTCGGAACGATATCAAAGACGGTGTATCCAGCAAGCCAGCAGCTCCTTCCTCTCCTGCATCATAGATTAACAGAAATATTTTTGTTATTCTAAAAAACGTGATGGGCCTATATATATGCAGTACTATTATTTTGCTAGTGCTAAGCTTTTGATCTATTCAGCACTTTTGGCTTCAAACTTTTTGTGTGCCTGAAATGTTTACACAAGCACTTGTATTTTTTCGTCTATACTTATCGTTTATCTGGCTTTCCGCCTCATTCCTTTCGTGAGCCGGCTAAACCTTCTGCCAGAAACTTTGCCGAGCAATGGAGCTCAATCACTAAACCAGTTTAAACTCGGAAACAAAGCCAGCTTCCAGTACCAACAATTCACTACTCGGAAAATGCCCGCATCCAGCAATCAGACAAATAACCAAAGTAAAGACTAGAAACTTTAGAGTTATACCCGAAGGTAGCAATTTTAGAATCGGAAATCTAAACCAGAACGAACATGAGTATAAAGTACTTTCAAGCATTCTGGGATTTTCGACTATGACATGATCATTTGGAAATAAGATGGTAAAAACTTCTCAAAAAAACTTGAGGCAACCAATACTTTTATTTCTCTCAGAGCATGTACATATATATGATTACGAAGAAGGATAAACTAAGAATAAAAGGGACGTAGCTGAGCAATATTCCATGGTCTGTCTAACTCATCCGGATTTGTACTGCCTCCATGTCTCTTTCTCTTCTTAGTAGCAGGTCTTTCTTTGACTGACCTCATGTCAGTTATTTAATACGAACCATTGTGTAATACTCGACTAACCAAAAAGGGCCCTTCCCATACTGGGGAAAGTTTGTGCTTTCTTTGTTGCACAAGCCAGAGAACCAAATCACCTTTATTGAAAGATCTATTTTGGACTCTCTGGCTATGATACTTGCGTAACTTCTGCTGATAGGCTGTAGATCACATTTCAGCAACGACGCGAACTTCTTTGACTAAGTCGAGTTCGTTTTGTCGAGAAATCTCGGCATCCTCTTCAATATACGCGGTCACTCTAGGAGAAGTGTGAATCAAATCACTAGGAAGAACTGCTTCTGCGCCATAGACCAAGAAGAAAGGTGTGTATCTGGTTGACCTATTCGGAGTCGTTCGTAAACTCCATATTACAGAGGGTAATTCCTCTACCCAAGCCCCCGCACTACGTCGTAGTGGTGCTTCGAGTCTCGGTTTTAGGATTAAACCATTTGCTCTTTTGACTTGTCTGTTAGCTTGTGGATGTGCGACTGACGCAATGTCAAGCCGGATATTTTGCTCATTGTAGAATTCAGTCAATTCTCCCATAGAGAAGTTATTCACATTGTCCATGATAATGCTATGTGGATAACCATACTGGATTATAATATCCTCGACAAATCTTTTGGCAGTTTCTCCATCACAACCTGTGACAGGTTTAGCCTCAATCCATTTGGTGAATTTATCCACCATCACTAAGAGGTGAGTAAATCCACGTGGAGCTCGTTTAAATGGTCCTACCATATCAAGCCCCTAGACCGCAAAGCGCCATGTTATAGGTATTGTTTATAGCTGATCAAGCGGAACATGAGCTTGCTTGGCGTACTTTTGGCAGCCTTTGCACATCTTGACTAATCGTTCGGCATCTGCCTGAGCTGTAAGCCAGAAAAATCCGTGTCAAAAAGATTTTGCCACTAAAGATTTGGCTGCAGCGTGGTGATCACACTCGCCTTCGTGGATTTCTCTTAAGATTTTCACTCCTTCTTCCGGAGATACGCATCGTTGAAAACCCCCATAAACACTCCGTTTATGGAGCTCACCTTTAACAATAGTATAGGCTTTTGCTCGTCGGATAGTCTGCCAGCTCAGAACCTTGTCTTCGGGTAATTTGCCATCTACCAGATAATCTAGGTACGGTTGAGTCCAGCTGGGAATTACAGCCAGAACTGCTATTAGAGGTGAATCGGATTACTCCCTTTATTGAGGGAACTTTGAGGTGCTCTAAAAAAGCGCCATCTGGGACCTCTTTCCGTGCAGAGCCTATCCGAGATAGTGCATCCGCTTCCTCGTTTTCTGCTCGAGGGATGTGTTGAACCTCAAACCCTTCGAACGATTCAGATAGATCATCCACGACAGCTTTATATGCTGCCATGTGTTTATTTGCATTACAAATATCCGACACTTGTTGGGCAACAAGATCCAAATATCCGTAACACATCAAACGTCGGATGCCAATATCCTTAGCAATCCTGATTCCATGCAGTAGTGCTTCATACTCGGCAATATTTTTTGTCGCTGTGAAGTGAATCTGCAACACGTATAGAAGTTTATCTCCTTGGGGTGATTTGAGCACCACGCTAGCCCCCGAGCCCCCTCGAGCCTTAGACCCATCAAAGTAGAGGGTCCAGTATTCCGACTCAGGGAGGGTCATTTTCTCATTTGTCTCTGTCCAATCAGCGACAAAGTCGGCAAGGATCTAGGATTTGATTGCTATTTGAGGTTTATACTCAATGTCAAAAGCTGAAAGCTCTATGCCCCATTTGGCGACGCGTCCTGTGGCGTCACGGTTGTTGATTATATCTCTCATGGGAGTTGTGCTCACCACGGTAATTGGATGCTCCTGAAAGTAGTGTTGTAGCTTACGACATGCTAGAAAAACACTGTAAGCCAACTTTTGATAGTGCGGATACTGCTGTTTTGATTCTGTCAGGACCTCACTAACAAAGTAAGTCGGACGCTGCACCAGGTGTTCCTGATTTTCCTCTGGTCTCTCCACCACCATGATGATACTAACGACCTTATTTGTCGCAGCAAGATAGAGCAACATCAGTTCCTGAGGTTCCGGCGCTGCAAGGATAGGAGCAGATGAGAGTACTTTCTTCAGGTCTTATAGTGCAGCTTCAGCTTCGTCAGTCCAAACAAAATCCTTGGTCTTTTTTAGGATTTTGTATAATGGTGTGGCTCTTTCACCAAGCTGGCTTACAAATCGACTGACCGCAGCAATGCAACCAGTTAATCTTTGTACGTCCTTCAGGCGAGTTGGCCTGGAAATATTGTGTATAGCCTTGATTTTGTCCTGGTTCACCTCTATGCCTCATTGAGACACGATGAAACCTAACAATTTTCCAGCTGGTATTCCAAAGAAGCATTTCTTTGGGTTAAGCATGATGTTGTATTTTCGTAGATTGGCGAACGTTTCCTCCAAGTCGGAAATCAGCGTTTCCTTATTTTTGGACATCACCGCAATATCATCCACGTATGCATGTACATTGCGTCCGAGTTGGTCGTGGAGGCAACGCTGCATCGTGTGCTGGTACGTAGCTCCTGCGTTCTTCGGCCCAAAGGGCATCGTAACAAAACAAAAGGTTCCGAAAGGGGTTATGAATGAAGTTTTGACTTTGTCAGATTCCTTCATCCAGATTTGGTGATAACCGGAATATGCGTCGAGAAAACAGACGAGTTACGAGCCTGCCGTAGAGTCGATAACTTGATCAATTCTAGGCAGAGCGAACGGATCTTTTGGACAAGCCTTGTTCAAGGCAGTATAATCAACACACATCCTTAAATCAGTGGTGTCCTTTTTAGGGACCATTACAGGATTGGCCGACCACTCAGTGTGGATGACCTCTTCTATGAATCCGGCTAACTTGAGCCGCGCTAGTTCCTTAGCTATTGCCTTACGATTTTCATTGCCAAAACATCGTAGGGACTATTTGACGGGTTTAGCGTTCGGGTTTACATTTAAAGAGTGCTCAACAAGTTCCCTAGGTACTCCAGTCATGTCAGATGGCTGCCATGCGAAGATATCTTGATTTGCTTGGAGGAACTTTACGAGCGCGCTTTCCTATGCACTACCTAGGCCTACGCCTATCTGGTTCACCTTGGAGGGGTCATCATCCTTCAACGGTGTCTTCTTCGTCTCTTCTGATGCCTTGAATTCTGGATTTGGCTTTGTCACCTCCTTCTTCGTTGCGGGCATCTCGGACGGATCTATTCTCTTCTTGATCTCCTGGTACTCCTGGGCGTGCAGCACGGCTTCAGCAAAGGTGGCATTTCCATCCTCGCACTCCCGTGCTTTCTTCGGGTCTCCCCTGATGGTGATCACGCCGTTGGGACCTAGAATTTTCATCATATTGTAAATTTAACACAAACGAGCCATAAAAGCCCAGTAAGCCGGACGTCCGAATATAGCGTGGTACACGCTCTTGAACGGGACCACTTCGAAAGAAAGTGCCTCTGTCCGATAGTTCTTTGGAGTTCCAAAGGTGACATCCAAAGTAATCTCTCCTAGGGAAATAGCTTGTCTTCCTAGGACAACTCCGGGAAAGATCACAGAGCTATGGTTCAGCTAGGTTTCCGAGATCTTCATCCGGCGTAGCATTTCGACATAGAGAATATTGATAATGCTACCACCGTCCATGAGGGTCTTGGAGAAACCATAACCATCAATAAGTGGATTGATGATTCAGGCGTATTTTCCTCGCCTGTGCAACTTAGGCGGATGATTAGCGCGGTTAAATGTGATTGCCACTTCCGACCAGTCCAAGTATTGGGGGACAGCCGAAACTGTTGCATTGAGCTCGTGTAGAACTGTTTTCTTGACCTTTGCTGGTGGAGATCCGAGGAAAGTGATGCAAGTGTCCTTCTTGGTGGGAAAAGTTTTCTTCCCTTCCGACTTGGGATTTGAAGCATCATCTTCCTCCATGTCAGAATCTTCCTTGGTCTCTTTTTCTTTTTCGGGATTCTACTTTCCCTTCTTCCGCTTAGCTTTGTAGCCCATGGTATCATCTCTTTTTATGTCGTCATTGAAATGACATTCGGCATTGGTGTGGGATGAGCCCCCATTGGCATCTAGGTGATGCACACATGGGTTATTGGCAATGTCGTCCCAAGAGTAGGTTTTGCCTGGTTGCTATTCTCCTCTACCTTGGACCCTTGAAGTCCCACGGCCACGCCCGCGGCCTCCATCGCGTCCTCCTCGTCCTGCAGACCCGAAAGTAGCAGTGACGACTGCCGTTTCCGTGTTGGGTTTCTCTTCCGAGGTATTTTTGCGCTTCTGAGCTTGTTGATTTGGTTGTTTTGCCGACTGAGGCACAACTAGGGCATTGAGCAATCCCTCTGCATCGTCGTCAGTGTCTGCATACTTGCTCGCTGTTTCTATCATTTCTCCCAAATCAGTGACCTTGTCACACTTCAAACGATGGCGCAGTAGACCGATTGCGAGTCCTGCGATGAAAGCTTCAATCGCGGTTTGATCGTTTACTCCTTCACAGGAGTTCTTGGTGTCGATCCATCATCCGAGATAATCCCGGCAAGTTTCTCCGGCTTTCTGGGTGCAACGTTGTAGGTCTCTGACCATACAGGGCCTCCAATATGTGCCTTCGAAATTCTGAAAGAACACACTTTGCATGTCATACCAGTTATGGATGGTGTTCTCCGGAAGTTCATTTAGCCATGATCGTGCCGTCTTCCGCAACATAAGTGGGAGATATCGGGTTGCGACCAGGTTGTTTCCGCCTTTAGCGATGCAGCAAGCTTGGAAAAAATCCTGTAGCCAGGTATCTGGCCAAGCAATACTGTCGTAGCCTTGGATATGTCTTGAGATGGCAAATCCTTTCGGGAATCTTGTAGCTCTGATGCGTGGTCCGAAGCATTTTGGGCCCACGTAGATATCATCATTTTCATAGCGCCACGCCTCTATGTTGGAGTTGATCCTGTGCCTTGCGTCGTTCGGGGATAGAGATCGTCCCGAATGTCGGCTATGGCTGCGGTGCCTTGGAGCCGGACTTCGGCTTCTACCACCACCTCCTCTGCCAAGTCGTCCACCTTGTCCCCCTTGGGAGCCGTTATGATGACTGCTTGGTGGAGAGGGTGGGGCAGCTAGATAGTTTCCGGCTGATCGCAGGCCTTTGTCCGGAGCGTTGTTATTCCGGTTCCGGGGAGGGTCTTCACTACGATGAGCCCCCTGCCGGCTTGCACTGGCATGGTTTCCGTCGTGCCTTCGTCCGTCGTTCCCACCACGGTGAGGGTCAGTTGGACGGCTTGCATGTCTAGGAGGTGGAATTTTTTGACGATCCTCCTCCTGACGTTTCTCTTTATCTTCTCCCCTTTGATCATTCGATTCTCGTCGGGGAGGGTTCCTCGGATACAGTGTAGCAATGGCCTCTTGCTCGGCCACTGGAGAGACGTCGCGTCAGCTACGTGTAGGTTTGTGACGCTGTCCTGATGATCCGGTTCTGGCGTAGTTGTCTTCCCGTCGGTCAGAATGGTGACGCTGTTACGGAACACGCTGGGGCCTTATATCATTCCAGGCTGAGTCCGTGTGACATTGGTCGGATTTCGAGACCAGTTTTCCACTTCTGGATTTCGCAGCCATCTGTTGCTCTAGACCCTTGGTGAGTAGCTTGATGCCCAATCGAACTTGTTCTGGGCCTGGGTTATTTGACAGGATATCTCATGTTGCGATAGTGTTCTGTACCGGCGTTGGGTACACCAGATCTCCTTTGTTGTCGAGACGAGGCATCCCTGGATCTCCTTCAAAGAGGACCCTGTTCACTTCCGGAAACTTACCGTCACCTATGTAACGTTTCTGGGGCTTCGGATGCAACCGAGATATGTAATCCTTAGTTGCCATGCGTTTCTTTTCCACCTGGATGTTCTTTGCTTCATCCAGGAGTTGTTGTCGACGTGCTTCTAGGGCTTGGGCCCTTTCGTCCAGCTCTTCAGCAGTAAGTTCTGTGGTTGTAGGAATAGGTTTGGTTAATGTAGCATCGATGAGTTTACGCGCACCCTCAGTGATCATGTGTCCATCCACCGATTCTTCTTTTGCGGCTCTTTTGGGATAAGTGCTCCATCCGAGTCTTCTTCGTATTCCTCGGCAATCACCTTCTCTATCAGAGGGTCTTTTTCCGGGGTCTTGTTCTTCTTGTTCCTCTTCTTTGCCTTCTTGGCAGCACCGGTAGCAAAGGCGGCTTTGGGTCCATTTCCTGGAGTCAAGCTCCGATTGGTACTTTCGGACATCTGGACTTCGGGATTATCTCTGACGTCCATGTCATCCTACGCTTTGGGAGAGTGTTCCTCGGATCCTTCATCCATGGCTTCTCCTTCTTCTGCAGCTTTGGAGTTATACTCCTCTTCATATTCTGCGGAGAACTTTCGGAAATCCGCTGACGTCATCGACTCATCCGAGGATGCGGGTACGTCGGCGTTTGTTCCAGTTGCCTCCAGCATCGGCAGAGCCGGATCTGGATCCCACATATCCGACAAAGTGTGACGCGTGCTTCTAGAGGTACCTGTGGCTCTCGCGATTAGCCATGTCGAAACTTTTGATGGTCTCGAGAATTGCATCTGCGCTTGCATCTTGCATTATCATACGTCGTAGTGTGTACCTCAGGAAAGGCCTGTCTGTCCCGGCGTCATAAGAGCCAGAATCAGTGTCGTTGACTTGCTCCTCCTGAATTTCGACTTCCACGGGTGGTTCGATCTGGGATCCGGCTCCTCCAAGGAGATCCACTCCAGATTCGACTTGGACCGCTAGGTCTTCTTCAGGCTCGGATTTCTCCACTATCTCCGCAACTGGTGCGAGCTGGGTGGGATTAGGGTTTTCTGGGATCCGGAACTCTGCCGCCTCCACGGACAAAGGGGACCCAGAAGATTCTTCTGCCTCTATCATCACCGCTGGGGTGGGTGGGGCAGGTTCAGCGAATCTGATGTAAACATCGATCTCGCCAAAAGACATGATTGTGTAGGCAGTCATGGCCTCCCTAGCCGGAATCCAAGTCTCGTCGAGAATGATGAGAGGGACGTCGCTGGCGTAGAGGATGCGACCGACCGCGATAGTCTCACTGATTCCGATTCTTGCAGATTCCGCTCGGAACGCAGATCCAAAGCTCACTTGCCCCGCGGTGGGCGTCAACTGTCGTCGGATTTGAGGACAAGTACGCCATGAGGGGGTCCTCGAGGCGTGCGGAAGAGAGGGGTGTGAGACGTACGGTGTTCCGGGACGGTGAGCACCCAAGTTTACCCAGGTTCGAATCCGCCGGCTTTGGACGGATCCTACTCCTGCTAGCAATCCAGTAATACGGCAGAGCCGGCATTTGGGTTACAAGGGTTCGCCTGTGTGAGTTGAGATTGTAGACTATTAAGGGTCTAAAGTGTTGGGTGCCCTAAAGGCTCTCCCTAGGATGGCTTATATAGATATCCGGCCTAGGGTTTACAAGAGAGATCTATCCGGATACGACTAAGAGTCGGTTACAGAGTACATCTTGAACTACAAGTAACATTATGGGCCTAAGTCGGTAACTCTTCTGGGCCTTCCCGTAGCCGGATTGGACTCCGTCTTTCTCCCTGACTGAGAAGCAAAGCTCTAACCCGAAGTGGGCCACACTGGACAGTGAGGAACTGTGAGGATACCCGGAAAGTATATCCCCAACATTAGATACAATTAAAGCATGGACTGGATGGTTAAATATGAAGGTCACATAGTATGTGCACAATATGATAACACACTCACAACCCTAGAGGAAAGAAGAATCAGATATAGTTCAACACATATCTTTGGAGATGCCTAGTTTAATTCTCTTAAGGGGGTTAGCCTTGAGAACACCACACAAACCTTGCTAGCCATTCCGAATATCGAGGACGAGATTCATCTTAATGGGGTTAGTCTGTCACATCCCAGATTTTAGAAAATGGGAATTAAATAGGATTCATATGCATTGCATATTAGCATCATGCAAATATTCAAAATTCAAAACCCTGCTTCAAAATTTTATTTCATGTTTGCCAAAAAGTTCCTATAAGGAATACATAAAGGATTTATAAATCCACTATCTTCAATTAGGCAAACTACTAAAAATGATCCTATGTTGATCCTCTGAATGTTATAAAAAATTTAAGACAAAAATAATCTCAATTGGAGTTTATTTGAAAAATATATGAAAAGAACTAGAAATATAAAAAGGAAAACAAAAGAATGAAAAAAATGAACCTAGCTAACCTACCCGACAGCAGCCGCCAGCGGCCCAGCAGCCCACCCCCTACCTGTCGCCTACCTCGCGGGCGCAGTAGCACGAGCGACGCATAGAGCAAGCCAGCACCATAGCGCAGAAGCCCAGGCCGGCCTACGGAGCAACATCATCGCAACCCGCTAGCAGCCCATCTCCAGCCCGCCCCCTCCTTCCAGCCGCTGACCAGTGGGACCCACCAGGGTCATACCCTTCCTCGCAAACAGATCATGCTCAACACGATTTCTTCTCCTTCCTGGACAAGATCTCCGCGGATTTCTCATGAATCCGTTGGTACCTTGCCCTCTACATGACATCTATCCCCACTAAAACCACCGCCGCTCACCCATGCGAATTTTTGGCTTCTCTGAAACCCTAGCCATGCCAATCAAAGCTTCTGACCTGCTGCTGCTGTCAGAGTTCCCATTTCGAACTCGAAGTCGAGCTTCCACGCTGCCCCTTCCCTCCTACCCCTCTGGTCCTCTTCCCCTTGATGCGCCTCCTCGTCCTGAACCTTTTCCCCCACCGCAGGAACCCCAAGGATCCCCCACGAGCTCGCCGGAGTTGTGCCATGTCTGAACTACACTAGCCACATCTCGTCACCACCCCAGGAATCAAAGGACGAATACAAGTACACCAAGGAGCTCACTGACCTTGCCCGCATAATGTGGACCATCTCGCCCATCCAGAAGACCGTCGGACCACCTCCCACAGTCACCGTCTAAGTTACGCCATCGTCATCGTCCGAGTCGTCGGTGAGTACTAGAAGCGATCGTTTCCGACCACATGATCTTCATTGAACGCACCGGATTAGATCCAGCTAAACCGGTACCCTCCAATGAGAGAACACCGCATGGCTCAGGCGTGACATCCATGTCGGCGCTAACTGGGCAAGTCAACGTTGGCATTTTCTGTAAAACAGAAAAGACTTAAAAATAGCAGGAAATGATTATAAATTATAATAATCATCGTAAATAATCTACTAGTCCAAAAATAGCAAATAATATACTTATGGAAAGATATTTTCATGTAGATTCTTATTGTGCAATTGGTTTAGGCAATTCCTATAAGGTTTTGCCGTAATTATTTAAATATATTAATATCCTTTTTGGAGTAATAAATTCATAAGAAAATAACTAATGTTCAGAAAATTGCAAATAATATGTCTCTGAAATCCCAAGAATGAGCAGAATCTGGTTCTGCATTAAACTTGCAGGTTTATAGTACAGAATATTTTAAGTATATTAAAATGCCTTATATACTATTTTAATTATTTAAAAAAGATCTGTAAGTCCTTTTGGCATGATTCTTGTTGCTCCTGGCTCTAAATTGGATCATATACACAGTAGTATTTTTTCCCAAATTTTACAACATTGTCTATGATAGAGGCTTGATATTTTGAATAAAGCCCTATTGATTGGGTCAACAAATTGCATATTTTGGTTTTGATGCATCAATGGTTTTCCATGCATGTCATCAGTAGTCATAATGATCAGAGAACATAAACTACTACTGAAACCTTGATTTAAATTTGCCATGCGTGCATTTGTGCACTTGGTAATGATTGTGAATGTTTGTTTATGTGTTACAATTGTATTGTGTATATTGTGACGAGTGCAACACTTGTTTCTGCAAGGATTGTACTCTCGACACATACCGCCTAGGCGAGTAGATGCTATTTTGTTCATACATTGTCCTACTATTTTCTCTTGTGCATGTGTAGTGTATTTCTATATATGCATGTGTAGGAATTACTATGCTATACGATATCCTATATATATTGTGGTAGGAATCCCTTGTAATTGAGCCCCCGTAAGGTAGATGTGCTTAGACATGTTGTAGAGACGGGGCAGGGATCAAATTATGGTGAGTATCTGTTTGTTCAAACTAAAACAATATAATGTCAATGAACTACCTGGGTGGAGTGGTCGGATTGTCAATGGAGTGTGAATAATGGTGGGGAATGTCGCCCAGGGCACTAAGAAGGATTAGTTTTCTTTATTATAGTAGCTTGTGTGTGCAACCATGTGCCAGTAAGAAATGGGCAGCTGGTTGGACTTAGTAGGTCGTCGTGACTTGAACCCAGCATAGCCAGAGATGTAGTGAATGGTTAGGTTGGACCAGTGCGTAGTGGGGTTTGGGGAACTACTTCCCGCACGGTCTCTTCTTGGACTTCTCCCTATCATGATAAAATATGAGTGTGATGGTACGAGCTGGGTTGGCCAGGTCACATGGTAAAGTGTGCAAACCGCTGCAGGGTGTAAAACTAAGTGCTTAGTCGTGTCCCCGGTTAGGGACGATTGAGTTGCTTGATATCGAGGCTATGACATATTCTCACTCATCCTTATTTCTTGATTACTAAAACTTAATGGGTGAACTCAGTGGGTTGCTATGAATCAAATTAGTTTATGAAACTAAGACAAAGGTATTTGAAAATGCAAGCTAGCGAAAACTCCACTAGCGAAATAAGCATGTCGATGCTAGGTGTATTATCTCCTTAGCCCTACTTGCCATAGATTCCAAGTATTGACCCTTCGAGGATGCTACGTTTTATGTTGCAGGATATTCCGATTCTGAGTGATCGACTAAGTTGTGGCACTCCACTCGACATTTGTTCACCTACAAGAAATTGAAGATGGATCCTATTATTTGTTTATACTTTCGTATGCTATTTGAATATTTAAGCTAGCCTTCAGCTATGCATTGTGTAATAATCACAGATTCTGGATCATTCGATGAAATAATGATGCAATATTATATTCTTTGGTATTCCTATGTACTGTGTGTGCCAGGGATTGGCACTATACAAAGGAACTTAGCCTTATCAGGTGAGGGTGTTAGATCACCGCATTGATGGCTCAGTGTTGATGTAGAGCTCGTTGGGAACCCCAAGAGGAAGGTATGATGAGCACAGCAGCAAGTTTCCCTCAGTTATGAAACCAAGGTTTAATCGAACCTGTAGGAGCAAGGAAACACCCCAAAGGTGTTGCTAGCTGAGCCTTGGCAGGGCGCACTACCAGTGCTAGTAGCAACATGGAGACCTGCACAACACAACCACAGAACTTTGTCCCCAACTTGCGATGAGTTTGTCAATCTCACCATGTTTTGCTGAAAAGAAAGAATTAAACGTATTGAATGGAAGGAAGGAAGTAATAGTTTGTAGAAAGTAAACACAAAGCAGTAAACAGTTTATAGATTGTATGTAAAGAAAAAGGACCGGGATCCATAGTTCACTAGAGGTGGCTCTCCTTAAGATAGATAACATGCTGGGTGAACAAATTACAGCGGCGCAATTGACAAACATCGAGAAAGCAATACATGCATATACTAATCATCTTGACTCCTTCGAGATTCCATTGGGCATTACAACATTATACATAGACCGCCATCCAACTGCATCTATGACTAATAATCCACCTTCAGGTTATAATCCGAACCCCCTCCGGTATTAAGTTGCAAGCAACAGATTATTGATTTATGAATTGCGTGTAAAGTAAACAATACGATTGTTCTATGAACAAAGGATTGTTGTTTTCTCCCTAGTAGCAACAGCACATCTAGTACCTTAGAGATTTCTGTCACTTCCCCAGATTACCAGAGGCATGAACCCACATCGAGCATAAATACTAACTCTTGGAGTTGCTAGCATCTACTTGGCCAAGATAGCTACTAGCAACGGAAAGCATGCAAGATCACAAATAACAAAGACATGATAGAATCAATAATCAATTTTAAATAGCATCTCAATATCCATCGGATCCCCGCAAACACAACATGCAGAATTACAAATAGATGATCTTGATCATGAACGAAGCTCACAAGATCTAAACATGAAACACAAAGGAGGAGAACCAGCCATCTAGCTACTACATGGATCCGTAGTCCAAGGATGAACTACTCACGCATCACACCGGAGGCGTGCATGGTGATGAAGAACCAGGGTGAATTCCCCTCTCCGGCAGGGTTCCGGGAAGAGCTTCAGATCCCTCCTGATCTAGGGATGGAGATGACGGCGGCTACAGACTCTTTCGTGCATTTTTGATCGGGTACTTAGGGTTTTCGTCCCAAGGGCATCTTATAGGCGGAAGGAGAGGCCGAGGGGGTGCCTAGGCTGGCCCCACCACCCCCTGGCGCGGGCCAAGCCTGGCCGCGCGGCCAGGTGGTGTGGCCGCCCTCTAGCCCTTCTCCATCTCGTATTCTGGCAGCTGATGACTTCCGGAAAAATAGGCACTTTGTCTTTTGTACCGTCCAATTCCGAGAATATTCATTTTCTGACTTTCCTGGAACCAAAAACAGGAGAAAACAGGCAGCTGGAACTATGGCGCTTGTTAATAGATTAGTCCAAGAAATCATATAAAAAGTACTCCAAAGTGTGGACAAAACACAAGAAAGTGGATAAAACCAAGCATGGAACATCAAAAATTATAGATACATTTGCAATGTATCAACATCCCCAAGCTTAACTCCTGCTCGTCCTCGACTAGGTAAGTGATAAAAAGAAAGAATAATTTTGGAGGTGACATGCACCATAAAAGACTTGATCAAAGTATTTGCAAAACATTCAAAGCTAGGATCATAGTACTTCAATCATATCATGAAAGACAAAGTTCTAGCAATAAGACAAAGAAACTATGATGCAACATGAAAAGGCACAGACAAAAGATTCATGAATGACAATGCTTTGCAAGATGTTTGTTTGTTTCACATAAAGAAAACATAGCATAATAGTATTCAGCTTGTTCGTCATAGAGTAGCAAATATAAATGCAAAGGATACCTTCAAAGTTCATAAGAGTGACTAGATACAAATAGTTTAAAACAAGCAATATCAAGTTATGCATCAATCAACTAGTATTGGGACAATGCACATAGAACTAAGAATGGCCACTATGCTCTCAAAGTAGGTGCATAAAGATAGAAGGTGGAGGCTCAATGTAATGGTGGAAGAAAGGCCTTCATAGAAAGAAGTAGGGATTCAAGTCTCATAAACAGCTTCCAAAAATTATGGTACTTGTTAGCTTTCAGCTCTCATTGCCCCTATCATAAGCATCTTGAAGGTGATTAAGGTTAAAGTGACACAACTAAGAGGATATGCTTGACAAGTTATAAACCGAAATCTCATGCCCCTTACTTACGAAGACCGAACCTCATGCTACTCAACTTTAGTCACAAGTAAGCTCTTGTCATTGTAAGTACATGTGTATCATAAAGAACCGCCAACGGGGTACCCCTCGCACATGATACAGGAGCTATCCCATAATCAAAATGACAAGGCAAGCAAACAATGAGCATCTCAGCGATCTTTTTATTTGCTATTTACATAGGTTTTTACTGAGGATGCTTCATAGAGTGCTTATTATGGTGATGCTGCAAGTTTCCACCATGATTAGGCATCGATTAGGCTAGCGGCCCAAGCGTTTCTCTAACACACATACAAACTCCATAATCTTACAAGTTCCACTTTTATTTCACACCGCTGGGATCCATAAGCAAAAGAACATGATTTCAACGGGGGTACAAAGTACAAGTGCAATGTTGAAAGCGTTCCCCATGATACATGGTTCTGCTAATTTCAACTTATAAAGCGCAAGCATATACGCGACAAAGAAGGACCCAATGATTCAAGTTTATTAAAAAAGTAAAGTGTGCCATCAAGTTCGTGAGAGCTTTAATCACTAGTTTTCTCATAACAAGTTTAATTTGGAAGGTAAACAAAAGCATGAATATACTTGGAATAGCATAAGCTAGTAGGTAGGTATGGTGGACTCTTTGGAATAACTTGGTTTAGGGAGTTGGATGCATGAGTGGAACTCATACTTGGTTGTGGAGGCTAGGAAACGACTGGGAGCGACAAACTAAGAGAGCAATAATGGTCATAATCACGCAGAGCGACAAAACATCATTGATCAAAGCATAAACTGATACTACAAGTTGAAAACTAAAGGGTCGTAAAGGCTTATGGTGACTTGAGATACTCATAACATGGTGTGAGCATGCACCAAGTCAACCCAAATAAAGCATCAAAGGAGAATACCACTATACTATGCTTTAATATGCTAAAACAACGCATGATTCATCCAATGCACATTAAGCAATCTCAAGTGTTTATAACAAGTCATGCTACAGCAAAGAATACTAAGCATAAATCCAAAACAATATCAAGCATGGCATGACAAAGCATAGGCCATAGTCAAAAACAAGCTCTTTTTACCACATAAGTATGAACTTTCCTACTCTTTTCCAAACCAAACGAAACTATTTGCAAACCAATGTATGAAAGAGGGGGTCCAACTAATTTATTCAGCAAACTTAGCAAACAAAAGAAAACAAAAAACCAAAACGAAAACGAAAAAAAACATACGCTCCAAGAACAACACAACTATGCATGAAACAATAAAAATGAAGCGTTTGGAAGGAACCTGGGATTTTTATTGATGAAGAAGGGGATGCCTTGGGCATCCCCAAGCTTTGACGCTTGCACTTCTTGGATATTTCTTGGGGTGACACGCGTGGCATCCCCAAGCTTGATCTTTAGTCCATCCTTCATCTCATTACTCATTCCTTCCATACACCTGAAATTTTTCCTCATACAAAACTTCACACAATCTTTATTAGCAACATTACTGCACTCAAGATAAATAAGTCTTAAGGTTCAGTTCTAACACCAAATAAACTTCAATTAAAACAATAGCTACTGTAGCACTTCCCTCAAAAAGCTCAATTCCCCAAAAGAACTCAAAAAGGAACCAACAAGAAGCAAATGCAGAAAATGGCAGAAATCTATCAAAACAGACCAGCAGGTAAAGACGAATTTTTTCAAAGACCTTCTGTTGCTCAAATCAAAAATTATTGAACTAACAAAAGTTAGATAACAACCTGGGGCAGAAGCACAAAAATTCACGTCCCAAAAAGATGTTCAGAGATTTTAGACGAATGTTTACGGTGAAGCACAGAAATCTGTTTTGGGACAGCAACTTTCCCAATCATTACTTCTCTCTCATTAGAGGTTACTCTTGGCACAAAAAGCAAATAAAAAGGATAAGGAGAGGTTATTATATAGGTAATAACTTCCAAGACTCATCTAAAACTTTTGGGTTATCTCCCAATAAGTACTTTTCTTTAACGCCTTTAAGTTAGGCACAAGAAGCAAGAAAAAGAATCAAGTATTCTCAAATGAAGAAGCATTAAGACCAATACCAGAAATATCTTCAATAATGCAAGGTATATAATCCAAATAAGTACTAGAGGATCCTTTCTCAATGATCTTAGGTTCACTATTCTCATCAAAAGGGTTTGCAGGAACAATCCAATCAAGATTCTTTTCTATGGCATCATGTATTGCTTCTAGTTTAAAGGGTATTGGTATCTTAGGTTCCTCCCCATTTGGTTCGGTTTTATTCATCTTTTATTGTGTACCAACAACATGTACACATGAGCCTAGCATATTGAAACGTTCAAAGACTTTTCTAGCTTCTTTGGCAACATCATCGAACTCCTTAAACAAAGTTTCTAGAATAAAATCCCTCTTTTCAGGGTCCTTAATTTCTTTAAGCCTTAAGAAACATTACATGCATTAACGGGTTGAGGTTAACAAACCTAGCTTCTAACATGTGAATTAAAGAAGCTGCAGCAATCTCATAATTTGGAGCAAGTTCTGTAAGGGATCTATCCTCAGTATCCTCATGTTTACTAACATGATTAAAGAATTCTTCAATATTATGTTTCCCAATTATAGAACCACTACCAATCGAAAGGTCTTTCAGGGTGAATTTAGGGATCAACATGGTGAGCTAAGAAAGTGGTGACAACTAAAGGAGACTTAATTTTTTCTCTGTTTTTGATAAAGAAAGCAAACTAGTAAAACTAATTTTTTTGCGTTTTTGATAAAGAAACAAGCAAACAAAGCAAAAAGAAACTAAGAAAAACAAAAATAACAAAGTAAAGAGATTGGTTATGAGGGACTCCCCTTGTGAAGATGTCCTTGACTCCCCGGAAATGGCGCCAGAAAAATGCTTGATGGCTCAGTGTTGATGTAGAGCTCATTGGGAACCCCAAGAGGAAGGTATGATGAGCACAGCAGCAAGTTTCCCTCAGTTATGAAACCAAGGTTTAATCGAACCAGTAGAAGCAAGGAAACACCCCAAAGGTGTTTCTAGCTAAGCCTTGGCAAGGCGCACTACCGGTGCTAGTAGCAACGTGGAGACGTGCACAACACAACCATAGAACTTTGTCCCCAACTTGCGATGAGGTTGTCAATCTCACCGTGTTTTGTTGAAAACAAAGGATTAAACGTATCGAATGGAGGGAAGTAATAGTTTGCAGAAAGTAAACACAAAGCAGTAAACAGTTTATAGATTGTATGTAAAGAAAAAGGACCAGGGTCCATAGTTCACTAGAGGTGGCTCTCCTTAAGATAGATAACATGCTGGGTGAACAAATTACAGCGAGGCAATTGACAAACATCGAGAAAGCAATACATGCATATACTAATAATCTTGACTCCTTTGGAACTTGATTGGGCATTACAACATTATACATAGACCACCATCCAACTGCATCTATGACAAATAATGCACCTTCAGGTTATCATCTGAACCCCCTCCAGTATTAAGTTGCAAGCAACAGATTATTTCTTTACGAATTGCGTGTAAAGTAAACAATACGATTGTTCTATGGACAAAGGATTGTTGTTTTCTCCCTAGTAGCAACAGCACATCTAGTACCTTAGAGATTTATGTCACTTCCCTAGATTACCAGAGGCATGAACCCACTATCGAGCATAAATACTAACTCTTGGAGTTGCTAGCATCTACTTGGCCAAGATAGCTACTAACAACGGAAAGCATACAAGATCACAAATAACAAAGACATGATAGAATCTGAAATAGCATCTCAATATCCATCGGATCCCCGCAAACACAACATGCAAAATTACAAATAGATGATCTTGATCATGAACGGAGCTCATAAGATCTAAACATGAAAGCACAAAGGAGGAGAACCAGCCATCTAGCTACTACATGGACCCGTAGTCCAAGGATGAACTACTCACGCATCACACCGGAGGCTTGCATGGTGATGAAGAAGGACTCCAGGATGAATTCCCCTCTCCGGCAGGGTGCCGGGAAGAGCTTCAGATCCCTCCCGATCTAGGGATAGAGATGACGGCGGCTACAGACTCTTTCATGGATTTTTGATCGGGTACTTAGGGTTTTCGTCCCGAGGGCATCGTATAGGCGGAAGGAGAAGCCGAGGGGGTGCCTAGGCTGGCCACACCACCCCCGGTGTGGGCCAAACCTGGCCGCGCGGCCAGGTGGTGTGGCCGCCCTCTGGCCCTTCTCCGTCTCGTATTCTGGCAGCTGATGACTTTCGGAAAAATAGGCACTTTGGCTTTTGTCCCGTCCAATTCTGAGAATATTCATTTTCTGACTTTCCTAGAACCAAAAACAGCGGAAAACAGGCAGCTGGCACTGTGGCTCTTGTTAATAGGTTAGTCCAAGAAATCATATGAAAAGTACTCCAAAGTGTGGACAAAACACAAGAAAGTGGATAAAACCAAGAACAGAACATCAAAAATTATAGATACATTTGCAATGTATCAACATCCCCAAGCTTAACTCCTGCTCGTCCTCGAGTAGGTAAGTCATAAAAAGAAAGAATAATTTTTGAGGTGACATGCACCATCAAAGACTTGATCAAAGTATGTGTAAAACATTCAAAGCTGGGATCATAGTACTTCAATCATAATATGAAAGACAAAGTTCTAGTAATAAGACAAAGAAACTATGATGCAACATGAAAAGGCACAAACAAAAGATTCATGAATAACAATGCTTTGCAAGACGTTTGTTTGCTTCACATAAAGAAAACATAGCATAATAGTATTCAACTTTTCCTTCATAGAGTAGCAAATATAAATGCATAGGACACCTTCAAAGTTCATAAGAGTGACTAGATAAAAATAGTTTAAAACAAGCAATATCAAGTTATGCATCAATCAAATAGTCTTGGGACAATGCACATAGAACTAAGAATGGCCACTATGCTCTCAAAGTAAGTGCATAAAGATAGAAGGTGGAGACTCAATATTATGGTGGAAGAAAGGCCTTCATAGAAGGAAGTAGGGATTCAAGTCTCATAAAAAGCTTCCAAAAATTATGGTACTTGTAGCTTTCAGCTCTCATTGCCCCTATCATAAGCATCGTGAAGGTGATTAAGGTTAAAGTGACACATATAAGAGGATATGCTTGACAAGTTATAAACCGAAATCTCATGCCCCTTACTTACGAAGACCGAACCTCATGCTACTCAACTTTAGTCACGAGTAAGCTCTTGTCATTGTAAGTACATGTGTATCATAAAGAACCGCCAACGGGGTACCCCCTGCACATGATACAGGAGCTATCCCATAATCAAAATGACAAGGCAAGCAGACAATGAGCATCTCAGCGATCTTTTTTTTGCTATTTGCATAGGTTTTTATTGAGGATCCTTCATAGAGTGCTCATTATGGTGATGCTGCAACTTTCCACCATCATTAGGCATGTCTTAGGCTAGCGGCCCAGGCGTTTCTCTAACACACATACAAACTCCATGATCTTACAAGTTCCACTTTTATTTCACACCGCCGGGATCCATAAGCAAAATACATGATATCAACGGGGTACAAAGTACATGTGCAATGTTCAAAGCGTTCCCCATGATACATGGTTCTGCTAATTTCAACTTATAAAGCGCAAGCATATACGCAACAAATAAGGACCCAATGGTTCAAGTTTATTAAATGCAAAAATGTAAAATGTGCCATCAAGTTTGTGAGAGCTTTAATTACTAGTTTTCCCGTAAGAAGTTTAATTTGGAAGGTAAAAAAAAGCATGAATATACTTGGAATAGCATAAGCTAGTAGGTAGGTATGGTGGACTCATTGGAATAACTTTGTTTAGGGAGTTGGATGCATGAGGGAACTCATACTTGGTTGTGGAGGCTAGCAAAAGATTGGGAGCAACACACTAAGAGAGCAATAATGGCCAAATCATGCAGAGCGACAAAACATCATTGATCAAAGCATAAAGTGATACTAAAAGTTGAAAACTAAAGGATCATAAAGGCTTATGGTGACTTGAGATAGTCATAACATGGTATGAGCATGCGCCAAGTCAACCCAAATAAAGCATCAAAGGAGAATACCACTATACTATGCTTTAATATGCTAAAACGACGAATGATTCATACAAGGCACATTAAACAATCTCAATTGTTTATAACAAGTCATGCTACAACAAAGAATACTAAGCATAAAGCCAAAACAATATCAAGCATGCCATGACAAAGCATAGGCCACAGTCAAAAACAAGCTCTTTTTACCACATAAGCATGAACTTTCCTACTCTTTTCCAAACCAAACCAAACTTTTTGAAAACCAATGTATGAAAGAGGGGGTCCAACAAATTTATTCAGCAAACTAAGCAAAGAAAGCAAACGGAAAACCAAGACGAAAACGAAAAAGAAGACGCTCCAAGAACAACACAATTGTGCATGAAACAATAAAAATGAAGCGTTTGGAAGAAACCTGGGATTTTTATTGATGAAGAGGGGGATGCCTTGGGCATCCCCAAGATTTGACGCTTGTACTTCTTGGATTTTTCTTGGGGTGACACGTGTGTCATCCCCAAGCTTTAGCGTTAGTCCATCCTTCATCTCATTACTCATTCCTTCCATACACCTAAATTTTTTCCTTCATACAAAACTTCACACAATCTTTATTAGCAACATTAGTGCACTCAAGATAAATAAGTCTTAAGGTTCAGTTCTAACACCAAATAAACTTCCATTAGAACACTAGCTACTGTAGCACTTCCCTCAAAAAGCTCAATTCCCCAGAAGAACTCAAAAAGGAACCAACAAGAAGCAAATGCAGAAAATGGCAGAAATCTGTCAAAACAGACCAGTAGGTAAAGACGAATTTTTTCGAAGACCTTCTGTTGCTCAAATAAACAAGTGTTGCACTAAAGAAAGTTATATAACAACCTGGGGCAGAAGCAAAAAATTCACACCTCAAAAAGATGTTCAGAGATTTTACATGAACTTTTACGGTAAAGCACAGAAATCTGTTTCAGAACAGCAACTTTCCCAATCATTACTTCTCTCTCATTAGAGGTTACTCTTGGCACAAAAAGCAAATAAAAAGGATAAGGAGCGGTTATTACTGAAATAATAACTTCCAAGACTCATCTAAAACTTTTGGGTTATCTTCCAATAAGTACTTTTCTTTAACGCCTTTAAGTTAGGCATAAGAAGCAAAAAAGAATCAAGTGTTCTCAAATGAAGAAGCATTAAGACCAAATTTCTTGCCCTTACTTCTCTTACTTTTATTCTTAACCTTGGGGAAAATATGATTGTTTGGTGGAGAAGAAAGGTGCATGGTCCCCTTTCCCACATCTATTACTGCTCCAAGAAGTTCTAATAGGGACCTTCCAAGTGTAATTTGTCCTTTTCCTGCATATTCAATAACAAGATAATCAGTAGAAATCATTTTCCCAAGGATCTTTGTAAACACTCCTTCAGCTATTCCAATAGGTAATATGGTAGCATTATTAGCAAGAGATATCTCTTTTCCTCCTTCAGTAAGCCCCCAAAGATTCAAAGATTCATAAATATCTTTGGGCATAAGACAAAATTCAGACATGATATCACAGCGAGCTTGAAAAGTTTCAGTGTTTATCTCAATATTTACTATAGGGAGCCACTTTGATGGTTCAGAATTTATTGGGACATAATTGTGATGCTCCCTAAGCGTATTATAGCAATCTTTTAAGCTAGTAGTGCTAGTCTCAAGAGTGTTCAATCTAGCAAATATTCTTGCGAAAGAAATATTAGTTTGGCTAGGAAAGTTGTAAGTGAGGATCAATTTCTTTATAGCATCATCCTCATTACGTTGGAGGAAATCTCCTCCCACAATAGCATCTAACGCATATCTATAGCAAAGAGCAATTCCAAGGTAAAAACTGCTAAGGAACAAGCTTTGTGTTATTTTAGGCTCAGTTTTTTCATGTAGATAAGAGATTCTAGACCAAGATTCCTTCAAGCTTTCCTAAATTCCTTGTTTAAAAGTGAAAATCATTTCCTCGGGTGACATGGTGACTAGAGCAAGGCTAGACATAATAGCAACTTAAGATAGGAACTAATTTTTATGTGTTTTCAATAAAGAAAGAAAACTTGTTAGACAATTTTTTTTGTGTTTTTGAATAAAGAAACAAGCAAACAAAACAAAAAGGAATTAAGCAAAACAAAAATAACAAAGTAAAGTGATTGGTTATGAGGGACTCCCCTTGTGAAGATGTCCTTGACTCCCCGGCAACGGCGCCAGAACAATGCTTGATGGCTCAGTGTTGATGTAGAGCTTGTTGGGAACCCCAAGAGGAAGGTATGATGAGCATAGCAGCAAGTTTCCCTCAGTTATGAAACCAAGGTTTAATCGAACCAGTAGGAGCAAGGAAACACCCCAAAGGTGTTGCTAGCTGATCCTTGGCAGGGCGCACTACCGGTGCTAGTAGCAACGTGGAGACCTGCACAACACAACCATAGAACTCTGCCCCCAACTTGCGATGAGGTTGTCAATCTCACCGTCTTTCGCTAAAAACAAAGGATTAAATGTATCGAATGGAAGGAAATAATAGTTTGCAGAAAGTAAACACAAAGCACTAAACAGTTTATAGATTGTATGTAAAAGAAAAGGACCGGGATCCATAGTTCACTAGAGGTGGCTCTCCTTAAGATAGATAACATGCTGGGTGAACAAATTACAGCGAGGCAATTGACAACATCGAGAAAGCAATACATGCATATACTAATCATCTTGACTCCTTTGGAACTTGATTGGGCATTACAACATTATACATAGACCGCCATCCAACTGCATCTATGACTAATAATCCACCTTCAGGTTATCATCTGAACCCCCTCCAATATTAAGTTGTAAGCAACATATTATTGCTTTACGAATTGTGTGTAATGTAAACAATACAATTGTTCTATGAACAAAGTATTGTTGTTTTCTCCCTAGTAGCAACAACACATCTAGTACCTTAGAGATTTCTGTCACTTCCCTAGATTACCAGAGGCATGAACCCACTATCGAGCATAAATACTAACTCTTGGAGTTGCTAGAATCTACTTGGCCAAGACAGCTACTAACAATGGAAAGCACGCAAGATCACAAATAACAAAGACATGATAGAATCAATAATCAATCTGAAATAGCATCTCAATATCCATCGGATCCGCGCAAACACAACCTGCAGACTTACAAATAGATGATCTTGATCATGAACGAAGCTCACAAGATCTAGACATGAAAGCACAAAGGAGCAGAACCATCCATCTAGCTACTACATGGACCCGTAGTCCAAGGATGAACTACTCACGCATCACACTTAACATATATGGGCCTAGGGGAATGCATTGTGTATTTGGCTACTAATCGTAGGGGTTGCCGGAGTGACAGAAACATGAACCCCCGTTAGGAAACCATTGCACAAGGGACATAAGTGTCTTAGAGTTTAAAGTTGTGGTTAGGTTTCTACCTTAATTACTTTCTTGTACTTACGGATGTTTGCAAGGGGTATAATCACAAGTATGTATTAGTCATAGGAAGGTCGGTATATTAGCACAGGTTCACCCACACAACACTTAGCAAGCTAAAGAAGATTAATCAACTATATGAAGCGAAAGATAGTCTTCCCATGTGTCCTCGAGAACGTTTGGTCATCTTAAGTAATACAACCGGCTTGTCCTTTGCTGCATAAAGGATTGGGCCACTTGCTGCATTTATTCCTACTGTCTTTTATTTACTTGTACTTTGTTTACTTGCTTTATCAAAACCCCTAAAAATCCATTTGCTAAGTATTTGTAGAGAATTCCTGATCCATACCACTAGCCAACACCTTCTGCTCCTCGTTGGGTTCGACACTCTTACTTATCGAAAATACGGGGATACACCCCCTATACTTGTGGGTCAACAAGACTATTTTCTGGTGCCGTTGCCGGGGAGTGGAGCGCTATTGGAGAGTGGAACTGGTAAAGGAAACTTCTACTGTGAGTATTGTTTACTTCTGTTAGTTGCTTTATTTTTGTGTTGGATAGTTCGCTAAGTTTCTTATTTGGTAATGCTACTACCACTGCTAAGGTAGTAGATAAACCACCACCTGCTGAGAAAGATGTTTTTAAAATACCTACAAGAATTATTGATCGTGTTATGGATAACTACTATGTTGGGGATGGAACTGTCCATCCCAGTGATCATTTACTCTTTATACACGAATTATGCGGGTTGTTCAAGTGTGCAGGTATTACTACATATCAAGTTAAGAAGAAGTTATTCTCATTATCGCTAAAAGGAAGAGCTGAGGAATGGTATAAGCTGCTGAAGAATGGTCAAGCTCTAGAATGGGAGGAAATAGTGCCTCTCTTTTATTTGATGTTTTATCGTCCTAGTGAGATTCATAAAGATCAGAATCAAATATACAACGTTTGGCCTCTTGATGGCGAGAGTACAGCTCAAGCTTGGGGGAGATTGAAGTTACTAATGCTAAAATGTCCCATTCATGAGCTCCCCAACAATATTATTATCAATAACTTTTATGCAAGGCTCCCTCTACATGATAAAGATTTATTGGACGCTTCTTGTGTTGGATCATTCACTCGCATGGAAGAAGAAGCTAAATGGGATCTTCTGGACCGTATTCAAGATAATGCTGAAGCTTGGGAGAATGACAAAGGAAGAAAGTCAGGTATAAATTATGATTATGAATGCATTAAATCTTTTATGGGAACTGATGACTTTCAAAATATCAAAAATGCTTATGGTCTAGACTCTCAAGCTATTGCTTCTTATTTTAAGGCTTTTGCTTCCTACATTGAAGTTCCTAAAAAGAAGTGGAATAAGTATCATGAACCTTATAAAGATATTACTAAGTGTGTTCCTGCAAGAAATACTGAAGTTTATACTACTAATCATGTCTTACCTAAACCTTACATTGAGAAAATCCATTTGCCATGTAAGATGAAGGAACACTCTATGATAGCTAGTATGGTTAATGAAAGTATGAATGAAGCTGTTGAACCTGATAAACAAATGGTTGATAAACCCATAATAGCAAATGTGAAAGACTTTGTTATTAAATATGTAGAAGAGGAACACACTATCCTTTGTAAGGATACCTCTAATATTGTTTCACAAAGTAGCGTTATGAGAGCTAGTATTCCTGTGCTTTCTGTTAGGATAAGTGATCATTGTTACGATGGTCCTTGTGATAGTTATATTGTTAAGTTTATGCATGATACTGAAAGTTATTATGAGAGAGGGAAAAGTGTTCGTATGCGTCTCAATAATATCAAGTTTCCTCGTTTTATGCTGAAAGTTTTTGTGTTGCACTTCTTTTGCCTTCTTATGCAAGTAGCCTTTGGTTTCAACAACTTGTTTGTTTACAAAATTCCCTTGCATAGGAAGTGGGTTAGACTTAAATGTGTGTATTTTTGCTTCTTAATGCTCTCTTTCACTTCAATTCATATTCCTATGTGAGCATCTCAAAAATTATCATGCCCATCTTAATGGTTATAAAGAAAGAGCTTTTTGGGAGACAACCCAATTTGTTTTTTGCTTTCAGTTTGTTTTTGTTTCTTTGAGTAGTGGAAGTTATTACTTCGGTAATAACCGCTCCTTATCCATTTTGTTTGGTTTTTGTGTCAATATCAACCTCTAATAAGAGAGAAGTAATATTTGGGGAAGTTGTTGTCCCAAAACATATTTTTGTGCTTCACTGTAAAAATTCGTGAGAGATCTATGTATGTCGGATTGAGCTGTAATTGTTTGTGCTTCTGCCCCAGGGTGTTATTTAAGTTTCGTTAGTTTTGCACTTTTTGATTTGAGCAACAGAAGATTTTCAAAAAAATTGATATTTACCTGCTGGTCTGTTTGACAGATTTTGCCACTCTTGCATTTGCTTCTTTATTAGATTTCCTTTTTGAATTATTTTTGGGTTTTTGGAAGGATTTTCTACAGTAGCTTATGTTTTGATGGTTTTCAGTTGAAGTTGAACTCAAAAGGTTTTATCACTTCACTTATACTAATGTTGCTAATGAGAACTGTGTGAGGTTTTGTGTCAAAGAAATTTCCAGGTAGTGGAGATAATGGTGTAATAAGGAAGAGAAGGGTTTTATGACTCAAGTAATAAGTGTATGAAGATGAAGATATTGATGTTATTCAAGTGATGACTCTGGAAGAATCTACTAGATACCAAATTTAGAGACCTGCAGAGTCTGTTTTCAAATAGGTAATAGTTTTGGTAAGAAAAGTTCCGCGAAAATACTATCCAACTATATTTTTGCAGTTTTTAGTCAATAAGGAAAGCTACGAAGCGAAAGCGGGACGGAAAAGGAGCCAGGGTGGCTCACACCACCTTGTGGCGTGGGCCCACCCCTGGCCGCACCACCAAGTGGTGAGTCCACCCCGGACTCCGCCTCCGACTCGTTTTCGCCTAGTACCTTCCTTTTGATATGAAACTTCGTAATATATAACCCCCCAGATCTTTTGAGGTTCGTATTCGTGTTTTCGTCGTGTTTTTGTTGCGATCTGTTTCTGCTAGGACATACTCTTTGAAAGGTTAGAAGCACAATGGTGTCCGCCAAGGATAAAGGGAAGGAGCCTATGGAGGAAGAGCTCCAAGACCCTGGGAAGGAGAAGAGATCAAGAGTGAAGGTGAAGAGGAGCAAGGCCAACATCCACACACCGGCACTACCATTGCAAGCATTGGAGTGGTGACAAAACCTGTCAGGGTTAGAAGGACTGCACCGATGCAGACTGGGGGGAAAGCTCCTCGTCCCTGCTTGGCTCCACGGTCACTTCCTCCACGAACCAAGAATCCTTTCCATACTCTTATCCATGAGCATCAATACCAGAATATGCCCAAGGGGAAATTACCGTCCAATTGGGATTTGCCTCGTTCTAGCCATGCAGGAAAAGAAGACTTCAAGGAGGAAGAGTGGGGAAAGAATAGCAAGAGCTAGAATTCTCAACCCGACATGATCATGAGCCGCATTAAGCAAAACTCACAGCTGATTGTAATCTCACCTTCGAGATTGAGGACTTGGAAACTGGTCAAGAAGCTCATCGAGAGGATACCACCACCACCGAAGGAGTAATTCGTCATCAGGTTTGGCATCCCCTTGGTTTGTTCCAAGCTTGGGGGAGTGCCACGGTATCACATCACTATCTTCTATCTTTTTACCTTATTAGTAGAGTCATATCATGAATAGAGAAGTTATTATGTAGGATGGTTTGCATTATGGAAGTGTCCCCTCTCTCGTTAGATATGTATCCCTTAGTGTGAGTTGCCGTTATGGAATATTAATGAGAAGTTCTATCATTTACTCTTTTGCATAGCTTATATTAGTTTTCAATTCGTGGTTATATGATTGATCTTGTTGTTAGTATTGGTATCACTTTGGGATCATTGAGTTAATTTAGTTGGTTTTGGCAAACCTGGCTCGGTCAGTAGCAACACTTTTTGAGAATTGAATGAAAAAGACAAAAGGACTCTAAAGAAAAATAATTTCATCATCTTTCATTCTTGATTTGCTCATAAGTTTAGTATTCTCTAGTTAAGATCTTCTGTGCTTTCAAGGAAGATTGCATGTTTGTCTTTATTGCTTGTATGTTTGTTTGTTTCCTTGAACTCTTGTACTTGCTACCCAGCCTTGCTAGCAAAAACCTGTACTGAGAGGGAATTCTTCTCGTGCATCCAATCCTCAAAACAAAACCTTTTCCATTTGCGTCCACCATACCTACCTATTAGCATTATTGCTATTCCTAGTAAATTCTTGTTTTATCTACCTCCCAAATTAAACTTGTTATGTGAAAATTAGTGATTAAAGCTCTCACGAACTTGGTGGAACACTTTACTTTCTCGCACTTAATAAACATGAACCTTTGTGCTCACCTATGTTGCGTATATGCTTGTGCTTTGTGAGTTGAGAATTAGCAGAACCATGCTATCATGGGGAACGCTTTCAACATTGCACTGGTACTTTGTACCTAGTTGATATCATGTTCTTTTGTCTATGGATGTCGTCGGTGTGAAATGAAAGGGGAGCTTGTAAGTCCATGGAGTTATGCATGTGTGTTAGAGAAACGCCTGGGCCGCTGGTCTAATCCAGGCTAACATGGTGGAAACCTGCAGCGTAACCATAACGAGTATCTATGAAGCATTCTTCTTATAAAAAAAGAGATAGAGATTGAGAAAAAGAGAAAAGAAAAAAAAGATATTATGAAAAGAGGAAAGAGAGAAAAAGCACAATATTACCATGGAAATAAGAAGATTGATGAGATACTTGTTGTCTGCTTGCCTTGTCATTTTGATATGGGGATTCTTCCGCATCATCGGGCAAGGGGTACCCCGTTGGCGGTTCTCTATGATACACATATGCTTACGATGACAAGAACTTACCGGTGACTAAACTTGAGTAGCATGAGGAGCGGCCCTCGTATTCAAGGGACATGAGATTCTCAATTTACAACTTGTCAATGCATATCCTCATATTTGATCACTTTAACATTAATCACCTAAAGATGCCTATGATAAGGGCAATGAGAGCTGAAAGCTAGTAAGTATCATAATTTTTGGGAGCTCTTTATGAGACTTGCAATCCCTGCTTCCCTCCTTGAAGGGCGTTTATTTTACTTTTTAGTTGAGTCAGTAAACCTATTCCCTTCTATCTCAGCAAGTATTTTTAGTTGTTGTGTTTCTTTCATTCATATGATGATTTATTCAATCATGTTTCTTATGTTCCTTGTTTTGCACTTTGCTCTTATCTTGGTGATCACTACTTTGAAAGCTATCATTGAAAACCAGTTATTTGTGAACTCCAGCAAACTATCAACTATTCTTCAACCAAGAGCTAAGTTTGCCATTACCAATTATGATTTACTTCATGTATCTTTATTGTGTTTCCTTTACCTATTACAAGTTGAGTTAAATAATAGTGAGTTGTCTTCTATTATGATCTATGTATTTGATGAATGTGATGCTTCTTGTCCGTATTCTTTTATCGACTCTTCAGTCCATAAACCTGAGGCCATGTTTATTGAGCTCAGTTTCGCTTGGGGACAAGCGAAGTCTAAGCATGGGGGGAGTTCATACGTCCATTTTGCATCACTATTTCCATGTCATAATTCACTGTTATTCATTGATATATTTCATATTGAGAGGTGATACTTATGTTATTTCATCTGTTTTTGCATGGTTGATGACTTTTGGAGCATGGACCGCTGTAGTCAGGATTCTGATGGAAAATGTGTTGTTTGGAGGCAAAATTCGCGAAGATCAGAAAATCCGGGAAAATATACGGAAAATCCTATTTTTCCAGAAGACGAAGGAAGACAGAAGGGAAGCTGGAGATGGGCCACAGGGGGGCCCACACCACCCCCTGGCGCGGGCCACCCTAGGCCGCGCCACCAGGTGGTGTGGCCGCCCTGGTCCACCCCTGGCACTCCCCTCTGGCGTATATTATCCTCCCGAACCCCTAAGAATCGGGGAGCGACCATAGAAAGATTTCGCCGCCTCTGCGGGGCAGAAAACACCGAGAGAGAAAGATCTCTCCGGTAGACAGATTTCTGCCTGGGGAATTCCTTCCTAGAGAGGGGAGATCATCGCCATCAACACCACCATCAAGCTGGACTTCATCAGGATCATCATCATCATCATCATCACCACCATCATCACCATGAACACCCTCATCACCATCTCCATATTGCTGTAACAATTGGGTTGAATCTTGCATTAGTTCATAGGGGAAACTTTCCCGGTGTTGATTACTCTTTGTAGTTGATGCTATTGAGTGAACCATTGAATTATTGTTTATGTTCAGATTGTTATACATCATTATTCCATGTCTGATCATGATCCATATGATGTATTGTGAGTAGTTTGTTTTGTTCTTGTGACATGGGAGAAGTCATGTTGTTAGTAGTGGAATTGTGTTGAGAAAGATTCAATAGTTTGATATTTAAGTTGTGGTGTAGTTCTTCTAGTGGTGTCATGTGAACATCGACTACATGACACTTCACCTATATGGGCCTAGGGGAATGCATTGTGTATTTGGCTACTAATTGTAGGGGTTGCCGGAGTGACAGAAACCTGAACCCCCGTTAGGAAACCATTGCACAAGGGACGTAAGGGTCTTAGAGTTTAAAGCTGTGGTTAGGTTTCTACCTTAATTACTTTCTTGTACTTACGGATGTTTGTAAGGGGTATAATCACAAGTATGTATTAGTCCTAGGAAGGTCGGTACATTAGCATAGGTTCACCCACACAACACTTAGCAAGCTAAAGAAGATTAGTCAACTATATGAAGTGAAAGCACTTGACAGTATTCCCATTTGTCCTCGAGAACGTTTGGTCATCTTAAGTAATACAACCGGCTTGTCCTTTGCTGCATAAAGGATTGGGCCACTTTCTGCATTTATTCTTACTGTCTTTTATTTACTCTACTTTGTTTACTTGCTTTATCGAAAACCCCTAAAAATCTGTTTGCTAAGTATTTGCAGAGAATTCCTGATCCATACCACTAGCCAACACCTTCTGCTCCTCGTTGGGTTCGACACTCTTACTTATCGAAAATACTGCGATACACCCCTATACTTGTGCGTCATCATGTGGTCATGTGGGTCAGTGTGATTCGGGAAAGAACACATGCAATGACACTCCATGTGTTAAACCATTGTCACAAAGACCAAAACCATGTTGGATTGCAACTGCCAAATGCAATAGTGCACCAGTGTGACATAGGTTGTTTCAACATATCCACTTGACTGTCTGTGGTCATGTGGATCAATGTGGTTGGGAAAATAACACATGTAATGACACTCCATCTGTCAAACCATGGACCCAAAGATCAAAAACCATGTTCAAATGCAACTGCCAAATAGAAAGGAGAACCAGTGTGATAGAGGTTGCATCACCATATCCACTTGAGTGTGTGTGGTCATGTGGATCAATGTGGTTTGGAAAGGAACACATGCAATAACACTCCATGTGTAAAACCATGGTCACAAAGACCAAAAACATGTTGGATTGCAACTACCAAATGAATTGGAGCACCAGCGTGACATAGGTTTCATCACCACATCCACTTGTGTGTGTGTGGTCATGTGGATCAATGTGGTTTGGAAGAGAACACATGCAACGACACTCCATGTGTCAAACCATGGTCCCAAAGACCAAAAAGAGGTTGGAAAGTAACTGCCAAATGCAATCGAGCACCAGTGTGATAGAGGTTGCATCACCACATCCACTTGAGTGTGTGTGGTCATGTGGATCAATATGGTTTGGAAAAGAACACATGCAATGACACTTCATGTATCAAACCATGCCAGAAAGCCCAAAAACATGTTGGAATGCAAGTGCCAAATGCAATGGTGCACCAGTGTGACAAAGGTTGCTGATGGCCCTGAAATATATCCATCTACGTCCACATTTAAACTAGATATTATTCACAATTTTGATGAAATATCTCTCTAAACCCTGCCACTAATGCCTAATATTCAAAGGGGTTTGCAATCCTTTCTTTCTATTTTTTCCTGCGCAGATAATAATGTTTTGTGATGAGAATCACTACATTAAAGTCAAAGATACGAGATTTCCAACAACCACAAGAAACCAGGAGTCGTGGATCGGAGGCAGACGCTTTAACAACCAACTATACGACCGGAATAAAATTTCAGCCGTATAGTGCCGGCCGTATGTTGCCATCGACACCGCTAGGTCAAACAGGACAACTTTTGTGAAGGGACACCTATATAAAGAGGACTCGGGCGACAAGAAATGAGCGCTTGCAGAAACCATCAGCCACCCCCAGATCTCCATCCACAACACCGACGAGCCGCCGAAGGAATAGACTTAGATCTAATCTTTCCACCACCATAGCCATATTCCACCACTTGTAATAGTAGATGTGTTCTTTGATTGGCGACATTGTAAGACTATTTGCTATCAATCTCATGATTTCTACTACAATGTTTATGATCTTTGATCTCATCTCTATGTGAGTAATTCTCCTTGGGCTAAGGGCTTCGGCCTAGCCATGTAGCTTTTTGTGCATTTAATTTATCATAGATGGGATCATGTATTATTTTGTATGACATGATGATTATTGTATCCTCTCTTGCCTCAATCTAAGGACTTGTCATGTACCCAAGAACGCGAGGATTGGTTCGGGTATAGGGAGTATGAGTAATGACTAATCTGCAGGATGGGAACCCCAATGACAAAAAGGGTAGTATGGCTGTATGTGAGGGATTTACTTGGGATTAACAGTGACATTACTATGCATATCATTAGTTATATTTCTTCTATGGATGAGACTAGTACGTTATTGCTATAAGGGGTTGTGGGGGCAATAGCAATTATGGATGCAGTGCCCACATATAATTTATCTTGCTCTAACAATTACATGTATACTTTATTTCTATCTTTTATTCCCATCAGATGTTTTGCATAGCTACAGGTGAAACTGAACGCCCAAGGCCCTCTCTCTCCATCATCGACAACAATAAAAAGACACAAACTCTTGGTCTGGTAAAAACACAAAAGGAATTCTAAAACTCCCGAAGGTCCATTAAAGTAACTTCACTATGCTTCTAGTTCCCGACGATTCGATAAACCTAGGTGTACTAGGGAAAAAGAGCTATACTACATCCATAATCCAGATCGAAGGTATCAACCCTTTTTCTAGCGCCGTTGCTAGGGAAGCGATAGCTACCCTAGTGAGGTTAGTAGGAACCTTGCTAGTTTTAATTCTTGTTTTGAATTTTTAGTTTGCTTTCAGTCTTTATTTGAAAAACCGAAAAAATTAGTTAGTCTTTAAAATTCATGTTTTTATTATCATAAGTTTCTATTTAAGAAAACCCAAAAACATAGGAAAGAGAAGCTAGGGGAATTTTCCACTCCCAATAATGATTATTTGTGTACTCCTATTACTCAGCCATCAATTTTTGCTGATGACTATGAAATTAAGCCCCATTACTTAAGTTTGGTTCAACAGAATCAATTTGGAGGCTCTGCTTTTGAGGACGCAAGTATGCACTTGAATACTTTCAGTGAAATATGTGATATGATGCGCAGAAAAGATGTTGACCCCAATGCGGTCAAATTGCGTTTATTTCCTTCCTCTCTTAGAGGAAGAGCAAAAGTATGGTTGCTAGCTTTTCCTAAAAATACTATTACATCATGGGTGGGATGTACTTCTTTATTTATGACTAAATTTTTCCCACCTGCAAAGACTATGCAACTAAGATCTAATATTACTGGTTTTAGACAAGAAGAGCGTGAGCCACTAGCGCTTGCATGGGAGAGGATGAAAGAATGTTTAAGAAACTGTCCCAGCCATGGGATGGAAGATTGGTTAATCCTTCATTTATTTTATAATGCTCTTAATCCTATGTCTAAGTATATGCTTGATACTGCAGCTGGAGGAACATTTATGGGTAAACATATTACTGAAGCAAAGCACCTGCTAGACAACATGCAAGACAACCATGCCCAATGGCATGTGGAAAGATCAAACACAAAGAAGGTGAACTCCGTCTCACCACAAGGAAATGAAGAACTTAATGCTAAGTTGGATGATCTCATATTAGCCATAAAAGGTAAGGAAATCTAGGTAAGAGCTATTCCCAAAACTAATATTGAAGAAATTGACTTCATAGCTCGTAATGATTATAACCCTGCTTGGAAGAAAAATCATAATTCTAATTTTCAGAAACATTATTCTAATCCTACGGGTAACTCTAATAATAATATGGGAACTAGTAATGGTAGTCTCCAAGAAACACTTAAGTCTTTTATAGATTCCCGAAATGAACAAAACAATATTCTTGTTAAAATAACAGAGAACCATGATGCTATGCTTGGTAAATTATCTAACCAAGCTGTAAGTTTGAGGAATGATTTACAGGCCCTCCAAGAAAGGACAAGGATTGTTGAGGCACAGCTAGGTAAGATAACCGAGAGTCACACTCTCATTCTAGCTAAATATGCAGGTAAAGCTGAGCCCAATCCTGTTGAAGAACTCAAAATGATGAGGATCCCAAGAGAGGAGCCTAAAGAACTTGATTATAGTAATTCCCCTTCACCAAGGAACACCATAGAAGATCAAGTAAAAAGGATCAACGTTGAGATTCCGGTAAGTGAAGATAACAATCAAGCCATGTATCAACACTTTGTTGATCAAGTAGCTATTAAGGTACGTGATCTTGAAGAGGAATACAAGAAAATCGCTAAAAATTTACCTGTTAAACTAGATGATATATTTGAGCCCATGATTAAAATTAAGATTGAGACCAATGAGATAGCTGCACTTTGTGATTTAGGTGCAAGCGTCTCAACAATCCCAAAGAGTCTTTTTAACAAGCTAAATCTTGACTCTTTTGAAATCACCGAACTAAAACTACATCTTCCAGATTCTACCTATAAACAAGCTATAGGAATTAAGGTGAACACTTTAGTTTACGTTAAAGGTTGTCCTGCTCTAATTTACTTTGTTATTGTTGACATGCCTAAAGATGCTATTGCTCCTATTATACTAGGTCATCCTTTCTTAAGAACAATAAAGGCTTTAATTAATCTCCATGAAAGAAACGTGAAGCTGCAATTGCCTTCGCGAGATCCTTTTATTATCCATTTCCCCAAGAAAAATAAAGTCAAACATGACGAGAAGAAGGCCATCACTTTGAAGGCCAACTACTTTGGAGTGGGTGTTCCACTCATCTGGCCCAAGTGAGTAACATCAAGGTCAACCTATTGACCATAAAAGATCGCTCCATGGGAGGCAACCTAGTTAAGTTTATGTTTAACAAAGAGTGCTAGAAAACTCCATTTGCGGAGGAGCAATTCGGTAGTACTTAAAATTCTGCTTTATACATGCTGTTGTTGGTCGATAATTTTAACTGTCAACTTTCTGTCAAAAACAAGGTATTTCGCTAAGTTTCAGTATAAGAAGTAATTCACGAAGAAACAGAAAAATTTTGATGGACATAGAGAGTTTCACGACTAGCTATACGGAGGGAATAAAAATTATGGCCATACAGTTTTGGTCATATAGATGTTTGTGCCATCGACAATTTTTCTTTCGAAAATACTGACTATTTAATGACCAAATATACGGTGGAAATAAAAATTCTGGCCGTACAGCTCCAATCGTATAGATATCGATGCTTTCGTACAAATTCTTTTTTCACGTACTGATGGTTTAACGACCAACTATACGGCGGGAATAAAAATTCCGGTCGTATAGATATCGATGCCTTTGTACAATTTATTTCCTAGGTACAGACGGTTTGACGACCAACTATACGGCGGGAACATATAGTTCCGGCCGTATAGCTGCACCGCCAGGAGGAAACCCTAAAAAATTGACAGTAGGCCAACTATACGGCGGGAACGCATTGTTCCGCCTATATAGTTGCATCCGACCACAAAATCGCACGGGAAGGTACCTCCAACTCCAAAAATTCAATCCTTTTTTCTCTCTTCTACCTCCAAACTCTCTCAAAACCTCAAGAGATCTTCATCTCTACTCAATTGCGTTCGATTTCCCCTGACACAAGTGATCTACGGTATGTTTCTCCTCTGATCCTCCAATTACTTTTTGCAAATTCATTTTCGATCTATTGTCATTATCAATCTAGGGTGAGACCTACTATGAACTAATTGCCATGATTCTCTTGCCTAGATTATTATTTAGAGACGATTGTTTAGTGTGCTATGATGAGGAATATGTTATACTTATTATTTTTGGATCAAAAAGTTTTATTTTTGTCTTCCTTTATTTTTTTAGATGATGAACACAAGGAGCCAAACTCGTGCTCATGCCGCCGCTAGAGCTTCTCGGGCTATCACTCAAGAACGCATGGGGATACGGTTTAGGAATGAGCTCCAACATGAACGCTTCAACAAGATCAAGAACCGCGAAGTGAAGGCAACCAAGTGGGCTTGCCCCATTATATTGAACCAACTCGGTATTTCTGATGACTTCAATTTACTTTGCAATATAGCTGGCCTAAAAAAGTTTGTGTACAATGATGTGCCTACTTATCGTCAGTTAACCATTGAGTTCCTAAGTTCGTTGCAAAGCACTGCTAAACTATGGCAAGGAGAGGACACGATTTCTTTCCGACTTATGAACAACAACTACACTTTAACACTAGATGAATGGTGCACATGTTTTAATTTCCCAAACAATGATATTAATGTTTTATGCGCATCCTTTACTGGCTTAATTCCTTCCCCTAAACAATATTATAATGGAATGAGTTTCACTACTAGAGTAAGCAAGGAGAAGAATATTCAACATCCTGCAATTCGCTATTTGTTCTATATTATTGCTAACACCTTGTAGGCACGTAATGAGTTCACGAGACTCAACGAGGAGGAAATCTTAGTCCTTGCAAAGGCTTCTTACATCAATATAAACTTGTCACTCAACTTGGGTGCAATCCTTGTGCACTACTTTGAGCACCAATCGTCCCAAAGCCAAGGACCAATCACAGGTGGAAGTGTCATCACCGTGCTTGCCAATGCCCTAGGCATAATCCTAGGTGACTTGCAACTTGTGATAGGTGAGAGACGTGTTGGTTTCTATACTTTGAAAGCTTATGGAATGCTCACTAGGAGAGGAGGTGTTTATTACCTGCATATTGCTGGAGCTGGGAGTATCTACCCCGCTCCTATTCCTAATGGTCTTTTATCTATCGAGGAAGGATGTTTGCTATATGACTTGCAGGGTGAGCAACACCAACCCGAGGAGGAGATTCCGGATGAGGATGAGGACCAAGAAGAGGAGCAAGAAGTTCCTCATCAAGAGGAGTAGCCATCAACCCGGTTTGCTACATACCAAGACATCCAAGAACTTGGAGGGACTATGGATAGGGTGCATAGCCTCTCTCTGAACCTCTGAGAATCAACTAGTAACCTCTCAACTCAATTTGCAAACTGGAGTTCCGAATTTTTCCCACCACCACAATGATTTGAAGGTCTTGCAAAAGCCTAAGCTTGGGGAAGTTTCCGCGTGTATCTTTATTTGGCGTTCATTTGCTTTTATTTATTTCGAGGTTGTGTTTTTAATTTGAGTTTATAAGCACTCGTGTTGGTTTCCCCAACACTTTATCTTTAGTTATTTCTATTTTCTTTCGAGATTTTCTAGCCGAGCTTTGCCGCCAATTTTCTATTCTTTAAATTACCTCTCTTAAAAACAACAAAAAGATTTCTCCATTTTTCTTTATTTTCCCTCTTTCTTTTTCTTTCCGCCTCGAGGTTCTCATGTATTTGCAGGAGAGTGATCGACTTCGAGTTTCCAAGAAACAAATAAAAAAGGAAGAGAGAAGAGGAACCAAACATGATAGGTACGTCTTATGACTCCCTACTTTTGAAGTTTGAGAAACCCATGCTAGTGAGTAGTATATGATGAGATATTATATTGGTGGAGTGAGACTTTGTATTGTAGTAAGATTTTTGTTTGCATAGGTATTTAGTTGGGTACATTTTGTTGCAGCTCTCGTAATTAACCAAGTCTTGCCTAAAAATTGATAAACAATTGTAATAAGAAAAGTCTCACAATTGAAGGCTTGGGTGTTGTAGTGTTTAGTCTTGAAGGCTTACTTCTAGAGACACTCAATACCACTAAAAATGTTGATTGATTTGATATCTCTCTTTAAAAGGATTTGTTCGATTGAATTAATGTTTAGCGGTTTTTGTGAGCATGCCAAAGTTTGACTTGTTAATCATAAGAATGATATTGATTTACGCGTGTCAAACTTCATGGGATGACAACAACTCCGCTAGCCTACGAATGATCTTCATGGAGGAAACTCCTAGATTTCGTCTATGAGTTGATTAAACACATGTAGCAACAATGCTATAGTGGGTAAGATTCTTGGCACTCCCGGGTAGGTGTGTTCATGATGGAATCACTCCTCTGGCTATTATGAGTAATCATTATGAAAAAGGAACAAAAACCTTAGTGATGCCATGAGTGTCCATCACGTCCTGATAAACTAAAACAATTTTTTTGGCATGCTCAAAATTACTCAAAAACTGAAATTCTTAAAGGACAATGAATAGAAAAGTAGTGCTTGAAAAGTCTTGATTTATTGATGTGGGAGAATTGAGATACTCTAGTGTATATTCTTTTCATGACAACTCTCACACTCTCAATTTACATGATTATACTTTATTGTTCAAAGGCAAGCCTATGTGTTGATTACATGACATGGAATAAAGTTTACTCATTTGAATCATCCATGTAAACAATAATTTTGCTGCGCTATAAGGATGAACAAAACCCGTATGATATTCTTGCCATTACTCTATCTATGCTGAAGTTTTTCAGATTTATGAAGTGGAGGAAACATGAGACTATCAATCATGAGTAAGATCATCATCTCGTTATTTCAGTTTAAATGCTGAGTTCCTTGTGATTTTGGTTTTCTTGCTCGGGGACGATCAAGTTTAAGCTTGGGGAGGTTGATGGCTCTGAAATGTAGCCATCTATGTCCACATTTAAACTGGATATTATTCACAATTTTGATGAAATGTCTCTCTAAACCCTGCTACTAATGCCTAATATTTAAAGGGTATGCAATCATTTCTTTCTATTTTTTCCCTGCACATATAATGACGTTTTATGATGGGAATCACTACATTAAACTCAAAGATATGAGATTTCCAACAACCAGAAGAAACCAGGAGTCGTGGATCAGAGGCAGACACTTTAACGACCAACTATACGACCGGAATAAAATTTCGGCCGTATAGTTCTGGCCGTATAGTTGCCATCGACACCGCTAGGTCAAACAGAACAACTTTCATGAAGGGACCCCTATATAAAGAGGACTCGGACAACGACAAATGGGCGCTCGTAGAAACCATTCCCCACCCCCTAGATCTCCATCCACAACACCGACGAGTCGCCGGAGGAATAGACTTAGATCTAATATTTCCACCACCATAGCCATATTCCACCACTTGTAATAGTAGATCTCTTCTTTGATTGGCGACATTGTAAGACTATTTGATATCAATCTCCTGATCTTTGATCTCATCTCTATGTGTGAGTAATTCTCCTTGGGCTAAGGACTTTGACCTAGCCATGTAGCTTTTTGTGCATGTTATTTATCATAGATGGCATCATGTATTAGCTTGTATGACATGATGATTATTGTATCCTCTCTTGCCTCAATCTAAGGACTTTCCAGGTACCCCAAGACCCCGAGGACTGAGACGGCTATAGGGAGTATGAGTAATGACTAATTTGCAGGATGGGAACCCTAGTGACAGAAAGGGTAGTACGGTTGTATGTGAGGGATTTACTTGGGATTAATGGTGACATCACTATGCATATTATTAGTTCTCTTTCTTCTATGGATGAGACTACTAGGTTATTGCTATAAGCGGTTGCAGATTCAATAGCAATTATGGATGCACTGCCAACATATAATTTATCTTGCTCTAACAATTACATGCATACTTTATTTCTATCTTTTGTTCCCATTAGATGTTTTGCAAAGCTACAGGTGAAACCGAACGCCCTAGGGCCTCTCTCTCCATCATTGACAATAACCAAAATATGCAAACTCTTGGTCTAGTAAAAACACAAAAAGAATTCTAAAACTCCCGAAGGTCCGTTAAAGTAACTTCACTACGCTTCTGCTTCCCGAGGATTCGATAAACCTAGGTCTACTAGGGAAAAATAGCTATACTACATCTGTAATCTGGATCGAAGGTATAAGTTGCATCACCACATCTACTTGATTGTGTGTGGTCATGTGGATCAATGTGGTTTGGAAAAGAACACATACAATGACACTCCAAGTGTCAATACATGGTTAGAAAGCCCAAAAACATGTTGGAATGCAACTGCCAAATGAAATGGAGCACTAGTGTGACACATGTTGCATCTACACGTCCACTTTAGTGTGTGTGGTCATGTGGATAAATGTGGTTTGGAAAATAACACATGCAATGACACTCCATGTGTCAAACCATGGTCCCAAACACCAAAAACATGTTGGAATACAACTTCCAAATGGAATGGAGCACCAGTGTGAAAGAGGTGGCATCACCACGTCCACTTGAGTGTGTGTGGTCACATGGATCAATGTTGTTTGGAAAAGAACACATGGAATATCACTCCATATGTCAAACAATGGTTAGAAGGCCTAAAGACATGTTGGAATGCAACAGCCAAATGCAATGGTGCACTAGTGTTATAGAGGTTGCATCACCACATCCATTTGAGTGCGTGTGGTCATGTGGATCAATCTGGTTTAGAAAAGAACACATGCAATGACACTCCATGTGTCGAACCATGGTTAGAAATCCCTAAAACATGTTGGAATGCAACTGCCAAATGCAATGGAGCACCAGCGTGACAGAGGTTGCATCACCACATCCACTTGAGTGTGTGTGGCCATGTGGATCAATGTGGTTTGGAAAAGAACACATGCAATGACACACGATTGGTCAAACCATTGTCAAAAAGCCCAAAAACATGTTGGAATGCAATTGCCAAATGCAAAGAAGCACCAGTGTGACAGAGGTTGCATCACCACGTCCACTTGTGTGTGTGTGGTTACATGGACCAATGTGGTTTGGAAAACAACACATGGAATGACACTCCATGTGTCAAACCATGGTTAGAAAGCCCAAGAACATGTTGGAATGTAAAGCCAAATGCAATGGTGCACTAGTGTGATAGAGGTTGCATCACCACATCCACCTGAGTGTCTGTGGTTAGATGGATCAATGTGGTTTGGAAAAGAATACATGTAATGACACTCCAATATGTCAAACCATGGTCAGAAAGCCCAAAAACATGTTGGAATGCAACTACCAAATGCACCAGAGCACCAGTGTGACAGAGGTTGCATCACCACATCGACTTGAGTGTATGCGGTCATATGGATCAATGTGGTTCGGAAAAGAACACATCCAATAACACTCCATGTGTCAAACTATGGTCAGAGCCAAAAACATATTGAAATGCAACTTGTAAATGCAATGGAGCACCGGTCTAACAGAGGTTGCATCACCACATCCACTTGAGTGTGTGTGGTCATGTGCATCAATGTGGTTTGGAAAAGCACACATGCAATGACACTCCATGTGTCAAACCATCGTCAAAACGCCCAAAAACATGTTGGAATACAACTGCGAAATGCAATGGAGCACTAGAGTGATAGAGGTTGCATTACCACATCCATTTAAGTTTGTGTGGTCATGTGGATCACACACACCAGTGTGACATAGGTTCCATCACCATGTCCATTTAAGTACAACATCAACTTGACTATGTGTGGTGATGTGGATCAATATGGTTTGGAAAACAACATATGCAATGACACTCCATGTGTCAAACCATTGTCAGAAAGCCCAAAAATATGTTGGAATGCAACAGCCAAATGCAATGGAGCACCATTGTGACAGACATTGCATCACCACATCCACTTGAGTGTGTGTGGTCATGCGGATCATTGTGGTTTGGAAAATAACACATGCTATGACACTCCATGTGCCAACCCATGGTCACAAAGGCCAAAAATATGTTGGAATGCAACTTCCAAACGCAAAGGAGCACTAGTGTGACAGTGGTTGCGTCACCACATCCACTTGAGTGTTTTTTGGTCATGTGGACCAATGTGCTTTGGAAAAGAACACATGAAATGACACTCCATGTGTCAAACCATGGTCAGAAATTTCAAGAACATGTTGGAATGCAACTTCCAAATGCAATGGAGCACCAGTGTGAAAGAGGTTCCATCACCACATCCACCTGAGTGTGTGTGGTCATGTGGATCAATGTGGTTTGGAAAACAACACATGCAATGACACTCCGTGTGTCAAACAAATCTCAAAAAGCCCAAAAACATATTGGAATGCAGTTGCCAAATACAATGGTGCACCAGTGTGACATAGGTTGCATCACCACATCCACTTGAATGTGTGTGGTCACATGGATCAATGTGGTTTGGAAACGAACACATGCAATGTCATTCCATGTGTCAAACCATGGTCAGAAAGCCCAAGAACATGTTGGAATGCAACTTCCAAATGCAATGGAGCAACAGTGTGAAAGAGGTTGCATCACCACATCCACTTGAGTGTGTGTGCTCATGTGGATCAATGTGGTTTGGAAAAGAAAACATGCAATGACACTCCATGTGTTAAACCATCGTCACAAAGACCAAAAACATGTTGGAATGCAACTGCCAAATGCAATGGTGCACTAGTGTGACATAGGTTGCATCACCACATCCACTTGAGTGTGTGTGGTCATGTGGATCAATGTGGTTTGAAAAATAACACATGCAATGACACTCCATGTGTCAAACCATGGTCACAAAGACCAAAAACATGTTGGAATGCAACTGTCAAATGCAATGGTGCACCGGTGTGACATAGGTTGCATCACCACATCCACTTGAGTGTGTGTCATCATGTGGATCAATGTGGTTTGGAAAAGAACACATGCAATGACACTCCATGTGTCAAACCATGGTCCCAAAGACAAAAAATATGTTCGAATGCAACTTCCAAATGCAAAGGAGAACCAGTGTAATAAGCTTGCATCACAACATCCACTTGAGTGTGTGTGGTCATGTTTATCAATGTGGTTTGGAAAAGAACACATGCAACGACACTCCATGTGTTAAACCATGGTCCCAAATACCAAAACCATGTTGGAATGCAACTGCCAAATTGAATGGAGCACCAGGGTGAAAGAGGTTGCATCACCACGCCCACTTGAGTGTGAGTGGTGATGTAGATCAATGTGATTCGGAAAACAACTCATGGAATGACACTCCATATGTCAAACCATGGTCAATAGGCACAAAAGCTTGTTGGAATGATGCACCGGCATGATATTGGTTTCATCACAACATCCATTTAAGTGTGAGTGGTCATGTGGATTAGTTTGTCTTTAGAAAAGAACACATGCAATGACACAGCATGTGTCAAACCTTGGTCCCAAAGACCAAAAACAGGTTAGAATGCAACTGTCAAATGCATTGGAGCATCAGTGTGACAGAGGTTGCATCACCACATCCACTTGAGTGTGTGTAGTCATGTGGATCAATATGGTTTGGAAAGGAACACATGCAATGACACTACATGTGTAAAACCATGGTCAGAAATCCCAAAAACATGTTGGAATGCAACTGCCAAATGCACTGGTGCACCAATGTGATAGAGGTTGCAACACCACATCTACTTGAGTGTGTGTGGTCATGTGGATCCATGTGGTTTGGAAAAAAACACATGCAATGATACTCCATGTATCAAACCAGGTTCAGAAAGCCAAAAAACATTTTGGAATGCAACTGTAAAATGCAATGTAGAACCATTCTGACAAAGGTTGCATCACCACATCCACTTGAGTGTGTGTGGTCACATGGATCAATGTGGTTTGAAAAAAACACATGCAGTGACACTCCATGTGTCAAACCATGGTCAGAAATCTGAAAAACATGTTGGAATGCAACTGCCAAATGCAATGGAGCACTAGTGTGAAAGAGGTTGGATCACCACATCCACTTGAGTGTGTGTGGTCATGGGGTCAATGTGGTTCGGAAAAGAACACATGCAACGACACTCCATGTGTCAAACCATGGTCACAAACACCAAAAACATGTTGGAATGCAACTGCCAAATGCAATGGTGCACCAGTGTGACATAGGTTGCATCGCCATCCACTTGAGTGTGTGTCGTCATGTGGATGAATGTGGTTTGGAGAATAACACATGCAATGACACTCCATGTGTCAAACCATGGTCCCAAAGACAAAACAACATGTTGGAATGCAACTACCAAATGCAAAGGAGAACAAGTGTGACAAGGTTGCATCATAACATCCACTTGATTGTGTGTGGTCGTGTCGATCAATGTGGTTTGGAAAAAGAACACATGCAATGTCACTCCATTTGTCAAACCATTATAGGAAAGCCCACAGACATGTTGGAATGCAACTGCCAAATGCAATGGCGCACCAGTGTGATAGAGATTGCTTGACCACATCCATTTGAGTGTTTGTGGTCATGTGGACCAATGTAGTTTGGAAAACACCACATGCAATGACACTCCATGTGTCAAACCATGGTCAGAAATGCCAAGAACATGTTGGAATGCAACTGCCAAATGCAATGGAGCACCAGTGTGAAACAGGTTGCATCACCACGTCCACTTGAGTGTGTGTGGTCATGTGGATCAATGTGGTTTGTAAAATAACACATGCAATGACACTCCATTTGTAAAACCATTGTGAAAAAGCCCAAAAACATGTTGGAATGCAACTGCCAAATGCAATGGTGCACCAATGTGACTAAGGTTGCATGCAGTGACACATGGATCAATGTGGTTTGGAAAAGAACACATGCAGTGACACTCCATGTGTCAAACCATGGTTAGAAAGCCCAAGAAAATGTTGGAATGCAATGGAGCACCAATGTGAAAGAGGTTGCATCACCACATCCACTTAAGTGTGTGTAGTCCTGTGGATCAATGTCATTTGTAAAAGAACAAATGCAGTGACACTCCATGTGTCAAACGATAGTCACAAAGACCAAAAACATGTTGGAATGCAACTTCCAAATGCAATGGTGCACCAGTGTCACATAGGTTGCATCACCACATCCACTTGAGTGTGTGTGGTCATGTGGATCAATGTGGTTTGGAAAATAACTCATGCAATGACACTCCATGTGTCAAACCATGGTCACAAAGACCAAAAAGATGTTGGGATGCAACTGCCAAATACAATTGTGCACCAGCGTGACATAGGTTCATCACCACATCCACTTGTGTCATCATGTGGATCAATATAGTTTGAAAGATAACACATGCAATGACACTCCATGTGTCAAACCATGGTCCTAAATACAAAAAACGTGTTGGATTGGAACTGCCAACCTTAAAGGAGGACTAGTGTGGCAAGATTGCATAACAACATCCACTTGAGACTGTGTGGTCATGTGGTTTGGATAAGAACACATGCAATGACACTCCATGTGTCAAACAATTGCCAAAAAGCCCAGAAACATGTTGGAATGCAACTGCCAAATATAATGGAGCACCAATGTGATAGAGGTTGCATCACCACATACACTCAAGTGTGTGTGGTTTGGAAAAGAACACATGCAATGATATTCCATGTGCCAAACCATGGTCACAAAGACCAAAAACATGTTGGAATGCAACTGTCAAATGCAAAGGAGCACCAGTGTGATAGTGGTTGCATCACCACATCCACTTGAGTGTGTGTGGTTATGTGGACCAATGTGGTTTCGAAAACAAAACAGTCAATGACACTCCATGTGTCAAACCATGGTCAGAAAGCCCAAGAACATGTTGGAATGCAACTGCCAAATGCAATGGAGCACCAGTGTGAAGAGGTTGCATCACCAGATCCACTTGAGTGTGTGTGGTCTTATGGATCAATTTGGTTTGTGCACAGAACACATGCAATGACACTCCATGTGTGAAACCATGGTCAAAAAGACTAAAATTATGTTGGAATGCAACTGCTAAATGCAATGGTGCACCAGTGTGACATAGGTTGCAAAACCACATCTAGTTGAGTGTGTGTGGTCATGTGGATCATTTTGGTTTTGAAAAGAACTCATGCAATGACACTCCATGTGCCAAACCATGGTCACAAAACCCAAAAACATGTTGGAATGCAATTGCCAAACGCAAAGGAGCACCAGTTTGATAGTGGTTGCATCACCACATCCACTTGAGTGTTTGTAGTCATGTTGACCAATGTGGTTTGGAAAAGAACACATGCAATGACCTTCCATGTGTCAAACTATGGTTAGAAATCCCAAGAACATGTTGGAATGCAACAACCCAATGCAATGGAGCACCAGTGTGAAAGAGGTTGCATCACCACATCCACATGAGAGTGTGTGATCATGTGGATCGGTATGCTTAGAAAAAGAACACATGCAATAACACTCCATGTGCAAAACCATGGTCACAAACACCAAAAACATGTTGGAATGCAACTAGCAAATGCAAAGGAGCACCAGTGTGACATAGGTTACATCACCACATCCACTTGAGTGTGTGTGGTCATGTGCATCAATGTGGTTTGGTAAATAACACATGTGATGACACTCCATGTGTCAAACCATGGTCAGAAAGCCCAAAAACATGTTGGAATGCAAATGTCAATAGCAATGGAGCATAGTGTGATATAGGTTGCATCACCACATCCACTTGAGTGTGTGTGGTCATGTGAATCAATGTGGTTTGTAAAAGAAATGCAATAACACTCCATGTGTCAAACCATGGTTAGAAAACCCAACAACATTTGGAATGCAACTATCAAATGCAATGGAGCACCTGTGTGAAACAGGTTACATCACCACATCCACTTGATTGTGTGTGGTCATGTGGATCAATGTGGTTTGGAAAAGAACACATGCAATGACACTCCATATGTAAACCATTGTTAGAAAGCCCAAAAACATGTTGGAATGCAACTGCCAAATGCAATGGAGCACCAGTCTGAAATAGGTTGTATCACCACGTCCACTTGAGTGTGTGAGGTCACATGGATCAATATGGTTTGGAAAAGAACACATGGAATGACACTCCATATCAACAGGCTGTGAAATAACAGGTTGTGAAATAACATGATAGAAACAACAGGAAAGTCGTTTGCTTGTTCAACTTCTGCTTGCTTCTTCTCAAAATATTCCTTTGCTCTCCTCATCTCTTGCTGGATTCTTTCTTCCTCATTGTCGAATTCATTGTAATCTTCAACAGCATAGGACTCATCGACACTTCCTTCAGGTTCTCTTTCGATACTCTACAAAAATGAAATTAAAACATCAATGTTTACATAGATCAACCAAGTTTAACAAAAAACTAGAATAGATGGGACAAATGCAAATAATTGTGTAACCAACCTTTGTTTTATTGTTTGCAGCAATTGTTTGCGCCATCATCCACTTAAGTAGGTCAATTTCTTCCACAAGTCCATCAATCTTGGATTTAGTTTCTTCTCGAATTTCTTCTACATGCTCCCTTAGAACATCGTTAGCCCTCCATGCCTCCTTGACATCTTCCTCTTCCATTTGCAGCTTCGTAGATTTCAGCTTCAGACCTCCTGGAATGCCAAGCCTTCTAGTACTCGGACCCATTCCTACACACCGAACATACCCATTTTTCTCTTTCCCAAATACATGTGCCAAAACATCACCTTGCTCAAGTGTTTTCTCTAGCAGTTCTGGGTTAGTTTCAATTGCTACCTCTATGTCTGACTACAATAAGAATTGAAAGAAATTAATTATGATGAGCCAAACTATGTCACAAGGGAGAATACATAGCATAGTTATGAGAGACTAAACAGGAAGAGAAAGAGTACTTACAATTATTTTGGCAGTTTCACTATCAATAGGGGTTCCATTTTTCCTTTTTGTGTGTGTTCTCAGGAACAATTCAGCTCTACGAGGGGCGTATCCATTTTCCCTGTGCTATATTCATTTGAATATACTATTAGGAAACACGGTATATATACATTCTAGTAATGTAAAAAAGTAATGAAGACAAACATAGGTTATACCATTTCAGACGCAACACGGGCATAGCTCTTACTTCCAGCTGTATGCATTACCTTCTGCCTTGATCGATTTAGTTTTCCTTGGTCATTACGTTTCTAAGACGAGAAGTAGTTACTTAAAGTTGTGTCGTATTTCTCGTTTCTTGGTTTATGAGCTAAAGAAAATCAAACTACATTTCTAAGACAACAGAAGTAGTTACTTTAAGGTAATATGGTTTACCTTGAAGTCTTGGCTTCTCCAGCATGTGACGAGCCATTCCCAATCCTTAATTGTTACCCTATCATCCCTACAAGCTAGTAGTTCTTCATCTGTTTTTTCTTCTTTGAAATGCTTCTCTTTCAAATCTGACTTGAAATCTCTCCATTTCTTGTGAGTTGTTCCCCAAACCCAGTCCTTGAGCTCATCATCCACAACATAGAATTTCTGGTTACAAACATGAATGTAAAGATCATTTCATAACAAGCAAGCATAGGAATATTTACTATAGCTACTAGACCATGCATACCCTCAAGGTTTTCATGAAGTCTAGCTTCCAAGTAATGTCAACTTGTCTCCAGTCATCATGCCCAATAGGTATATGACTTTTGACCAGTGTTGCAATGAAGTTCGAAAACTCAGAAGCGTTATTGCCATCTGGTTGTCCTTTACCATTATAGTGCACTCGCTGGGGTGGTTGATTTAACCTATCATAGACATGGTGCATTTTAGTGCGCTTCCGCCCACCCTTTTGCTTTTCCTCACCCTCTTGTCCATCAGCTGAAACAATTAATGTTCATTGGCAACATTAACATGCAGTAATGATGAATAAACATAATAAATAGAAGTAATCAAAGATGCTTGAACAACAACCATACCTTCTTCCTCTATTTGATCATCAGCCATTTCTTGCTCCGAATCAGAAAACGGAGGAAACAACAAGACCTTGCACAAAATCCGAAAGAAAAACTCCAGACTGTGAGGGGACGGGGATAAAGGAGGGGAATATGGATGAAGGAGGGGAACAGGGAGGAAGCGGTGCTACGTACCTGTCAGGGTTGAACCCAGGAGGAAGAAGCAGAGGACGGGGAGGATGTGCTGCGGGTGGGAGAGGTGGACCAGCTAGAGGATGGATGGGACGGGGAGGATGTGATGTAGGTGGGGGTGGCGGACCAGCTAGATGAAGAAGAAGGCGATGGGGAGGATGCGCTGTGGCGGCAGAGTCCGTCGATGGGGGTGGGTGTGGCGGCAACGGTGGGAGTGCGGCGGTGGCGGTGTGTGGTGGGCGGCGGTGTGTGCGAGGGGCGAGCTGGGGTTGGGCGTGGGGATGGATTTGGGGATCTAGGGATCTGGGGCTTTCCGACTTAGCGATTTCGCTCCATCGTGCCACTGGGCATCTTTCACGCGCCAAAATTTTGGTCACGGCACCAATATTATCTCACCCCGCGCGCTAATGTTTGGCCCACCGCGCCAATGTCTGTACCGGCAGCCCAGGTGCCTCTAGTGTATCTGTTCCGGCAGTTTACTTGCCTGGCCGCTTGCTGGCAGCTAATTGACATTGATTCAACTCCTTTAGCGGCAGATCATCTGCCACCCTGCTTCTATCCCGGCAGCAAACTTGTACCGGCAATTAAAATGCCTATGTAAGACAACTTTTCATGGCAGTTGTTTGCCTCCATGCTTGGTCCATCGTGTAGTGCGAGCAGCAGTGTGAAGGACGTTGCATCACAACAACCACTTGAGTGTGTGTGGTCATGTGGATCAATGTGGTTTCGAAAATAACACATACAATGACACTCCATGTGTCAAACCATGGTCACAAAGACCAAAAACATGTTGGTATGCAACTCCCAAATGCAATGGTGCACCAGTGTGACATAGGTTGCATCACCACATCCACTTGAGTGTGTGTGGTCATGTACATCAAGGTGGTTTGGAAAAGAACACATGCTATGACACTCCATGTGTCAAACCATGGTCACAAAGAACAAAAACATGTTGGAATGCAACTGCCAAATGCAATGGTGCACCAGTGTGACATAGGTTGCATCACCACATCCACTTGAATGTGTGTGGTAACATTGATCAATATGGTTTGGAAAAGAACACGTGCAATGACACTCCATGTGTCAAACCATGGTTAGAAATCCCAAGAACATGTTGGAATGCAACTTCTAAATGCAATTGAGCACGAGTCTAAAAGAGGTTGCATCGCAACATCCACTTGAGTGTGTGTGGTCATGTGGATAAATGTGGTTTGGAAAAGAACACATCCAATGACACTCCATGTGTGAAATCATGGTCACAAAGACCAAAAACATGTTAGAATGCAGTTGTCAAATGTAATGGTGTGCCAATGTGACATATGTTGCATCACCACATCCACTCGAGTGTGTGTGGACATTTGGATCAATGTGGTTTGGAAAATAACACATGCAATGACACTCCATGTGTCAAACCATGGTCAGAAAGCCCAAAAACATGTTGGAATGCAACTGCCAAATGCATTGTTGCATAAGCGTGACAGAGGTTGCATCACTACATGCACTTGAGTGTGTGTGGTCATGTGGCTCAATGTGGTTTCGAAAAGAACACATGCAATGACACTCCATGTGTCAAACCATGGTCACAAAGACCAAAAACATGTTGGAATGCAACTTCAAATGCAAAGGAGCACCAGTGTTACAGAGGTTACATCACCACATCCACTTGAGTGTGTGTGGTCATGTACATCAATTTGGTTTGGAAAATAACACATGTGATGAAACTCCATGTGTCAAACCATGGTCAGAAAGCCCAAAAACATGTTGGAATGCAACTGTCAATATCAATGGAGCATAGTGTGATAGAGGTTGCATCACCACATCCACTTGAGTGTGTGTGGTCATGTGAATCAATGTGGTTTGGAAAAGAACACATGCAATGACACTCCATGTGTCAAACCATGGTCAGAAAACCCAAGCACATTTGGAATGTAATTGTCAAATGCAATGGAGCACCTGTGTGAAACAGGTTGCATCACCACATCCACTTGAGTGTGTGTGGTCATGTGGATCAATGTGGTTTGGAAAAGAACACATATAAAGACACTCCATGTGTAAAACCATTGTTAGAATGCCCAAAAACATGTTGGAATGCAACTGCCAAATGCAATGGAGCACCAGTGTGAAATAGGGTGTATCGCCACTTCCACTTGAGTGTGTGTGGTCACATGGATCAATGTGGTTTGGAAAAAACACATGGAATGACACTCCATAAGTCAAACCATGGTCAACAGGCCCAAAAACATGTTCCAATACAACTGCCAAATAAAATGGTGCACCAGTGTTATAGAGGTTGCATCACCACATCCATTTGAGTGTGTGTGGTCATGTGGATCAATGTGGTTTGGAAAAGAACAAATGCAATTACACTCCATGTGTCAAACCATGGTTAGAAAGCCTATGAACATGTTCGAATGCAGCTTCCAATTGCAATGGAGCACCACTGTGAAGGAGGTTGCATCACCACATCCACTTGAGTGTGTGTGGTAATGTGGATCAATGTGGTTTCGAAAAGAACACATGGAATGACACTCCATAAGTCAAACCATGGTCACAAGGCCCAAAAACATGTTGGAATACAACTGTCAAATGCAATGGTGCACCAGTGTTGCAGAGATTGCATCACCACATCCATTTTTGTGCGTGTGCTCATGTGGATCAATGAGGTTTGGAAAAGAACAAATGCAATGACACTCCACGTGTCAAACCATGGTTAGAAAGCCTAAGAACATGTTGGAATGCAACTTCAAAATGCAATGGAGCACCAGTGTGAAGGTGGTTGGATCACCACATCCACTTGAGTGTGTGTGGTAATGTCGATCAATGTGGTTTCGAAAAGAACACATGCAATGACACTCCATGTGTCAAACCATGGTCACGAAGACCAAAAACATGTTGGTATGCAACTGCCAAATGTAATGGTGCGCCAGTGTGACATAGGTTGCATCACCACATCCACTTGAGTGTGTGTGCTCATGTACATCAAGGTGGTTTGGAAAAGAACACATGCAATGACACTCCATGTGTTAAACAGTGGTCACAAAGACCAAAAATATGTTCGAATGCAACTGCCAAATGCAATGGTGCACCAATGTGACATAGGTTCTATCACCACATCCACTTGAATGTGTGTGGTCACATGGATCAATGTGGTTTGGAAAAGAACATGTGAAATGACACTGCATGTGTCAAACCATGGTCAGAAAGCCCAAGAACATGTTCGAATGTAACTTCCAAATGCAATTGAGCAAGATTCTGAAAGAGGTTACATCGCCACATCCACTTGAGTGTGTGTGTGGTTTGGAAACGAACACATGCAATGACACTACATGTGTCAAACCATGGTCAGAAAGCCCAAGAACATGTTGGAATGCAACTACCAAATGCAATGGAGAACCAGTGTGAAAGAGGTTGCATCACCAGATCCACTTGAGTGTGTGTGGTCATGTGGATCAATGTGGTTTAGAAAAAACACATGAAATGATACTCCATGTGTCAAACCATGGTCACAAAGACCAAAAACATGTTGGAATGCAACTGCCAAATGCAATGCTGCACCTGTGTGACATAGGTTGCATCACCACATCCACTTGATTGTATGTCGTAATTGGATCAATGTGGTTTGGAAAAGAACACATGCAATGACACTCCATGTGTCAAACCATGGTCCCAAAGACAAAAAAAACATGTTGGAATGCAACTTCCAAATACAAAGGAGAACCAGTGTGACAAGGTTGCATCACAACATCCACTTGAGTGTGTGTGGTCATGTGGATCAATGTGGTTTGGAAAAGTACACATGAAATCGCACTCCATGTGTCAAACCATTACCAGAAAGCCCAAAAACATGTTGGAATGCAAATTCCAAATGCAAAGGAGCACCGGTGTGACAGAGATTGCATCACCACATCCACTTGAGTAAGTGTGGTCATGTTGATCATTGTGGTTTGGAAAAGAACACATGCAATGACACTCCATGTGCCAAACCATTGTCAGAAAGCCCAAAAACATGTTGGACTGCAATTGCCAAATGCAATGGAGCACCACTGTGATAGAGGTTGCATCACCACATCCACTTGAGTGTTTCTGGTTTGGAAAACAACACATGAAATGACACTCCATGTGCCAAACCATGGTGAAAAAGACCAAAAACATGTTGGAATGCAAGTGCCAAACGCAAAGGAGCACCAGTGTCACAGCAACACATCCACTTGAGTGTTTCTGGTCATGTGGACCAATGTGGTTTGGAAAAGAACACATGCATTGACACTACATGTGTCAAACAATGGTCAGAAAGCCCAAGAACATGTTGGAATGCAACTGCCAAATGCAATGGAGCACTAGTGTGAAAGAGGTTGTATCACCACATCCACTTGAATATGTGTGGTCACATGGATCAATTTGGTTTGGAAAAGAACACATAATGAACTCCATGTGTCAAACCATGGTCAGAAAGTCCAAGAACATGTTGGAATGCAACTACCAAATGCAATGGAGCACCAGTGTGGCATAGGTTGCATCACCACATCCACTGGAATGTGTGCGTGGTCACATGGATCAATGTGGTTTGGAACTGAACACATGCAATGACACTCCATGTGTCAAACCATAGTCAGAAGGCCTAAGAACATGTTGGAATGCAACTTTCAAATGCAATGGAGCACCTGTGTGAAAGAGGTTGCATTACCACATCCACTTGAGTGTGTGTCGGCATGTGGATCAATGTGGTTTTGGAAAAGAATATATGCTATGACACTCCATGTGTCAAACCATGGTCCTAGAGACAAAACAACATGTTGGAATGCAACTTCCAAATGAAATGTTGCTCTAGTGTGACATAGGTTGCATCACCACATCCACTTGAGTGTGTGTCTTCATGTGGATCAATGTGGTTTGGAAAAGAACACATGCAATGACACTCCATGTGTCAAACTATGGTCAGAAAAGCCCAAGAACATGTTGGAATGCAACTGCCAAATGCAATGGAGCACCAGTGTGAATGGGGTCGCATCACCACATCCACTTGAATATGTGTGGTCAAATGGATCAGTGTGCTTTGGAAAATAACACATGCAATGAACTCCATGTGTCAAACCATTGTCAGAAAGCCCAAGAACATGTTGGAATGCAACTACCAAATGCAATGGAGCACCAGTGTGACATAGGTTGCATCACCACATCCACTAGAATGTGTGTGGTCATATAGATCAATGTGGTTTGGAAATGACACTCCATGTGTCAAACCATAGTTAGAAAGCCTAAGAACAAGTTGGAATGCAACTTCCAAATGCAATGGAGCACTTGTGTGAAAGAGCGTGCATTACCACATCCACTTGAGTGTGTGTCGTCATGTGGATCAATGTGGTTTGTTAAAGAACACATGCAATCACACTCCATGTGTCAAACCATAGTCCCAAAGACAAAAAAACATGTTGGAATGCAACTACCAAATGCAAAGGAGAACCAGTGTGACAATCTTACATCACAACATCCAATTGAGTGTGTATGGTCATGCGGATCAATGTGGTTTGTAAAAAAACACATGCAATGACAGTGCCAAACCCTTTGCCAAAAAGCCTAGACACATGTTGGAATACAACTGCCAAATGCAATGGAGGACCACTATGACAGAGGTTGCATCACCACATCCACTTGAGTGTGTGTGATTAGGAAAAGAACATATGCAATGACACTCCATGTGCCAAACCATGGTGACAAAGACCAAAAACATGTTGGAATGCAACCGCCAAATGCAAAGGAGCATTAGTGTGATAGTGGTTGCATCAACACATTGACTTGAGTGTGTGTGATCATGTGGACCAATGTGGTTTGGAAAAGAACACATGCAATGACACTCCATGTGTCAAACCATGGTCAGAAAGCCCAAGAACATGTTGGAATGCAACTGCCAAATGCAATGGAGAACCAGTGTAAAAGAGGTTGCATCACCAGATCCACTTGAGTCTGTGTGGTCATGTGGATCAATCTGGTTTGGAAAAAATACATGAAATGACACTCCATCTGTCAAACCATGGTCACAAAGACCAAAAACATGTTGGAATGCAACTGCCAAATGCAATGTTGCACCAGTGTGACATAGGTTGCATCACCACATCCACTTGACTATATGTCCTAATTCCACCAATGTGGTTTGGAAAAGAACACATTCAATGACACTCCATGTGTCAAACCATGGTCCCAAAGACAAAAAAAACATGTTGGAATGCAACTTCCAAATACAAAGGAGAACCAGTGTGACAAGGTTGCATCACAACATCCACTTTAGTGTGTGTGGTCATGGGGATCAATGTGGTTTCAAAAAGAACACATGCAATCACACTCCATGTGTCAAACCATTACCAGAAATCCCAAAAACATGTTGGAATGCAACTTCCAGATGCAAAGGAGCACCAGTGTGACAGAGGTTGCATCACCACATCCACTTCACTGTGTGTGGTCATGTTGATCATTGTGGTTTGGAAAAGAACACATGCAATGACACTCCATGTACCAAACCATTGTCAGAAAGCGCAAAAACATGTTGGAATGCAATTGCCAAATACAATGGAGCACTAGTGTGATAGAGGTTGCATCACCACATCCACTTGAGTGTTTGTGGTTTGGAAAATAACACATGAAATGACACTCCATGTGCCAAACCATAGTGACAAAGACCAAAACACATGTTGGAATGCAACTGTGAAACGCAAATGATCACCAGTGTGATAACACCACATCCACTTGAGTGTTTGTGGTTATGTGGACCAATGTGGTTTGGAAAAGAACACATGCAATGACACTCAATGTGTCAAACCATGGTCAGAATGCCCAAGAACATGTTGGAATGCAACTGCCAAATGCAATGGAGCACCAGTGTGAAAGAGGATGCATCACCACATCCACTTGAATATGTGTGGTCACATGGATCAATGTGGTTTGGAAAAGAACACATGCAATAAACTCCATGTGTCAAACCATGGTCAGAAATCCCAAGAACATGTTGGGATGCAACTGCCAAATGCAATGGAGCACTAGTGTGACATAGGTTGCATCACCACATCCACTTGAATGTGTGTGGTCACATGGATCAATGTGGTTCGGAAATGAACACATGCAATGACACTCCATGTGTAAAACCATGGTCAGAAACCCTAAGAACATGTTGGAATGCAACTTCCAAATGCAATGGAGAACCTCTGTGAAGGATGTTGCATTACCAGATCCACTTGAGTGTGTGTGGTCATGTGGATCAATGTGGTTTGGAAAAGAACACATGCAATGACACTCCATGTGTCAAACCATGGTCACAAAGAAAATAAACATGTTGTAATGCAACTGCCAAATGCAATGGTGCACTAGTGTGACATAGGCTGCATCACCACATCCACTTGAGTGGGTGTGGTCATGTGGATCAATGTGGATTGGAAAAGAACACATGCAATGACACTCCATGTGTCAAACCATGGTCAGAAAGACCAAAAATATGTTGGAATGCAACTGCCAAATGCAATGGTGCACCAAGACATAGGTTGCATCACCACACCCACTTGAGTGTGTGTCGTCATCTGGATCAATATGGTTTGGAAAAGAACACATGCAATGATATTACATGTGTCAAACCATGGTCCCAAAGAGAAAAAAACATGTTGGAATGCAACTGCCAAATGCAAAGGAGAACCAGTGTGACAAGGTTCCATCACAACATCCACTTAAGTGTGTGTGGTCACGTGGATCCATGTGGTTTTGAAAAGCCTAGAAACATGTTAGAATGCAACTGCCAAATGCAATGGAGAAACAGTGTGAAAGAGGTTGCATCACCACATCCACTTCCGTGTGTGTGGTCATGTGGATAAGTGTAGTTTGGAAAAGAACACATGCAATGACACTCCATGTGTCAAACCATGGTCACAAAGACCAAAAACAAGTTGGAATGCAACTTCCAAATGCAAAGGAGCACTAGTGTGATAGTGGTTGCATCACCACAACCACTAGATTATTTGTGGTCATGTGGAACAATGTGGATTGGAAAAGAACACATGAAATGACACTCCATGTGTCAAACGATGGTCAGAAATCCCAAGAACATGTTGGAATGCAACTGCCAAACGCAATGAAGCATCAGTGTCAAAGAGGTTGCATCACCACATCCACTTGAGTGAGTATTGTTATGTGGATCAATGTTATTTGAAAAAGAAGACATGTAATGACACTCCATGTGTCAAACCATGTTCACTAACACGAAAAACATGTTGGAATGCAACTACCAAATGGAACGGTGCACTAGTGTTACATAGGTTGCATCACCACATCCACTTGAGTGTGTGGCGTCATGTGGATCAATGTGGTTTGGAAAAGAACACATGCAATGATACTCCATGTGTCAAACCATGGTCCCAAAGACAAAAAAACATGTTGGAATGCAACTCCCAAATGCAAAAGAGCACAAGTGTTACAGATATTGCATCACCATATCCAGTTGAGTGTGTGTGGTCATGTAAATCAATGTGGTTTGGAAAAGAACACATGCAATGACACATGTGGTTCATTGTGGCAGTGGTTTGGAAAAGGATCACCAGTGTGGCAGTGGTTGCATGACCACATCCACTTGAGTGTGTGTGGTCATGTGGTTCATTGTGGTTTGGAAAAACATAAGCAATGACACTCCATGTGCGAAACTATGGTAACAAAGACCAAAAACATGTTGGAATGCAACTGCCAAATGCAAAGGAGCACTAGTGTGACAGTGGTTGCATCGCCACATCCACTTGAATGTGTATGGTCATGTGGAGCAATGTGGTTTGGAAAAGAACACATGCAATGACACTCCATCTGTCAAACCATGGTCAGAAAGCCCAAAAACATGTTGGAATGCAACTACCAAATGCAATGGAGCACCGGTATGATAAGGTTTGCATCACCACATCCACTTGAGATTGTCTGGTCACATGGATCAATGTGGTTTGGAAAAGAACACATGCAATGACACTCCATGTGCCAAACCATGGTCAGAAAACCCAAAAACATGTTGGAATGCAACTGCCAAATGCAATGGTGCACAAGTGTGACAGTGGTTGCATCACCACATCCACTTGAGTGTGTGTGGTCATGTGGCTCAACGTGGTTTCAAAAATAACACATGCAATGACACCATGTGTCAAACCATGGTCACAAAGACCAAAAACATGTTGGAATGCAACTGTTAATGCAAAGGAGCACCACTGTGACAAAGGTTGCAGAGTGTGGTCATGTGCATCAATATGATTTGGAAAATAACACATGTGATGACACTCCATGTATCAAACCATGGCCAAAAAGCACAAAAACATGTTGGAATGCAGCGGCTAACTGCAATGGAGCACCAGTCTGATAGAAGTTGCATCACCACATCCACTTGGGTGTGCGTGGTCATGTGAATCAATGTGGTTTGGAAAATAACACATGCAATGACACTCCATGTTATGCCATACATCGCAATCCTAGGATTACCATTTTTGCGAGACATAACAGATTGGATATCACAGTACATCATCCATTACAAACCATAATAAGGTCTTACACGAATAAAGGATCTCATGATCCAGTCTTAATACAACAAGCAGAGAAATAAGTAATAAGCGTAGCGGTGGGGTCCATCTTCAGAGTCACAAGCAATGCTGACGATGGAAGGTTGTCCTAGTTATCATAGTCGTCCTACTGTCCTTCATCTTGGTAGTCTCCTTCATAGTCTGGCCATAGGAATAGCCAGGGACAAAAGCCATGAGTACTCTTTAAGTACTCGCAAACTATCACTAACAAGCAAGGTAGTTCTAGTAGGAATGATAACTCTAAGTTTATTTGTAAAGTTAAATTTCAAACCTAAGCTGAGTTCAGAAACAAAGAAAGATAAAATAAAGTTCTAGAATCACTTAAGTTGGGAAGCTAGTGTCATAGTCACAACCCTGTTGTGGTCAAGTCAAGATTCATCATTCATTTCATAAGTCATTTTGAAAACATCTGACAACGGAACAGTATGGCCACTCCAACTGTCCATAACCGCGGACGTGGCTATTCGAATAGTTTGACACTCTGCAAAGGTGGTACACTTTCACCACAAGATTCGATACATCTGTTAGGGATAACCCTGAATCATCATACTTAGTATGCAGATAATCAAACATAACCTTTCCTTTACACACCCTAGTATAAGCACCTCTCCTATGAGCATGGCCTCCCAACCATGGCCATCTGTCATCTTGGGCACTGCATAGGTGGACAACATTGAGAGGTAGCCTTAGCTCAAACCTCTCCCGCGAGGGAACTAATACTAATGCATATAAACTTCCTGCTAAGCCTTACCCAATTCAGGTATTGTGGTTGTACGGTAAAATTGGAATGGTATCGCATCCGAACCCAACCATCAGTTTTGTAAAAGGGCTAAGGCTCATGCCTCAACATTTTCATCATCATAAACCATTTGTGTTTCTCAACACATGTCAAAACATCTCAATATAATGACTCATCATTCCAAGGTTTTCACAAGTCATTTTCATCAAGTACTCCCATCTAAAGTGACTCAAGTTTTGATTTAGCTCTAAACTACTAAGTTAAGAGTGTTCACTAATGTGGGATGCTAAGATCAATCTCATGCCATAGAATGACATCTAAGTTTATCTAGATAGGTCAAGTTTTATACTTTTTATGCTACCTTCAAGCAAGTAAAGGATTTTGGTAAAGTAAAGAAAGTAAAGCTTGTAAATAAAATTTGGAGTAGGTGTAAGTCAAAGGGCATAACCAAAGCATGCCTAATGCATTTTCTTAGGTTATCTAGCTTGCATTGTTAATGATGGCTTGCCTTGTGTAGTGTAGTGGTTGAAGTTTTCTTCCTCCTCCTCTTGGTAGCACTCCTCCTCCTCGAAAGCTTGGTCGGTACTATCGTCTATAAATACATACGGGATACACAATCACCAAACAAAGCTTAACTAGGCTACTTATCACACTAAGGCACACATTTGATGATCTATTATCATCACAAGCATCACAAGGTTTAATTAACTAGCTTCCTTCTTTTTATTTGAGAAAAGTAATTTCTACTCATTGAAATTAACTAAGATTTAATATTCTCCAATTAAAATATGGATCATGGGGACACATGTCATCACCACATATTCTAATATATGGGAATATGATTTAAAAGTTGGATCACATTTTAATAAGTTTAATATTTAATGATTTAAAGTGACTAGAAATGCCTATATAGCATTATGTTGGTACTAGTCCAAAGTCACTGCATGCAAACCTTAATATTATTACATATTCATATAGGTATGGTTAAATATGATTTTTTAGAGTTGGAATTAACTCAAAAGCTATTATGGTTGATTTTAGAAAAATGTTTGAATGTGCAAATGCTTCTGTCTTGTTATTTTTACTAGGAGATATCTCTAACTCTAAATGATTTAAATCCAACAGGCATGGATAGATATTTTCATTACCTTTCCAACAAAATTTGAATCACTCCATTTGGATTTGTAAAACTCTTTGAATTGATTTTTGAACTAATGGACATAATTGATTTTAATTCTAAATAGAAAAACCTAATTTGAATTAACTAGGTCAGCGCGGGAAACTAAATGGGCCGGCCCAGTGACGCTCAGCGACACAGAGGGCGACTGACCAGGGGGGTCCACCTGTCAGTGGCACATAAAACCCGAAGCGGTACGGGGCGATCAGGACCACACGATTAGAACACAGATCGACGGTCCACGGTCATCGTCGACGACGGACTCGTCGCCGGCGAGACCAAACCCTAAGCGGCCTGTGGGGGTCTACTGGGGATGTACCAGGGCTCCAGATAGTGCGGCGAGGCTGGCAAACGAACTGGACGGTGACGGCGAGCTCAGGCAAAGTCACGGCAGGGTCTGAGGTGGATAGAATCGACGACCACTTCTCCTCCTCTGCAACGGCTACCTCCAGCGGAATTCCGGCGATGTGCTGCTCGAGCGGCTCCGGCGAGAGAGGTGAAACGATCAGTGGAGAGAGGGGAGTGGAATGGTGTGAAGAAATGGTGCGGGGGAGGCCTCCTTATATAGGCTCGACGGTGAGGCAGTGAGGCATGTGCGCGGCTTGCCGGTGACGGTGATACAGGGGGCTACCTGCATGAGCGAGGTAGGCGGACGGTGGGCGGTTTACTGGCGGTCAGCTACGACGCAATGGCTTTGTTAGGGGCGGTGGTTATCGTTTGGGGGCTCCCCGCTCTCTGAGGGACAGAGGCGTACTCGACGCTGCTCCCGACGACTGTGGGTCGCGCGATGGTGCACGGCCGTGTCTGATGGGTTGTTGGGTTCAAGGCGGAACGACGCACGCGATTTGGTGTCGAGGCGTGGTCTCTGGCGTGCTAGCGACGATCGCGCTCTGGGGCGCTCTGGCTGCACGTAGAGAGAAAGGACGGCGAGGCTCTGGGGTGGTCCAGTGGCTATCTGTGGCCGTGGGGTGGACCATGGGCGGCGGTGAGATGGCTCCTTGCTTCCTGGAGCAGCAGAGAAGGGCTGGCGGTCTGCTGCGGCTCGGACACGATCGGCCAGCGATCATGGCGTCGGGGCAGCATGGCACTGGCGCCAGGGGCTAGGGATAGGGGTGATTTTGGTCTGGTTGGGCCTGGGGGAGACCAAGGTGATCAATGCACACCAGTTGGCTCGACAAGATTTGCTCCAAAACAGTGTTAGTTAGGCCAAAAATTCTCTGCCTGCCACTTGTTCGATCAAATGGCTGCATGAGACAAAGTTTTGAATTTTTGAAATATTTTTGGTGGAGTGGTGTAACTTATGCTTGAGAATCTAGGTTTGCTTGGGATTTTGAAAAGGGGTTCATTTGAGTGGTTTTTGAATTAGTGTGATCTTGATACATACACTAGATTCAATTTTCAAATGCCATTTAAAATTAGAGTTTGAATGTTTTTGGGAGATCACAAAGTGGGCCTTGGCACATCACTACTTGTACTAGCAAGGGGTGCAAAGAACCACAATTGTCTCTGTTGGCATTTGAGTCCTAGGAACATCCAAAGTGTCCTAGTTAGTTAAAATGGCACAAATGACCATTTCCTTATTTTATTCTTTTTCATTTCTTTTTTCTTTGGGATTTATTTGGGAATGATCTATATGATGTGTAATTCACCTGAGAATCATTTTACAACCAATGGATCACTCAAACATGGCAATTCAAAACAACTCCTAATTTAAATGCACACACATATGAATGCTTAAATATTTTAAATAGAAAAGTTTTTGTTAACCCCAAATTGGGTAGATTTGATCTTGATTAACTTTGGATTAAGTTTTGAGATGTTACAAACCAAGGTCAGAAAGCCCAAGAACATGTTGGAATGCAACTGCCAAATGCAATAGACCACTAGTGTGAAAGAGGTTGCATCACCACATCCACTTGCGTGTGTGTGGTCATGTGGATCAATGTAGTTTGGAGAAGAACACATGAAATTAGACTCCATATGTCAAACCATGGTTAGAAAGACCTAAAACATGTTGGAATGCAACTACAAAATGCAATGGTGCACTAGTGTGACATAGGTTACATCACCACATCCACTTGAGTGTGTGTCATCATGTCTATCGATGTGGTTTACAAAAGAACACATGTAGTGACACTCCATGTGTCAAACCATGGTACCAAAGACAAAAAACATGTTCGATGCAGATGCCAAATGCAAAGGATAACCAGTGTGACAAGGTTGCATCACAAAATCCACTTGAGTGTGTGTGGTCATGTGGATCAATGTGGTTTGGAAAAAAAACACATGCAATGACACTCCATGTGTCAAACCATTGTCAGAAAGCCCAAAAACATGTTGGAATGCAACTGCCAAATGCAATGGAGCACCGGTGTGATAGAGGTTGCATAACCACATCCACTTGAGTGTATGTGTTCATGTAAATCAATGTGGTTTGGAAAATAACACATCCAAAGACACTCCATGTGTCAAAACATGGTCAGAAAGCCCAAGAACATGTTGGAATGCAACTGTCAAATGCAATGGTGCACCGGTGTGACATAGGTTGCATCACCACATCCACTTGAGTGTGTGTCATCATGTGGATCAATGTGGTTTGGAAAAGAACACATGCAATGACACTCCATGTGTCAAACCATGGTCCCAAAGACAAAAAACATGTTCGAATGCAGATCCCAAATGCAAAGGATAACCAATGTGACAAGGTTGCATCACAAAATCCACTTGAGTGTGTGTGGTCATGTGGATCAATGTGGTTTGGAAAAAAAACACATGCAATGGCACTCCATGTGTCAAACCATTGTCAGAAAGCCCAAAAACATGTTGGAATGCAATTGCCAAATGCAATGGAGCACTAGTGTGACAGAGGTTGCATCACCACATCCACTTGAGTGTGTGTGGTCATGTGCATCATTGTGGTTTGGAAAAAACACATGCAACGACACTCCATGTGCCAAACTATGGTCAGAAAGGACAAAAACATGTTGGAATGCAACGGCTAACTTCAATGGTGCTCCAGTGTTACATAGGTTGCATCACCACATCCACTTGAGTGTGTGTCGTCGTGTGGATCAATGTGGTTTGGACAAGAACACATGCAATGGCACTACCTCTGTCAAACCATGGTCCCAAAGACAAAAAATCATGTTGGAATGCAACTACCAAATGCAAAGGAGAATCCGTGTGACAAGGTTGCATCACAACATCCACTTGAGTGTGTGTGGTCATGTGGATCAATGTGGTTTTGAAAAGAACACATGCAATGACACTCCATGTGTCAAACCATGGTCAGAAAGGCCCAAAAACATTTTGGAATGCAACTGCCAAATGCAATGGTGCATATGTGTGATAGAGGTTGCGTCACCACATACACTTGAGTGTGTGTGGTTATGTGGCTCAATGTGGTTTTGAATAGAACACATGCAATGACACTCCATGTGTCAAACCATGGTCACAAAGACCAAAAACATGTTGGAATGCAACTGCCAAATACAAAGGAGCACCAGTGTGACAGAGGTTGCATCACCACATCCCCTTGAGTAAGTGTGGTCGTGTGCATCAATGAGGTTTGGAAAATAACACATGTGATGACAGTCCATGTGTCAAACCATGGTCGGAAAGCACAAAAACATGTTGCAATGCAACTGCCAAATGCAATGGAGCACCGGTGTGATAGAGGTTGCATCACCACATCCACTTGAGTGTGTGTGTTCATGTAAATCAATTTGGTTTGGAAAAGAACACATCCAAAGACACTCCATGTGTCAAAACATGGTCAGAAAGCCCAAGAACATGTTGGAAGGCTACTGCCAAATGCAATGAACACTAGTGTGAAAGAGGTTGCATCACCACATCCACTTGCGTGTGTGTGGTCATGTGGATCAATTTAGTTTGGAAAAGAACACATGTAATGACACTCCATATGTCAAACCATGGTCAGAAAGACCAAAACATGTTACAATGCAACTACCAAATGCAATGGTGCACCGGTGTGACATAGGTCGCATCACCACATCCACTTGAGTGTGTGTCATCATGTGGATCAAGGTGGTTTGGAAAAGAACACATGCAATGACACTCCATGTGTCAAACCATGGTCATGTTGGAATGCAACTACGAAATTCAAAGGAGAACCAGTGTGACAAGGTTGCATCAAAATATCCACTTGAGTGTGTGTGGTTATGTGGATCAATGTGGTTTGGAAAATAACACATGCAATGATACTCCATGTGTCAGACCATTGTCAGAAAGCCCAAAAACATGTTGGAATAGAACTTCCAACTACAATGGAGCACCAGTGTGATAGAGGTTGCATCACCACATCCACTTGGGTGTGTGTGCTTATGTGAATGAATGTGGTTTGGAAAATAACACATGAAATGACACTCCATGTGTCAAACCATGGCCAGAAACCCAAAAACATGTTGGAATGCAACTACCAAATGCAATGGAGCACCAGTGTGACAGAGTTTGCATCACCACATCCACTTGCATGTGTGTGTTCATGTGGATCAATTTTGTTTGGAAAAGAACACATGCAATGACACTCCATATGTTAAACCATGGTCACAAAGACCAAAAACATGTTGTGCAACAACCAAATGCAATGGTGCACCAGTGTGACATAGGTTGCATCACCACATCCACTTGAGTGTGTGTGGTCATGCGGATCAATGTGGTTTGGAAAAGAACACATGAAATGACACTCCATGTGTCAAACCATGGTCAGAAAGCCAAAAAACAGGTTGGAATGCAATTGTAAAATGTAATGGTGCACTGGTGTGATAGAGGTTGCATCACCACATCCACTTGAATGTGTGTGGTCACATGGATCAATGTGGTTTATAAAAGAACACATGCAATGACACTCCATGTGTCAAACCATGGTCAGAAATTCCAAGAACATGTTGGAATGCAACTTCCAAATGCAATTGACCACGAGTTTGAAAGTGAAGGAAATATGCCCTGAGAGGAAATAATAAAGTTGTTATTATGTATTCCTTATATATGATAGATCTTTATTTTACATGCTATAATTGTATTGATCGGAAACATCAATACATGTGTGTTTAATAAACAAAAAGGGTTCCTAGTTATGCCTTTCTTATAGACTAGCTTGTTGATTAACAAGATGATCAAGGTTTCCTGATCATGGACATTGGATGTTGTTAATAACAAGGTCACAACATTTGTGGAATGATGTGATGAACATTCATCTGAAGTATAGCATTACGATCAAGTCATTATGTTTATATTGCTATATCATACGAAGTAATCTTTATCCTTAGACCATGAGATCATTTTAATTGCTAACACCTGAAGAGTATCTTGATAACATCAAACGTCAGACCATAACAAGGTGACTATAAAGATGGGTTCAGTGCTACAAAGGTGTTATGTTGAGGCTCATGGATCAAGAGCGGAATTTTTCAATCCTGATGATGGATAGATATACTCTAGTCCCTCTCGGTGATATCACATTAAGATAGCTTGCAAGCAAGTGATGTGATCACTAGAATGTTATATCACGGGAACAAGAAACGAGTGCATGTCGGTAACGAGATCAAACTAGTTATTTGGATACCGATGATCGAATCTCGGACATGTATTATATCATGAGACAAAGGGATTAAATTACTAGCATTAAAGGTTCTCACGATCACAGAAGTCATCCTTGAATATGCAGGAGTCAGTATGGATCTCCAGGTCCCGCTTCTGATTATTGATCTGAGAGGAGTCTCAATCATGTCTGCATTATTCGTGAACCGTAGGGTGACACACTTAAGAGTTACCGGACACCATTTTGGAGCACATATGTTTCAGACGAAAGAATTGCAAAGCGCAGGAATTGTTTCGATAGAAACCGGAATTGTTTTGGGTGAAATTGCAGAAAGTGGTTTTGCATGTGATATTGAAATATTGCAAGGGGTTACATGTGAATGTTTGTTAATTAAAGTAATTAACAAAATTCTGAATAAATTTAATAAAAGAGTTTTATTAAATGAGAGAGCATTAAACTTAGAGAATTTTAATGCATTTAAAGTGGAGACTTTAAAAGGGAATGTGAAGAGGTATTTTAATGTGGAGGGAGTTACCACCACATGAATGGAGGAGGTGAGGGGTCACCTCCATGAGGCGCCGGCCATGGAGGGGGTACCCCCCCCCCTCCTCCTATAAAAGGCCCCCCTCTTCCTCCTTCTTCCTCACACCTCCTCGTGAAGGATCTCTCTCCCCCTCTAGAATTATTCCCCCATGGTCTCGGATTAGCGAGATACATGTTCCCAGTGGCATTTCGTCTTGAAGGAGTTGCTTCTTCCGCTGGATCGCTGGACCGAGGAGGTGCAGGTTGTCCGGTGGCTTGAACGTGTGTGCGAGTATCGATGCGCTGCTGATTTGCGGCGCTCGGACTTCCACACGATCTTGAGATCAGCAAGTGTACGACTACATCAACCACGAGTTCCTACTCGTTAACAAAACTCATTGTCTTCCAGGGTAGGTTCTCGATAGATGTATGTCCACCCGTTGCTTTGTACCTAGTAGATAGATCTTGGCATATAGTTCTCATCATAGGAAAAATTTTGTTTTCTATGCTGCGGACCCAATAGTGGTATCAGAGCCAGGTCTATGCGTAGGTGCTTTGCATGGGTAGTACACATATGTTTATATGTGGGCGATGATGATTATGTTATTGCATCTTCTATGTATTTTGGATATTGGTGGCATAGTGGGATGAAGCGGCCCGGACCAACCTTACATGTAATCGTACATGAGACCGGTTCCACGACTGACATGGTACTTGTTTTGCATAAGTGGTTGGCGGGTGTCTGTCTCTCCTACTATAGTCAATATCTGATTTACAACGAGTTGCTAATAACTTGGTTATCCTCGTTGTGGTTCATATTTGTAGGTGGGAACGGTTCTATCACCTAAAGCCCTAAGGCACATAAAACTTGCAATTGATAAATTAGAGGCATCTAGTTTAGATCGTTGCTGGGCTAGTGTCTTGATATGGTATTGTTGTAAGTAGATGTATGATAGATACTCTTACAACTCACTGAACGTGTAAGTTCCATAGACCTTGGCCTTACACACAAAGGAACGATAGAGATCATACCACGATGCAAATGATAGAGATCAAATGCATGGACCATATCATCTCACTTTACACATTAGATGTTAGCATCTTATACTGCTAGTTTGGCGTTTTTTGTAGCATTCTAAGATGATCCCTCATTTAGATATCAAGATAAAAATGTGTTCTTCCTTAAGTATGCACCGTTCTGTGGATCGTGTTCCGAGACATCACGTGATGATCGGGTGTAGTCGAATCTACGCTTTCATAGGAACGGGTGTAAGACAGTTTTACACATGTGAATACTAAGGTTCTTACTTGGCGAGTGTAACATCCCAAAACTTCAATCCAAGTTTATCAAAGATCAAATCAACCAAAAATGGGGTTAACAAAAACTTTTCCAAATTTAATATGAAAGCATACATATGTGTGTGCATTTAAAATAGGAGTTGTTTGAATTGCCATGATTGAGTGATCCAATGCTTGTAAAATGTTTCTTATGTGATTTAAACATCATCTACATCATTACCAAACTTTGCCTAAAGAAAATCAATTCAAAAAGAATTAAAAAGGAGGAATGGTCATTTTGGCAAATTTAACTCTCATGCCTACTTTGGCTATTCCTAGTACTCAAAACTTAACAGAAACAATTCTTGATCTTTGTACCCCTTGCTAGTACACATAATGAGGTACCAAGGCCCACCTTCTGATCTGCTAAAAACATTCTGTTAACTATTTTAAATGACAGTTTAAAATTGAATCTAATGCATATGCATAGATCACCCCTATTCCAAAACCCATATTTTTGAGCTCCACTTTCAAAACCCTTGCAACCAGAGACTACCTATCACTAGTGGAGACCACTCAAAAATTTTGAAACCAAAATTCAAAACTTTCTTTCATGCGGCCATTTAATCAAACACTTGGCATGCATAATCTCTCTAATCCTAGCTCACTGTTTACTACAGGGTTTTTCCCCCAATTGATCCCCATTTAATCCTCTTGTCCCCTCTTGATCTAACCAGAGCCTAACCAACATCTCCCCTACCCCCTAGTTGCACTGCCATGCCATGCCGAGCACCACCTCGCCGGCCGACAGTGCACTCGCAGCAGCAGCCCTCTCCAGCCTATCTCCTCATGTCTAGCAACTTGTTTGTGGTCCACCTCCACCGCCCAACCAGCCCCAGGACAGAGACAGAGGGCAGAGTGGCTAGGAACCGTCGCGCCCGGAGCTGGTCGAGCATGCCGACGCCGCCCCTAGAGCATGCCATGTCCCCGCTCGCACAGACCGCCCCTTGGCACCAGCCCGCGCCCACCGCTCCTCCTCGACCTGGAGAACACCCTACACATCCCCGTTCACCGCCCAACGCCTCACAGCCACCGCTCACCGTGGACACCGCTACTTCTGCCGCGCAGAGCGCCACCTCGCCCCGACCGCGTGCCACCGCCCCTACGGCCGCATTTAAGTTCTAGAGCACCGCCAGGGAACCGCCCATCGATCGCCACACCTAGCCATGCCTCTACCTCGCCGTAGCCATGTCGCCACCATCGACCGCCCATCCCGCTCGGTCTCACCATCGGGCCTATAAAAGACCTCCCCAGCCTCTCCACACCACACCATTCCACTCTCCTCACCTCTCTGAACCTCCCCCACCTCTAGCCGGAGCAAGGCGAGCTCTGCCTCGCCAGAATTGGAGCCAGAGCAGCCACGGCAGGAGGAGAAGGGCGCCGTTGATGGCGACCACCCCAAGCTCCGCCGCGACCATGCCTCGCCTCGCCGTCGTCTTCCACGTCGTTTGCCCGCCTCGCCGACCCTGCTGGAGCCCTGGTACGCCCCCAATAGACCCCACCGAGCCGCTAGGGTTCGAGCTCGCCAGCGACCTGTTCGTCGTCGACGACGACCCTTAGCCGTAGATCTAGCTTCTAATCCTGCGGCCCACAGCGCGCGTACCATTTCGCGTGTTAAGTGCCACTGACAAGCGGGACCCCCCCTGTCAGCTGAGCCCCGCGCCGCGGAGCGCCACTGGGCCGGCCCATTCCTTTTCCCGCGCTAGCCCACACATTCAAATCTGGATTTTTCTTTTTAGTGAAATCTTGTTTCTGTCCACTATTTCAAAATTTAATTCTGTGAGTTTGACAAATCCAAATTGCATGAAACTAATTTTTCCTGAAAGGTATGGAAGTAATCTACCCAGCCCGTTGGATTTAATTCAATTAGAGTTATAGATCTCTCCTAATAAAAATAAGAAGACGGAAGCATTTGCAACTTGCAACATTTTTATAAAATCAACCAAGTTAGCTTTTGAGTTGATTCCAACTCTCAAAAATCACATTTCACCATATCTATCCAAATATGTAATAATATTAAGGTTTACATGCAGTGACTTTGGACTAGTACCAAAATAATGCTATATAGGCATTTCTAGTCACTTTAAATCATTTACTAATGAACTTGAACCAAAGTAATGTTGATCCAACCTTTCAATTGCATTCCCACGTGTTAGAATATGTGGTGAGGACATGTGTCCACATGATCCCATATTTTGGTGGTGAATATTAAATATTAGTTAATTTTTCAATGAGTAGAAATTACTTTTCTAAAATAAAAAGGATGAAACTATTGAATTAAACTTGTGATGATAATAGATCATCAAAGGTGTGTTTTAGAATGCCACTTAGCATAGTTAAGTATTGTTTGGTGATTGTGCACTCCCTATGTATTTATAGACGATAGTACCGACCAAGCTCTCGAGGAGGAGTTCTACCAAGAAGAAGAAGAAGAAAACTTCAACCACTACACCAACCAAGGCAAGCTACTATTAGCAAGCTAGCACTATCTAAGTGCAAGCCACCTTTAACAATGCAAGCTAGCACTTGCAAGTTTAGTGTTTAACAAGCTAGGATCAAATTAGATGGTTTAGCAAAGATGCCCTAAGTATGCTTTGATCACACCCCTTTTTGACTATTAATACCCCAAGTCTTAGTTACAAGTTTTACCCTCTTAGTTTATACAAAGTCCTTTACTTGTTTTAAAGGTAGCACAAAAAGTATAAAACTTGACTTATTTATAACCCTTTAGATGTCATTCCATGGCATGAGATTGAACCCATCTTTACCACCTTAGTGAACACTCTTAACTTAGTAGTTTAGAGTAGATCCAAAAACTTGAGTCACTTTAGATGGGAACACTTGGTGAAAATGAATTGAGGAAACCTTAGAATGATGAGTCATTCTATTGAGATGTTTTGACATGTGTTGAGAAACACAAATGTTTGATGATGAGGAAAATGTTGAGGCATGAGCCTTAACCTTTTTATAAAACTGATGGTTGGATTCGGATGCGATACCATTCCAAATTTACCGTACAACCACATTACCTGAATTGGGTAAGGCTTAGCTAGAAATTTATATGCATTAGTATTAGTTCCCTCACGGGAGAGGTTTGAGCTGAGGCTACCTCTCAATGTTTTCCACCTATGCAGTTCCCAAGATGACTGATGGTCATGGTTGGGAGGCCATGCTCATATGAGAGGTGCTTATACTAGGGTGTGTAAAGGGAAGGTTATGTTTGATTATCTGCATACTAAGTATGATGATTCAGGGTTATCCCTGACAGATGTATCGAATCTTGTGGTGAAAGTGTACTACCTCTGCAGAGTGTCAACCTATTCGAATAGCCGCGTTCGCGGTTATGGACAGTTGGAATGGCCAAACTGTTTCGTTGTCAGATGTTTTCTAAATACTTTGAAATGAATGATGAGTCGTGACTTGACCACAACAGGGTGGTGTTTATGACAATAGTTTCCCAACTTAAGTGATTCTAGAACTTTACTTTATCTTTCTTTGCTTCAGAACTCAGCTTAGGTTTCAAACTTATCTTTATAGTTTAACTTAGATCTAGTACTTTAACTTAGAATTATAATACTTGTTAGTGGTAGTTTGCGAGTACTTAAAGAGTACTCATGGCTTTTGTCCCTGGCTATTATCATGGCCAGACTATGAAGGAGACTATCAAGATGATGGCCAACAGGACGGCTATGATAACTAGGACCATCTGCCTTCGTCAGCATTGCATGTGCCCCTGAAGATGGACCCCACCGCTACGCTCATCTTTTATTTCCGCTGATAGTTGTATTAAGACTGGATCATGAGATCCTTATTTGTGTAAGACGTTATGTATGGTTTGTAATGGATGATGTACTGTGATATCCAATCCGTTATGTCTCGCAAAAATGGTAATCCTGGGAGTGCGAGGTATGGCATAACGGGCATCTGGGATTAAAAATCCGGGTGTTGACAGCGAGCCTAGCATGTATAGACATGGCCTCGGAACACGGACCGAAAGGTTAAGCATGAGTCATATAGTTGATATGATGCCCATATATATGCTCGCCTTTGAAGCTACATCAACTCACGTGATGATCGGACTTGGTGTAGTGGATTTGGTTCATGTAATCACCAAAAGGACACGAGGGATGTCGTTTTTGAGTGGGAGTTCATTAGTAATTTGGATTAGTTGAACTCACTCTATCATAAACTTAGTCTAAATAAACTTTACAAATTCTGTTGTAGATGGCACCACCTGCTTTTAATTTCAATGTGTTCATGGAGAAAGAGAAACTTGCTACGAATGGTAGCAACTTCACCAACTGGGCTATGAATTTGAGGATTCTCCTCACTCCTGCACAAAAGCAATATGTGCTAGAGGCGCCTCTAGGCCCCCCACCAGCTCTTGATGCCCCTGACATGGAAAAGAATGTCTATATGACTCGATAGGAGGACCACAACTTAGTTCATTGCGGCATACTTTATGGGCTAGAGCCAGAACTTCGAAAGCGTTTCGAAAATGGCAATGCCTTTGATACCATGGGAGAATTGAAAATGATTTTAGATACCCATGCTGCCGTAGAGAGTTATAATGCTTCTGAAAAGTTCTTTAGTTGCATGATGCAGGAGAACAGCTCCGTTAGTGAGCATGTACTCAAAATGTCTGGGTACGCCGATAAGCTTGTGTCCTTGAGAATAACGATTCCCATTGACTTAGGCATACATCGTGTTCTCCAATCTCTGCCACCTAGCTACAAGAGCTTCGTGATGAACTATAATATAGAGGGCATGAAGAAGTCTCTTCCCGAGCTTCTATCAATGCTTAAGACTGCAGAAGTGGAGATTAGGAAAGAACATCAAGTGTTGATGATCAATAAGACCACCGGTTTCAAGAAGGACAAGAAAGGCAAGCACAAGGGAAATAAGGGTGGCAAATCTGTTGCCACACCTGAAAAGAAACCCCGAGCTGGCCCTAAGTCTGACACCGAGTGTTACTATTGCAAGGGGACTGGCCATTGGAAGCGCAATTGCCACAAGTATTTGGCGGACAAGAAGGCCAGCAAGGCAAACAAAGGTATATATGATATACATGTTATTGATGTGTACTTGACAAGTACTCGCAGTAGCACCTGGTTATTTGATACGGGGTCGGTTGCTAATATATGTAACTCGGTTTAGGGGCTGCGAAACAAGCGACCACTAGCAACAGATGAGGTCAGGATGTGGGTCGGCAATGGATCAAGAGTTGATGTGATCATCGTCGAGACACTACCTCTCCATATTCCATCGGGATTAGTTATAAACCTGAATAATTGTTATTTGGTGCCTACACTGAGCATGAACATTGTATCCGGATCGTGTTTGATGCAAAGTGGTTATTCCTTTAAATCTGAAAACAATGGTTGTTCGATTTATAAGAATGATATCTTTTATGGTCATGCACCTGTGTTGAATGGTTTATTTCTGTTGGATCTCGATAGTAATATTACGCATATTCATAATGTTGATGCTAAAAATATTAAACTTGATAATGATATATCTGCATATATGTGGCACTGCCGTCTAGGTCATATTGGTGTTAAATGCATGAACAAACTCCATTCTGATGGACTTTTGGAATCACTTGATTTTGAATCATTTGATACATGTGAGCCATGCCTTATGGGCAAGATGATTAGAACGCCATTTCCGGTTCAATGAAACAGGTGACAGATTTATTGGAAATCATACATAGTGATGTGTGTGGACCAATGAGTGTGTCGGCGCGAGGTGGATATCGTTATTTTGTTACTTTCACGGATGATTTGAGTAGATATGGGTATATCTATTTGATGAAACACAAGTCTAAAACCTTTGAAAAGTTCAAGGAATTTCAGAATGAAGTGGAAAATCATCGTAATAGAAAGATCAAATTTCTTCGGTCTGACCGTGGAGGTGAGTATTTAAGTTACGAGTTTAGCACACACATGAAAGAGTGTGGAATAGTTTCACAACTCACGCCTGCCGGAACACCACAACGTAATGGTGTGTCAGAACATTGTAATCATAATTTATTGGATATGGTTCGATCTATGATGTCTCTGACTGACTTGCCACTGTCATTTTGGGGTTATGCACTGGAAACAGCTGCATTCACTTTAAATCGGGCACCATCTAAATCCGTTGAAACGACAACGTATGAATTATGGTTTGGAAACAAACCTAGGTTGTCATTTCTTAAAGTTTGGGGATGCGACGTTTATGTGAAGAAACTTCAGCCGGATAAACTCGCACCCAAAGCGAAAAAATGTGTCTTCATAGGATACCCTAAGGAAACAATTGGGTATACCTTCTATCACAGATCCGAGGGCAAGGTTTTTGTTGCCAAGAATGGATCCTTTCTTGAGAAGGAGTTTCTCGCGAAAGGTGTGAGTAGTCGGAAGGTAGAACTCGAAGAGGTTATTGAACCTTCTCTTCATGAAATGGCGAGTAGCGCAGCACCGGAAACTTTTTCGGAGTTGACTTCACCTAATGATGAGAGAGCTAATGATATTGATCATGAAACTCCGAAAGAGGACACTACCGAACCTCGCAGGTCAAGTAGGACACGTGTAGCTCCTGAACTGTACGGCAATCCTGTTGTGAATTTCATGGTTGATGAAATGGATGAGCCTGTGGCGTATGAAGAAGCGATGATGAGCCCGGATTCCAACAAATGGCTAGAAGCCATGAAATCCGAGATGGAATCCATGTACGAGAACGAGGTTTGGATCTTGGTGGACTTACCTCATGATCGAAAGGCCGTTGAGAATAAATGGATTTTCAAAAGAAAAACTGATGTTGATGGTAATGTGACAATCTATAAGGCTCGACTTGTCGCAAAGGGGTTTCGACAAATTCAAGGAGTTGACTATGATGAGACATTCTCTCACGTACCGATGCTTAAGTCGATTAGGATTATGTTAGCAATTGCTGCATATTTCGATTATGAAATATGGCAGATGGATGTCAAAACCGCGTTCCCAATGGTAATATTGAAGAAGAGTTGTATATGATACAACCTAAAGGTTTTGTCGATCCTAAGGATGCTAATAAGGTATGCAAACTTCAGGGATCCATCTATGGACTGAAGCAAGCATCCCGGAGTTGGAATCTCCGCTTTGATGAGGTGATCAAAGAGTTTGGATTTGTCCAAACTTATGGAGAGGCTTGTATTTATAAGAAAGTGAGTGGGAGCAATGTGGCATTTCTGATATTATATGTGGATGACATATTATTGATTGGAAATGATATAGATCTTTTAAACAGTGTTAAAAGTTATCTAAACAGCAATTTTTTGATGAAAGACCTTGGTGAAGCATCATATATATTAGGCATTGAAATCTATAGAGATAGATCAAGGCACCTAATTGGGCTATCGTGGAGTACATACCTTGATAAGATATTAAAGAAGTTTAATATGGACGGAAGTAAGAAGGGGTTCTTACCTATGTTGCAAGGCAAGACATTGAGCAAGACTCAAAGTCCGGCTACGGCGGAAGAAAGATAGATAATGGATAAGATCCCCTATGCCTCGGCCATGGGCTCTATTATATATGACATGCTATGTACAAGACCGGATGCGGCACATGCTATTAGTTTGACTAGTAGGTACCAATCTGATCCAGGTTCGGAACACTAGATAGCGGTCAAGAACATCCTCAAATACTTGAGAAGAACTAGGGATATGTTTATTATATACGGAGGTGAAGAAGAGCTAGTCGCTAAGTGTTATGTCGATGATAGCTTTGACACTGATCCGGGTGACTCTAAGTCTCAATCCAAATATTCTCTTGAATGGAGCAGCAGTTAGTTGGAGGAGTTCCAAACAACCTGTGGTGGCTGGATCAACGACGGAGGCAGAATATGTTGCTGCTTCAGAAGCGGCGCAGGAAGCGGTTTGGATGAAAGAGTTCATTACGGAACTAGGTGTGGTTCCTAGTGCATTGGACCCAATGGTGATCTATTGTGACAACAATGGAGCCATAGCCAACGCCAAGGAACCGAGGTCTCACAAGAATTCCAAGCATATTAAGCATCGGTTTCACTCCATCCGCGAGCATGTCAAGGATGGAGACATAAAGATTTGTAAAGTACACATGGACCTAAATGTAGTAGATATGTTGACTAAAGCTCTCCCTAGGGAAAAACATGATCAACACCAGAACTCCATGGGTGTTAGATTCATCACTATGTGAACTAGATTATTGTCTCTAGTGCAAGTGGGAGACTGAAGGAAATATGCCCTGAGAGGCAATAATAAAGTTGTTACTATGTATTCCTTATATATGATAGATGTTTATTTTGCATGATATAATTGTATTGATCGGAAAAATCAATACATGTGTGTTTAATAAACAAAAAGGGTTCCTAGTTATGCCTCTCTTATAGACTAGCTTGTTGATTAACAAGATGATCAAGGTTTCCTGATCATGGACATTTGATGTTGTTAATAACAAGGTCACAGCATTTGTGAAATGATGTGATGAACATTCATCCGAAGTATAGCATTACGATCAAGTCATTATGTTTATATTGCTATAACATCATCCGAAGTAAGCTTTATCCTTAGACCATGAGATCATGTTAATTGCTAACACCTGAATAGTATCTTGATAACATCAAACGTCACACCGTAACAGGGTGACTATAAAGATGGGTTCAGTGCTACGAAGGTGGTATGTTGAGGCTCATGGATCAAGAGTGGAATTTTTCAATCCCGATGACGGATAGATATACTCTGGGCCCTCTCGGTGATATCACATTAAGATAGCTTGCAAGCAAGTGATGTGATCACTAGAATGTTATATCACGGGAACGAGAAAAGAGTGCATGTCGGTAACGAGATCAAACTAGGTATTTGGATACCGATGATCGAATCTCGGACATGTATTATATCATGAGACAAAGGGATTAAATTACTAGCGTTAAAGGTTCTCACGATCATAGATGTCATCGTTGAATATGTAGGAGTCAGTATGGATCTCTAGGTCCCGCTTCTGATTATTGATCTGAGAGGAGTCTCAATCATGTCTGCATTATTCGCGAACCGTAGGGTGACACACTTAAGAGTTACTGGACACCATTTTGGAGCACATATGTTTCAGACGAAAGAATTGCAAAGCGCAGGAATTGTTTCGATAGAAACCAGAATTGTTTCGGGTGAAATTGCAGAAAGTGGTTCTGCATGTGATATTGAAATATTGCAAGGGGTTATATGTGAATGTTTGTTAATTAAAGTAATTAACAAAATTCTGAATAAATTTAATAAAAGAGTTTTGTTAAATGAGAGAGCATTAACTTAGGGAATTTTAATGCATTTAAAGTGGAGACTTTAAAAGGGAATGTGAAGAGGCATTTTAAGGTGGAGGGAGTTACCACCACATGAATGGAGGAGGTGAGGGGTCACCTCCATGAGGTGCCGGCCATGGAGGGGGTACCCCCCCCCCTCCTCCTATAAAAGCCCCCCCTATTCCTCCTTCTTCCTCACACCTCCTCGTGAAGGATCTCTCTCCCCCTCTAGAATTATTCCCCCATGGTCTCGGATTAGCGAGATACATGTTCCCGGTGGCATTTCGTCTGGAAGGAGTTGCTGCTTCCGCTGGATCCCTGGAGCGAGGAGGTGGAGGTTTTCCGGTGGCTTGAACGTGTGTGCGAGTACGGATGCGCTGCTGATTTGCGGCGCTCGGACTTCCACACGATCTTGAGATCGGCAAGTGTACGACTACATCAACCACGAGTTCCTACTCGTTAACAAAACTCGTTGTCTTCGAGGGTAAGTTCTCGATGGATGTATGTCCACCCATTCCTCTGTACCTAGTAGATAGATCTTGGCGTATAGTTCTCATCGTAGGAATTTTTTTGTTTTCTATGCTGCGGACCCAACAGAAAGAGGTTGCATCGCCACATCCACTTGAGTGTGTGTGGTCATGTGGATCAATGTGGTTTGGAAAATAAAACATGCAATGACACTCCATGTGTCAAACCATGGTCACAAAGACCAAAAACATGTTGGAATGCAACTGCCAAATGCAATGGTGCACCAATGTGACATAGGTTGCATCACCACATCCACTTCAGTGTGTGTCATCATGTGGATCAATGTGGTTTGGAATAGAACACATGGAATAAGACTCCATTTGTCAAACCATGGTCCAAAGTCAAAAAAACATGTTGGAATGTAACTGCCAAATGCAAAAGAGAACCAGTGTGACAAGGTTGCATCACAACATCCACTTGAGTGTGTGTGGTCATGTGGATCAATGTGGTTTGGAAAAGAACACATGCAATGACACTCCATGTGTCAAACCATTGTCAGAAAGCCTAGAAACATGTTGGAATGCAACTGGCAAATGCAATGGAGCACTAGTGTGAGAGAGGTTGCATCACCACATCCACTTGAGTCTATGGTTTGGAAAAGAACACATGCAACAAAACTCCATGTGCCAAACCATGGTCACAAAGACCAAAAACATGTTGGAATGCAACTACCGAATGCAAAGGAGCACCATTGTGAAAGTGGTTGCATCACCACATCCAATTGAGTGTTTGTGGTCATGTGGACCAATGTGGTTTGGAAAAGAACACATGCAATGACACTCCAGGTGTCAAACCATGGTCGCAAAGACCAAAAACATGTTGGAATGCAACTACCTAATGCAATGGAGCACCAATGTGAAATAAGTTGCATCACCACGTCCACTTGAGTGTGTGTGGTCACATGGATCAATGTGGTTTGAAAAAAACACATGCAATGACACTCCATGTGTCAAACCATGGTCAGAATGCCCAAATACATGTTGGAATGCAACTGCCAAATGCAATGGTACAATAGTGTGACAGAGGTTGTATCTGATGGGTTCGTAGCATGGAAAACAAAAAAATTCTACCGCAAGAACGAACAAAACCCAGATCTAATCTAGATAAAAGCCAAGATCTAATCTATTAGACATGTGCAACGAGATAGATATGTACTAACCCTCGTAGATCCGAAAGCGTTACGAGGTTAGATCTCGTGGTTGATCTAGTCGATCACTTGCCGATCTCAAGATCGTGTGGACGATCCTTCCGGCGCCGTGTTCCGGCAGCGCTTCCGCAGTCGGTCACACGTGCGGAGTCGAAGCAGACCTTCCTCTCCTCGTTCCAGCGAGCAGCGGAGGTAATAGATCTTCTCCACGGAATCCAAGCAGCACGACGGCGTGGTGGTGGTGGTGGAGTAGATAATTCTGCAGGGCTTCGCCTATGCCTGTGCAGAAGAAAGGAGGAGGAGAGAGGCGGCGGAGATTTGGAGTTGTGGAGGAGGACTTGGAGGTGGCGCCCCCACCCCTCTATTTAAAGGGGGGAGGCGCCATGGGAGGGGGAGTCCTAGTAGGACTCCCCTCCCTCCTATGGCCGGCGGATTGGGGAGGGGGCAGGAGTCCTCCTCCCCCACGACTCCTTGTCTTGACCCACCAGGACTCCTTGATCCCTTTCTTGGTTTTCAAGCAGACTCCAAGAAATCTTCCAGAACCTTCCAGAACATTCTGAAACCTTCTAGAATCCTCATACAAATACTCCAGGACATTTCCTAACTCAGAAAATGATCCCCAATATATGAATCTTATTCTCCGGACAATTCCGGATCTCCTCGTGATGTCCTGGATCCAATCCGAGACTCTGAACAACATTCGGGCTCCAACGCACATTCCATATCTACTTAAAACAACTTCGAACCTTAAGTGTGTCACCCTACGGTTCGTGAATATGTAGACATGACAGAGACACATCTCCTATCAATAACCATCAGAGGGACCTGGAGATCCATAATGGATCCCACATACTCAACGATGACTTCGTGATCGATTGAACTATTTACATACAAAACCAATTCCCTTTGTCACGCGATACTATACTTATCCGAGGTTTGATCGTCGGCATCTCCATACCTAGTTCTACCTTGTTACTGATAAGTACTCTTTACTCGTTCCGTGATATGTCATCCCTTGTGACCCAGTCACATGCTTGCAAGCTAACTAGATGACATTCCACCGAGAGGGCCCAGAGCATATCTATCTGTCGTATGGATGGACATATCCCAATCTTGGTCCATGCGCTTCAACACATACTTTTAGAATACCCAATGACACCTTTATAACCACCCAGTTACGAAGTGGCGTTTGATGTCATCAAAGTACCCATCCGGTGATGGTGATTAACACAACCTCATGGTCGAAGGATTAGGTTACTATGCATTTAAAAGCTTATAGCAATACGAACTTAATGACTTGATCTTATGCTACGCTTACTATGGGTGTATGTCCATCACATCATTCTCCTAATGATATAACCTTGTTATTAATCACATCCAATGTCCATGATCAGGAAACCATGATCATCAATTAATTAACAAGCTAGTTCAACAAGAGGCTTACTAGGGACTCTTTTATGTTTACAAAACACACAAGTATTAATGTTTCCGGTTAATACAATTATAGCATGGGATGTAAACATTTATCATAAACATAAAGATATAATAATAACCACTTTATTATTGCCTCTTGGGAATATCTCCAACAGTCTCCCACTTGCACTAGAGTCAATAATCTAGTTAAAAACTTGTGCATTCAACACCTATGGCTTTCTGGTGTTGTATAGACACTATTGCTAGTGGTAAACATAATCTTTGGATCTGACACTTCCAGGTCCGTGTGTATTTGCATGTCCTTGCGTCTCTACGCATTACTCGTTCTCCAATGAGATGGCATTGTATAAATTTGGTCCATTGGTGAGACCTTTAGTTCCTTGGGATTAAATTATGTTGATACAATTGTCATACAAATGTATCTTCATAGTATTATCCCGCTATGAACCACACCTAGTTTGATAACAAACTACTTAACACAAATGCCCTCCTTTGCTGCTACTATAGCAGTTATATACTTAGCCTTTTGTTGTAGTATCCGTCACAATATCTCAACTTTGGAACTCATCCAAATCCATCATGGAACATCCTTTCCATTATATTGTGCCACCCATAGTCTAAATTGAGATAAATTTAATTTGTATCTTGTGACAAAACTAGTATCAATGTAACACTTTACAATGAACTACCTTTAACTATTTGTCACTTATACATGATATATTCTTATTTCTTCCAAAGCTCATAAGAATATCTTTACTATTGTCCAATGATCATCTTATGAATCATTCTGGTATATGCTCATAACATTTAGAGCATAGTACATATCTGGATGTGTACATCTTAAAGAATGATTGATCAAAATATTCTTGTGATTTCACCAAGTGTCAAAACACTTGAATCTCGTGTCAACACACTTGAATCTTGATTTAGTCCTTTCCGTGCGTCAAGAACCTTTCTTGTTGTTTCCATATTGAACTCTTTCAACATCTTATCTATGTACATTTGGCAAAACCATATTAGCGCCTCAATCTATCCATATAGACATTGATGCCTAATTCTTGAGTTATGAAATTCTTAACCTGTGTCAATAAAAGATACATTATTTCTAATCAACAATATGTCTTTCACATAATGTATTAGAAATATGTCTTAGCGCTCCCACTTAATTTCTTACAAAATGCAAACATCTTCATCGTCTCTGATGAAATTTAAACCTTTTAACGGTTTCATCACAGTGAAGATTCCAACTCCGCGATGCTCACTTCAACCATTGAAGTTTTGCATACTCTTTTAGCATCCTTTGAATTAACAAAACCCTTTCGATCGTGTCATGTACACGTCCTAGGTAACCATTCTTTTAGAAGAACTTGTTTTGTTTGTTCAACTACCATATACCGAAATATATGTAGTGGTTGCTACATTAATCGGTCTAGACTAAATATCGCTATGAAAGATCAAATCTTATCATAGTCAATTCCTTGAACATTGTCGTAAACTCTTTCCGACATGTCGACTATTTCATAGATTTGAAACATCCATGTCTATTTCTTTATAGATCCAAACACGACCGATAGGCTTCACGCCTTTCCGGAGGGTCTTCTAAGTTCAGAAACTTGATTTCTCATGTATGGATACTATCATGGATTCCATGACTTCTAGTCATTTTATGGAGTCAAGGCCCATCATCGCTTCTTTGCATGTAGTCGGTTCATCATTGTCAAAACAATAACGACTTGCTTATCAAATCTTACTATTTGATTCTTACCGACCCACACGGTTCTATAGGAACTCTAATCTCCGAGATCACACCTTTTGCAATCATGAGAGCCATGAGCATTGTGGCCGCCGCCGGGACACTTTCCGGCGCTGCGCTACTTAGCACATATAGCTAAGGTTTAACAACCTTATCAAAGTTCTATTGTCCTCCCACTTAACTTTTCACGAAAAATTCCTTCTCAAGAAACTTGACGTTCCAAGCGACAAACTCTTTTGTCCTCGGCGTTATGGAGAAATTCCCAACAAATTCTTTGGAATAACCTACAAAGACGTGCTTATCCGACTTTGGTTGTAAACATTTTACTTATGACTAGCGTACCAAAAATTTAAGAAAGGACAACCTAGGTTTTATCCCAAACCATGACTTATATGGTGTCATTTCAACGGATCACGATGGAGCTCTTTTCAGTGTAAAAGCGGTAGTCAGTAAAGCTTTAATCTTTAATATATAATGGCAGTTTTATAAATGACACCTTTGATCTTACCATGTCAAACAAGGTTTCATTGCATATCTTGAACACTCCATACTCCTATGGTGTTTTGGGAAATGCAAATCCATGGAACAATTCCTCAAATCTTAGGTGTTTTGCTAAACTTGTAACTCAAACATCTTTCTTTATGATCCAATCATAAACTCTTTTATTTTCTTGTTACAATGATTTTCCACTTCATCTTGAAAGTCTTTGAACATTTTTCAAATGTTTCATACTTCTTCCTTATTGAGTAAGTATATACATATACTCACTCAAATCTTCGGAGAAAGCATATGAAGTTGAAATCCATTGCCCACGATTACACATAATGGACTATATACATCAATATGTACATAATTCCAATCAGTTAGTCGTCCGTTCCTCTTTTGGCCTACGAACAGAGTTTTAATTATCTTCCAGGAAAGTATCACAAGCGTCATTTGATCCAAATCAAAGACTCCAAAAATCCATCAACATGGAGTTTCTTCATGTATCCCTTTCAATATAATTTAAACGGCGATGTCACTTCACAAGTGATCTTTCAATCATTTGTCTTGCGACATTTTAGCATTAGTTTTATGGTCGTTATTTCTCCAACCAGACTTGTATATCATCCATCTATTATGGAATACGGTAATTATTTGAACAACTTTTTTTCGTCATAATACCTGATCAAAAATAACAATTATTGAAACAAATCTTGAAGGCAAGCTTTGATATTAACGAGCAACACAACAACCCTTTGTTTGTTTTCGATGAACATCATCACATATTCTCTTGCTAGTTACTTAGGCCATTGCAGTTCATGAATTGTGTTGTCCTGTATGACACTTCATACCAACCAATTCGGTATCCAATACCGGAGAACCACATTGTTTAACAAGCAAGGAATACAACCATAACATGTATATCTTCTATATGCCTAAGTTGGACATCTCCAACCTTTTATTTTCTGCCAAATATTTTATAGATTCTCTTTTAGCAATTCCTTTTCTTTTAAAAGAATCTATCAACATCAATAGTGGCGTCATCAACATGACACATGGTACAAAGCGTATATAGTCAACTACTAATACCTTTTGGACTTGCACTTTGAGGTGGATCACCATCATCAAATGTTTGGTGTTCTTTCAAAAATCCATTCTTTAGTAATCTTTTAGTGTAGTAAACATTTTACTTACATCTTCTATTCATCCTTATCATGACAACTTTCATGATCAAGCTGCTATAGCTTATGAAGGTGAATTGCGAGTATAATGTTTCTTTTTCAAAACCTTTGGAGGATTAGGACGACTAGCGTCTCCAACCTTCACAAATTCTCATAAAATATGAGGATGTATACTCTATCATGTTGTAACCAACACATTGTTTTAGATATCGCAATACCTTTCACATATGATGGTTTCTGAAACATTGCTTTCAGCTCTTAGATAAACTTGATATTAAAAACAATCTTTTGAGTATCAAGAATCATGGAGGCAAACATGATACATTAGATACTAACATTGGAATTGTTACTCTTGATTTAATACTACTTATTAAACTAAATGGAGCAAATAGAGTTTGCTGAAAGTTTGCAATAGGACTTATAAACTTTAAATTGACATTCAAAAACAATACGATACCAGATCGTAAAGTAAATATCTAGAATTTCTATAGTTCCACTATCTCAACTAAGCGTAAGGTGGTGAACGGATGCCAATGACTACAACAAACTATGAAAATTCACTTTGATTGTGTTTATGATAAATTGAGTTCGACTAATCCAAATTACAAATGAACTCCCACTCAGAACAACATCCCTCGAGTTGTTTTAGTGATTACACGAACCAAATCCACTACACCAAGTCCGATCATCACGTGAGATGATGTAGCTTTAAAGGCGAACAATCAACATGTTCATCATATCATCCATATGACTCATGCTTTACCTTTCGGTATTCTGTGTTCCGAGACCATGTCTGTACATGCTAGGCTCATCAAGTTTAACCTTAGTTTCTGCATGTGCAAATCTGGCTTGCACCCGTTGTATGCACACGTAGAGTCTATCACACCCGATCATCACGAGATGCTTCGAAACGACGAGTCTTAGCAACGGTGCCAACTAAGGACGAACACTTTATTACTTGATATTTAGTGAGAGGGATCATCTTATAATGCTACTGTCGCGATCTAAGCAATAAAAGATGCATAAAGGATTAACATCACAGGCAATTCATAATTAGTGTGATATGATATGGCCCTTTCTTCTTGCGCCTTTGATCTCCATCTCCAAAGCACGGACATAATCTCCATCATCACCAGCATTGCGTCAAGGTCAGTGGCGCCGCTTCATGGTTGTCCATCATCACTAGCAACTATTACAACTACTTGGAATAAA